>CM040240.1:226829925-226852581 GCA_022545495.1 Chrysanthemum lavandulifolium | reverse complement strand
TAAAAACATGGGTTAGAAATAATCCGGTACTTACAAGTTTAAACTTCGAGAGTGTTATGACATAGTGTGAAAACACAACTTTAATTCTCAAAGGTCGTTTACGAACTGGAGTCCCACAAGTGAGATAACACGATGTCTGAAATACACCTCTGATTCGGATGAGTCGTTGAGGTACAAAGCATCACCCCACGTGTAGACCGTTTGAGACACACTAAGCGTAATCCACGGGAGTTACCGAAGTGACCGCTGTCGAGGTCGTTTGATGTTGACCACGGAAGGAGTTTCCATTTAATCATCGAGGATCACGGTTGTGAACCCTCATAAATGTTCTCGACAGTTGCTAAGATCGTGAAGGACACGATAATGTATCACTTGTGTTCTTATTGTTGAGCGACAAGCGATGAATTGTCAAGTGTACCTAAGAGATCTTTGATGAATCTCGTGGCTCTAGACTCAATAGTGCACTTTGGTTTTCTGAGCGGAGACTAGGGAGAGGTCTCCTTCTTCAATACCAAAGAATCTCTAAGAGAAGCCGATAGTTTACGTAGGGTTCCTGTGAGAATGAAACAAGCTTCTATTGAGAGAAACTTGGTGACTAAGAAGGTTTAGTGCGGAGCGTCCTTTGGGTCCATGACGACTTTAATCTTCAATACCGGTGTCATCTAGTGACAACCGGTAGCATATGAATTGAACCCGTTATGCGCCTAAGTTGAACAATGCGGAGGCTATTTCTTTTCACCCTTTTCTTTACTTTTATTTTTAATTCTTCAACTCCTTCTTTCTCGATTCTCAATTTCTCCTTTTATAATCATACCTAAGGACTTCTAATTCTAACTATTAGTGGTGTCCTTGGGTAAATCCCTCCGGCTCTGGCGGATCATAGGACGGTTATTCCTAACTATAATCACCTTATAACTCCATTGCCACAAAACTAATTTGCATGAAAATCTCTCAAAGTATTTATGAGTAAGAAACATTTTGTAATACTTTGAGAGTTTTATATTTTGCAAAAATACTCCCCCTCCACACGTGCTTAAGTGTTTTGACAAAATCTGCGGTGAGAGAAGAGCGCACTTTTGAATTGATCAACTCAAGATAGACAATCCCCGCGAGACACAGATTCGTTGCATAGTTAAAGAGATACATTGTCGATTTTAGGTGACAACTAGCTCTAATAACTACCTTGAAGGTGTGGACAAACCTCGAAAGGTTGTCAAACCCACAAAGTTCATGTCTACCAAGAGTTTCTCGAATGGTACATTCTACTCGGACAAGTCCTTTCGAGTTACTAACATTTAAGATCTCGTCAATTCATTGGTTAAGTCTCAGAGCATAACAATTCATTAGCAATTCACAACATATTTCTTATCACATAATTTTTCTCCCTCAAAAATGGCATATTAATGTTATTTTTGACGAAATTGATATCAAATATTTCCATTTCGAGTTTTATGAAGATTACCATGAAGAACAATTTATGAACAAAGTTTTAAGCAAGTACTCCCCAACAAGTGATATAAACTTTTGAGGTTTTGAAAATCATAAGGGAAGTACTTGTTCTTTTAAGCAAAACTTTGAAAATGAAAGTTTTGATAAGTTTTACTCAAAATAAAGCTTTAGCTCCTTTTATAAGGATTGTAGCACTGAAGCGTACCACGAGGTCCTTTCATGACAAGTACGGGTTGTACATCGTTATGTGTGCACAAGCCATAGTCGATTAAAATTACACATCCAAAAATATGAGAGAAACAAATCAAGGGTTACGGAGAATCCGGTAGTCCAAAGAATAACTCGAGGAATGTGTTCGGGGCGTTGATAGCTGTGATAGATATCTTTGGGGCGACCTCCTACGAAACTCTCTAAAGTTACAGGCGATCCTTTCTAAACAACCTTTCATCAATCCGCGTGATGATCTTCTTCACATCCCTTCTCTCCTTGAATTCCATCTCTTGGTGACCCGATGCCTTGTTGTATTGCCTTTAACCGGTAAGCTAACCCATCCCGACTTTCTTGATGTATGATCCCCGAACTTATGAAGATCTTTACACGCCATAAAGCAATTTCGGTGTAGTTCACTACGGTAGACTACTCCAAATGGTTTCTTTGATGAGGTGTATTGAGGAAGATGGTTAATGTCGGGAAGGTCGGTGTGGTTTAGTGAGGTTAACACGCGTCGTACGATTCCACGGCAAGTTGTATGTCTTCTACACGTTCTGGATCACTATGCTTCGATGAAGATTAGCAAGGACTTGATGTATTCACATTGTATTTACGTGAGAAATGTCTCATTAAATCCATGTACCTGGCAAGATACATATCTTCAATGTCGTTGAGAGACAATCTCGAAAGTCCGTTTCACATAATTCATAGTCCTCTTCGTCTTGTCTTTTGACCACTATTTTCTTGAAAATGTGTAGTCCCATTTAGACGAGAGAGTGACATGCTTGATAGCAATGATCCCTTTATCACTTGACACTTCATGCTTTGATGTGAGTACCTGGCAGCTCTTGTAGTAGATTCTTCGACGTTCAGGCCAATGATGAATCCCATACATGGCATCAAGATCATACTTTTCCACGGTGTCAGAGAATATGTGGGTGGCATTTTCCTCGATTGCTATGTTGTTTGAGTATATTGCTGCCGGGAATGAAAGTGTAAGTGATGTAGTGTATTTCTTAGATACATCACTACCGTGTAGAAGAAATTCCAGGTCTTTGTTGAAGAAGTAGCGGAATGGAATATGTGGTTGATCCGGACGGCCAATTGTGGGTAGAGGTCTGGTCCAATCTATGTAGTATGGAGCTTTGTCTTTGTGGGTGAAGTCGATGTTAGCTTCGGGATTAAGCCAATTGATGTTGTTCGACATGGCTCGTGCAATGTTGTCGAGGTGGTATTCCACTTCAATTGCACTTTCGGAGCTATCTTTGAGCAGTTGAAAGGCATCATTTTTTATTCGCTTGAGCTCAGCCTTCGTCATCCTCTTCACTTTAAATTTTTCTTGTAATAGCTTGACATGCTCCATGGTACGGCCATCTACCATTTCTAGACCTTCTGGTATTAGGGGAGTAGCATCACAAAGTTGAGAAAACCAGTCGTATTCAGCGGTTGTATCGTCATCTAGCCATGAGACAACATAAGTCTTAGTCGTCTTCTTCTTCTTCTTGGGCTTTGATGAGGATGATGGTTTCTTTGTTGTGTCGGGAGAGGTGGGTTGTTGTTGGGGCTCTAGGAACTCCTCATCGTCACCACCAGTGTATTTGAAATGATCACCGGTTTTCTCTATGGATGGTGGTAACTCAGAGTCCTGAGGTTTATCAGCAGAAGAGCGTGGAGGGGATCGTCTTTGTGTTGGAGTCCTTTGGGGTGGTGGTGGCATAGAGGAGGGTTCACCAGACTTCTTTGGACGTTTAGGCTCCTTATCCTTATCGTCATCGTATCTTGGACGCTTAGGCCTTTCACTTCTACTCGCATGCTGTGTTTGAGTTGGTATTCCAAAGAATGCTTCAAGCAGTTTACCTTCGTCGAAGTAAATGTTGCGATCGTTTGACATTTGTGTTACCGGCTTGAAACCAATTCAAGATCGGAGAACACTATAGGATCGGTTGGGTTGATTTTACGGTTAGAGGTGTTGATCTTATAGTTTGCTTAGCCAATTGCATGAGATTCGGATAGAGTTGTCTGTTGAACATTGATACACTTACACAAACAAGCGTTCGGGGTCAAAGGAACTTCCTTTTAAATCGAGCAAGTTTTTCAACACCCTAGGCAATGAACCTAATCGTTGTAGTGTAGTATTAGGGTAAGCCACGGAAATTGATATCGTTCTCTGGGGAATAGGAATGCTAGTGAGAAGTTACTACGCTAAGGTTGGGGTTGAGGAAGATTATTTTTATCTTTTATGTTTTTAGAAAAGGAAAAATCGAATCTCGGGGTTTGGATTTGGGGTTGGTATTTCTACCGATTACTCTACTATTATCTAATTATCTAAACTAAGGTGGTGGTAGTCTATGTCTAATTATTGTGTGCTCGTATGATAGTTTAAAGATGTGTTTACTTAGGTTTTACTACTCCTTAATTATCTTATTGGTGGTTGAATTGTCACGTCCTTATTCTAGTTGCGTTGTGTGTCTAAAGTTGTAGGTATGCGTTCCTCCCAACTCTTTGAAGTTACCAAAGGGTCTCGTCTACAAAACCCACTAGGGATGATAAACTCTAACTCTAAGGCCTCTTTGGATAGTTTAGCTTACAACAACTCAAAGTGCTATAACCTAAGGTTCACAAAGATTAATCAAGCATTAAGTACACAACGAATGACCTATCGCATTACTAGATCATTAATCAACTAAGATAAGAAACAACCAATCAATATTCAATAATTAAGTTTCATATTCCTAAGCAAACACACAAGTAAATTAGCTGGGACATGGAGAACATGCAAGCATACACACAAATAATTGAAGACATAATTAAATTAATGAAGTAAACAACTTATCTTGGTGTAAGATAGGGTTTAGAACCCTAAAATACGACCTTGGTTCGGTTTAGGTTTTACTCAAAAGTTTACCCAAAAGACTACTCTCTAAAAGCCGAAAAATTGGATTCTATATATAAGATTACATGTGCGACGGCGTCACCTTATGATTTGTGACGCCGTCGTGTCGCCGTCGTTAGGGTTTCGTCTTGGCGAGTTAATCTTGCGACGGCGTCACCTTATGCTTGTGTGCCGTCCTCTTTAGCCGGCGCCGTGCAGATTGAATCTAGGCGATGCGAGTTGCGACGACCTACTCTTTTAAAGCCCGCCGTCCTCCAAAAACTAGCAATTTCTCTTACGAGTCGTCATAAATTCCTCCGACGGCGTCGATATTAAGCAGCCGACGGCCGTCCCCTTGTAATTTAGCGACTTGAGTGTCTCGATTCTTGACTTTGGCCATTTTCTTCATATATCCGCCTTTTCGTCTAAATAAGTGCCATTACAAAGCAGCTTGCCTTCAAGAGACCTAAAAGTGAAAAGGAACGATATTAAGCGATAACGGATACAAAGTGATCAAATAAGGGCTTAAACGACCCCTAAAAAGGTACATTTTAAAACCTTATCAAATATCCCTACACTTGGTATTTGCTTGTCCTCAAGCAAATGTGCTTTTAGCCAATTAATTTATAAGTTAGGGGTCATGAAGCATTGGTTTAAAACAATCCACAACACATATAAGCCCATGAAAGTCATAACAAGCACGAAAATTACATACTAGCACCTCACATGGGGTGTTTGGATACTCGCATCTCTCGGTGTATATGAAATATAGCAAATTGGAAATGGAAGATAAACACTCATTAACCGGTCCTAGGACATAGATTACCATAGGCTTGAGAATAGATCAAACCTCCATCGCTTTGGCGTAAGTGATGAGTGTGTAAATACTCATCATTTTGTACTATCTAGATCGCAAAATCATCCGAAAACACTCGAAACACATCAAAATGATAAAATATCACAAACAAGTGTTTTATATGTTTTAAATGCAAAACATCAAAATCGATGAAAAGCGATTAAGTTTGCATAATTGGCGCTTTAGTCCCCAAGTTACAAAAGTTGTCAAAATAGTCCCTGTAATTCAAAACTTGTAAAATATCATTTTAGGTCCTTGAGATTCAAAAGTTGTCAAAACAAACCCTTTAAAGTTTAAAATCACAAAATGACAACTTTAGTCCTTTAACTTTGAAAAATGTCAAAAATAGTCCTTGGTTATTTAAAAAGTGAAAATTATCAAGTTTTAACCTTGTACTATTAATAAATGGCAAAATGGTCCTTATGATAAACTTTTGAGAAAATTACATAATTGGTCCCTCAAGTTTCAAACTTGACAATTTTGGTCCCTAGATTTGTAAAAATGGAAATTTTCAACTATGGTCCTTGTTCTATTATCACTTGGCAGGTTTAGTCCTTATGAGAGCTTGGGGAAATGTTCAAGTTCAGCCCTTCAACTTTAGCCAAATTGCAAATATGGTCCTTATTGTTAAACCACACCAAACCGGACCCTTTATTTAATATAAGCCCAATCCAACCCAATACACTTAACCCGGCCCAAAATTTAAAATCAAATAAAAACCGCGCACTGTTCATCCTCCTCCTTCACCCTTGTTTCACCAAAACCAGTGGTTTTTAACCACTGGTTTTCCACCTTTTCACCTCCACATCACCTCCCAGCTGTCCCCCCTCCACCTCTACATCAAGCCAAAGACAATTAATGGGAAAAACCTGCTCGAAGACATTTTTGGCGCCAAAATCGCCAAGTGGCAATTAAGATTATCTGGCTGATTTCAAGGGTCAAGATGTGGTGGGATACTTTCAGAGTGTCGACAAGATGAAATGAAGTCAATAAATATCAAGGATTGTGCAATGTAATATAATATCTAGGGTAATTTTTTTAGTTTATGTCGTTTAAGCTTATTTTTAAATTCCAGTGTATGCTTTAGTCTTTAAACTCTGTATTTCAAGTTTGTATTGTATAACAAAGCTTTTGTGAAACCTCGATTTCAAATTTCAGTCCTATTTGAGTTTATGCAAATTGTCCTTATTCAAAATTTCGGGAATGATTGTATGTTGTTAAGAAGTTGTTAGTAGGGACTTATAAGATCACATAAGCTCCTCGAAAGCTTATGCAAGCTTTTAGTAACCTTAAAACTACATTTAGTTTAAAAAAGCAAAAATACCAAAAAATACAAATAAATTGGTGAAAATTCAGAAATTGATAATGAAAGTGATCAAGAAGCTGATGCAAGTTTGATTTGGATGGAAATGGGTTAGAGAACCTGTGGAGGTTCTATAGGAAGTTGTTACAGTCCTAATTCTCAGTTCTCAAGTTGCAATCATCATAGAAGCCCTTTTAAGTCACTTTTGTATTTTACTGTACAAGTGTTTATAAGTTTGAATCTCTGTGTCTTATTATTCTTTAGTCATAATTAAGTGAATTTAAGCAATAAAACTAGTAGCTTGTTCTTTGGAATTCTTAGTTACCTTTAAATCTCATCTCCACGCTTAAAAGAGCATACTTGGTATTTTTAGGTCTTATGTTGTTATGGTGTCATTACATGTTTCTTTAGTCTTGTTTAGTAATAATATGAAGTCTCAGAATCATCTGCATGGTCTTAAGTTGTATTTCTCTTTGAAAAGTTCCAATCTGATCTATTAAGGACTGTTTGGTTTTACTCATTCATCATTAAAGGTTGTGCGATCTTGTGTTCTTGGTTGTTATCGGTCTCACTAGGTCTAAATATCTCGATAACCAAAGAAAACTAGTTCTCATTTGTGAAAAGTCAAAATCACTTGTAATCTCATCTTACCTTATAATCATTGAGATTTAAAGTGTGAAACTCATCTTAGCAGTTCATAACTTGTTACTTTAGCTTTATACATCCTTATTATAGCTTAACTTAACATAATCAGTGAGTAGCATTGATTCAAAACTCACAAAAGTCAACCTGTTTAGTTTTCAATAAAAGTCAAATTTCAGTATTAGCAGTTTTTGATAAAATAGAATAATCTATATAGGACTTATTATTGAGTTTCATGATTTGAGCCTTTGGAATATAAAAATTTAGCTGCTCATCTCTATCCTAGTGTATTTGATATTTTCTCAATAGCTTATTTAGCAGCTTTTCTTGTAGCTTATTTCAGTCACCTGTTTCAAATTGTGCCCTGTGCACAGATTTCTAACCTTTTTCTCAAGCTCACAAAAAGCTCTCTAGTTGACCAAATCTTTTGATCTTTGGTTCTTTGGGTAGCCACCCTAGTCATCTAGAGGTCTCAAGTTTGTTTTATCATTTGGAGCTTATTTGATAAGCTGCAAGAGCTTATCATTTTGTCCAAAAAACTTCGGCATTCACCGAGTTTTACTCGATGAATTCTCGATTTTGTATAAGCTTCTCAAAAGCTCATTATAGCTTGTCTGGCCATCAACTTTTGTTTTTAGGTAGTCAACCAGGTCTTATGCAAGTTCCATTAATTGTTTTTCACTTTTAGCTTATTCTCGTGTCCTGCAATAGCTTAAAGTAACCTACCATTTTCTGTTTTGCTTATCAAAGTCAAAACCTCAAATCTGTGTTAACTAGTAATCCGAAGTTAAAGCTTGTTGTTTTGATTGAAATAGAGTCATTATAGCTTAATATAGCTTCATCAAGTTGGTAGCTTTTGGTTATAAATTGGCTTTTTCAAGTGCTTATTTATAAGCAGTCACAACTGCAGTTGCTAATTTCACCAAACAAGACCATGTTTTTCTATTTTTCTTAGATTAAGCATATTAAAATAGACTTTTCCTGAAATTTTCATTATTTTTCATAACTGTTTGCTATTTTTAGTAATTAAAAGCAGCTTTTAGGTATTTTAAATAGCATTTAATACTAAAAATTATAAAAGTCCAAAAAATGATTTTTCAATTTTCTTAGGTTAAGATAAATACAAAAGTAATAAAAGTATTTTTCCATAATTTTCTTAGTTTAAAAGTATTTTTAGCATTTTAATTAGTTTTAAATAGTTTTAAATTAATAATAAATACATAATAAGTCTTAAAATATATTTTTAGTTTTAAAATAAGTTTTATCATATTTTAGATTTTTCCAAGTTATAATTTCATTTTTCTAGGTTAATTTTGTATTTTCTTGTATTTTAGTGCAATTTAAATACTTAATAAATAGTTTTAATTAATAATAATTAAATAAATAGTTAAAAAAATAATTTTCTTTTTCCAATAATTTTCTTTTATTATTAGGATTGTAAAAATACCATTTTCATATTTGTAGCTCTTTTATTTCTTTAAAACTCACTTTTTATTTTGTACGTAGACGTAATTTTATTTCAAACGTAAGTTTTAAATTTTAGGTTTTAAACGTTCATCGCCTTTAAAAATAGTGATAGCGTTTATTTAATAGATTTTAACTTTTTAATCTTTTAATTTGCATTTAAGTCGCTGTTATTTGTTAATCTTTTCTTTTAGTATAATTTTCCATCGAAAACCCTACTTGATTCTTATCCTTAGTGATCATTCTACTATCTGATTAAGTGTTTTAACACCAATTCATCCTCCGTGGGACTTAACGACCCGTGAATTCCCTATATTCCTCTGATCTAAATTGTATTTGTGTTTAAAATTTTTTAAGTCTATTAGACTTGATCGTTTAGCACGGATCGATGCTTACTAGGAAAGACTATCAAAGAGGTCTTTAAAGGGTTGTAACGTTAGGCTTACGGTAGGGAAACAAAGGGTTTGGTGGGATAGGCTATTTAGTGGTGGCAAGTCAAAAATCTCTATGTTAAATGCATACGAAGAATGGCGTTGCTAAGCCAAGACTCGACACTCTAAACTCTGATAACCCAAATAAACAAACATAAATTTAAAGATAGATGTAGGATGGTAGCCAGTATGTTTTGTTTTTTTTTTTTTTTTTTTTTTTACACTCTATTTTTTTTCTTTTCTATTTTTTTTTTCGATTTTTTTTTCATACACTTTTACTCTACCATCCTCTACAATAAGATCAAAATAATAGGGATTTATAGCACATCCCTACACTTGAGTTTTTATTACTCTAACAATAATATGACCTGAATTGAAAAGATCAAAACACTTGGAGTACGTTATTACGCATATAAGGGAATTAGCGTTCCCTTTTAGTCATTTAAAACTTTAACTTTTCCCATGAGTCCCAATCGTCCCAAAACGTGTACAAAGATATGACTCGACTTAGCAACTCATGCAAGTAATTAGATAATTGAACTAAGGGTTTAGGGTGATAACAATAATGCACTAAAAGTGAGTGCATACAAGGTAGGCTAAGGCGATTTGGGTGTACATTTGGGGTGGGGTGTAAACAATGCTCTTCATTGATATTCGGAAAACTGAAACATCACGAGAACCGCGAAAAGGATAGGCTCGAGGGTTTAACTAGGGTATCGTGTACTAAAGATGAGTACAACGCAAAGGTGTGGGGAATTACTCAACCGATGTGGAAGAAGTAATTATATTACGGTATCAAACAAGGGTTATCCTAATGCCTCTTATCATTTAGTTATTCCTAACTACACAAGTGTAGTCTCACTAGCGATCTCGCAATGCATCACAAAACAAGTTCTAGAATCTAATATACTACTGGTTCACACTCTAAGCATTGAAGATGAATGCTTCAATTCCTACTAATCTAAGGGCGATCCTCACATTTTGGTGGAATTTAAGTGGTAAAGGGTTTTGTGCTAGTCATATAACTTCCTATCCGTGAGGCGCTTTTGTTAAGACTAATGGCCCACTCCTATATGTCATGAAAAATTTTAAATTTGGTGCCAAAATTACCCTAATTGACATTTTCTCATGGTTTATTACGCAAATGCAATTAGACAAAGCAAATAATCAAGGATAAGCATAGTTTCAAAGTTCCGTTTTATTTTCCCTCCCTACACTTAAACCGAACATTGTCCCCAATGTTCCCCGAAATATCAAAGTTATGATAAAAGAAGGTAATCAAAAGCGAAAGAAACTAATACTCCCCGATTAGCTCGGTAGGATCCGTGTGTGAAGTAGTGGTTAAATCCTTTCCAAGAAGAATTTATGCGTGAAAAGCTCCTCAATCTTATGTAACTTCTTCTTGATAAACAAAACCGCACACTTGAAGAAAAAAAACGAAACCTTCGCGTAAAATCGGTAATAATATATAAGACTCGATTTAAAATAGGATATAATGCTTGTGGAATGGATGTTTACGAATTTCTAAGAAAATTAAGACCGGAAAATTCCAAAATTTATAAAGCTCGAAAGCGAGAAAAGTAATCGATGTTTTACTCCTTCCCGACGCCGTCGGTTGTAATCTGACGCCGTCGGTTATCCCGACAAAAAGCGGTCTCGATTTTGGAAAATTTACATCTTTAGAATCTGGAAAATTTCGCAAAACACCCATTATGACTCGATACAAGCATTTGACTCGAACAAACACACAAATATATCTTTTAATTAATTTTTATTCTCATGTTCACGTTTCTTATGAAAACGTGTGTAATCCTCCCTACACTTATCCTTTATGTAAAATACCTTTATATGCAATTAAGACGAGGTTAAAAACAAAATAAAGCATTTTTACAAATTTAAACATGAGAATAAACAATCAATAAAAGATATATGACACTAACAAGCAAACAATTAAGCATAGGTTGCCTCCCACGAAGCGCTTTTATTTATTTAAGAGTCTTGTAGCTAGACTCATAGTCGTGTTCCTACGTGCGATATAAGTAAGCTTGTCTTAACAATGTCATAAGGATCAAACTTATCATTTAGGTTCCTAGTAGTACGTTCGGTTCGATATGCTTTTTCAAACTTTTCTCCATCGGGATCATAGATTGTTATCCTAATGTGCCATTCTCCATTTCCATTACTAGGCGGTCTACTCCAATCCCACTTATGTTTAGGCTTCTCAAATTTCCACCTATTCATAACGAGGTTGACGGGCAAACTTCCTAAGAACTCGGTCATCTTCCTAAATACTAAAGCGTCTTGAACGGGTTTACTTCCATGTCTCTAGCCATCTCTTTTCATGGAAAGTTGCTTTGCTAGCAAAGGCATCATCTAAATAGAAAGGTCGTTGGGGCCTATGAGGTTTTTATCAATCCAAGGTCCATATCTAGAAGGTGTTCTATCCATCCTAATCTCATGTGGAATTTCCTCCTCTTTGTAGTATGTATGCCTTTTGACATCGTGAATCGACCTAGCACTACCTTCTCCTACCACTATCTTGGACATCTTACAATCAATGATGTCACTAGCGGTAGCTAAGAATCCTCTTCCTACAAGTAATGGGCATGTCGGGTCCTTATTCATGTCAAGAACATGGAAATCGCCAAAAGAGTTAACTCTCCTCGTGTACTACCATGTCTTTTATTATCCCTACCGGATATGAAACACCACCGTCTCGCTAGACCTAAAATGGTTTCCGTTGGTTCTATTTTACCTAGGTTAAGGCTTCATGGAGAGACAACGGAACAAGATTGATGCATGATCCTAAGTCGGCTAGAGCATCGAGAGGTTTGGAAGTTCCAAGCCTACACGGAAGAGTAAATAGCCTGGATCGTCTAACTTCTTAGGTAGATTATTTCGCACAAAGGCGGACCCATGTTTTCAAGTTTAAGTTCTAACTCATATTTTCTTTCAAAACATTATAATAAGGTGCATGAGCTAAGACTTTAAGAACCGGTTTTTCTTGATGGAGTTCCTTGTACTCTCCTCTAGATTGGTTTGGGTTCTTGGTTGACGGGTTTCTCAAGAGTAGGTTCTACCAATGGTGCAGGGCCTTGGTACCTAAATTTGGATTGCTTAAAACCCTTGTTGATAGCATTCACCGAGTGAACCGTTGGGTGTGAGGACATGGATGTGTACTCTCCCAAGGTGAACAAGAACATGAAGTTAATGAAATCGAATTTACTTTTGGGTTCTTTATGGTATCACTTGGAAGTGCTCCAATTTCTCGTTCATTGAAGGCTTTTAAGAGTGCATCAAGCTTGTTTGTCATCTCGCCTTGCTTTCGCTTAAAATCGGCTTCAAGCTTAGTCAATCGAATCTCTTGAGATGACATGAATCTAGATGCAATGGCTTCAAGATTAGTGGGGTTCCCGGTGTTTAGAGAATTGAACCTATTAGGTGGACTAGATGAGCTTTGGGGTGTACTTGAGTTTTGATTCCACTTAAGGTTAGGGTGATTTCTCCATGAGGGTTGTAAGAGTTTCCTAAGTTGTTTTGTTCGGGCTTGAAAGTGTACCACTTCTCTCCCGCTCCATCGATGCGCGCGGAGGCGTAGTCCGCAAAGCTTGTTCGGGAGTCTTGTGCAATCACGAGTGTCATGGGGACCACTACATAATTCACAAGGTAGAGTGATTTTATTCACTTGATGTGAAGACTTAGGATTTTGTAGGAGCTCATGAGGAATTTTACTTGATCTTCAAGTTCAAGCATCCTACGGTCGGAAGGTTGTGAGTCAATTGGAGGCAAGGAGATTGCCTTAACGGTTTGGGCAACTCACGGGGTCATTCCAACTTTCGTTGTCATAGAGAGCAAGGTCCTCTATTATACCCATGACTCTTCCGCGGTGAGATCACTAAGTTTTCCACCGCCGCTTGGTCAATGGATCGCTTAGTGGGGAAGTTGACATGATCATAAAGATTTGGACTTGGAGCCAAAGATCAATGCCATGATGAGGACTTTATGAAGTAAGTCCTTGAATCGAGTCCATGCTTCGTAGAGATTCACCTTGACGTTGTTGGAACATCAAGATGTTATTCCTAAGTTTTGTGGTTCTCCCGGTGGGAAAAATTGAGCAAGGAAGCGAGTGGTGAGATCATCCCAACTTGAGATGGGCCGTGGAAGTCGCTCAAGCCAATTACTAGCTTGGTCCGTAGAGAAATTGGAAGAGGCCGCAGACGCGCGTGGTCTCCGAGTATTAGCATCAAGGTCAATAGAATCGACAATTTTAAGGAAGTCCTTAAGATGTTGATTAGGATCTTGAACGAAGTCCATGGAATGCACATCCATTTTGCACCAACCGGATGGTGTCGGATCGCAGGCGTAATTTGGGCTTGGTCGGGAAGCTCAATGGTGTTCCTATAGCCTAGGTGGCTAGGTCTCGAGTATTCACCAAGAGTACGGTCTCTTGGCGGGACAATGATTTGAGGGGTTTCACCTTCCATGATGAAAAGTGATGGGGTTACGAACAAAGGTCACGAAGAAGGGGATAGACTAAAGGAAGCTAAAATGAGAAAAAGTTTACTTGATAGGAATCAAGCAAAGAAACCTACACGGTGGACTACTAACTAGCTATTCTATTCCCGTGGCGCCAAAACTTGATATGCTTACACAGCGTTCGGGGTCAAAGGAACTTCCTTTTCATCGAGCAAGTTTTCAACACCTAGGCGATGAACCTAATCGTTGTAGTGTAGTATTAGGGTAAGCCATAGGAATTGATATCGTTCTCTGGGAATAGGAATGCTAGTGAGAAGTTACTACGCTAAGGTTGGGGTTGAGGAAGATTATTTTTATCTTTTATGTTTTTAGAAAAGGAAAATATGAATCTCGGGGTTTGGATTTGGGGGTTGGTATTTCTACCGATTACTCTACTATTATCTAATTATCTAAACTAAGGTGGTGGTAGTCTATGTCTAATTATTGTGTGCTCGTATGATAGTTTAAAGATGTGTTTACTTAGATTTTACTATTCCTTAATTATCTTCTATTGGTGGTTGAATTGTCACGTCCTTATTCCTAGTTGCGTTGTGTGTCTAAAGTTGTAGGGTATGCGTTCCTCCCTAACTCTTTGAAGTTACCAAAGGGTCTCGTCTACAAAACCCACTAGGGATGATAAACTCTAACTCTAAGGCCTCTTTGGATAGTTTAGCTTACAACAACTCAAAGTGCTATAACCTAAGGTTCACAAAGATTAATCAAGCATTAAGTACACAACGAATGACCTATCGCATTACTAGATCATTAATCAACTAAGATAAGAAACAACCAATCAATATTCAATAATTAAGTTTCATATTCCTAGCAAACACACAAGTAAATTAGCGGGACATGGAGAACATGCAAGCATACACACAAATAATTGAAGACATAATTAAATTAATGAAGTAAACAACTTATCTTGGTGTAAGATAGGGTTTAGAACCCTAAAATACGACCTTGGTTCGGTTTAGGTTTTACTCCAAAAGTTTACCCAAAAGACTACTCTCTAAAACTAAAAATTCGGATTCTATATATAAGATTACATGTGCGACAGGCGTCACCTTATGATTTGTGGCCGTGTGTCGCCATTAGGGTCGTCTTGGCCAAGTTAATCTTGCGACGGCGTCACCTTATGCTTGTGACGCCGTCCTCTTTAGCTTCGGACGCCGTCTGGATTGAATCTAAGCGTGCGAGTTCGACGGCCTACTCTTTTAAAGCCCGACGCCGTCCTCCAAAAACTAGCAATTTCTCTTACGGTAGTCACAAATTCCTTCGACGGCGTCAAGATATTAAGCAAATGACGCCGTCCCCTAATTTAGCGACTTGAGTGTCTCGATTCTTGACTTTGGCCATTTTCTTCATATATTCGCGCCTTTTCGTCCAAATAAGTGCCATTACTGAGTTTGCCTTCAAGAGACCTAAAAGTGAAAAGGAATGATATTAGCGATAACGGATACAAAGTGATCGATAAGGGCTTAAACGACCCCTCAAAAGGTACATTTTAAAACCTTATCAAACATCTCTCTTGTCGCTCCGGGGACGATGTCGAGAAGAAACTTGTGAGTATATTCTCTAGCCGTCTTCTCCATTTCCTTTGGAAATCTCCTTTGAGAAGCTTCTGGATTTGCTCCTTTTCTTTTAACATCTCGTTTATCCCGTTTTGAAGAAGTTAATTACATCAACTAGTTGATTCACTTTTTGTTGATCACGTCTTTCTTCTTGACTTGCTTGATAGCTTTGACAATTTTGTCTTAGTTCGGGATATCCAAGAGTCGGTTGGTTTCTTCTGAGACTTGGATGTGGATCCGGTTGTGCCTTTG
This sequence comes from Chrysanthemum lavandulifolium, assembly GCA_022545495.1. Taxonomy (NCBI): domain Eukaryota; kingdom Viridiplantae; phylum Streptophyta; class Magnoliopsida; order Asterales; family Asteraceae; genus Chrysanthemum; species Chrysanthemum lavandulifolium. The sequence goes on along the minus strand of CM040240.1, from coordinate 226,837,016 downwards.
GATGGTGGAGGTGAAGAGTGAGAAGGCGAGTCGATGATGATGAGACATGAGGAGACTTAGGGTCTTTTGGTGGCTCATAAGTTTCTTCCTTGGAGCATCTTTGGACTATCTGAAGAAAATCATCATAATCAACTTCGTCATCTTGTTCGGACTTAGCCAATTCTTGACCTTAATCCTGGCTTCTTCATCTACTTGAGCTTGAGCTTCTTTATCTGCTTTTTCTTTAGCTGCAACCTCAGCATCTTCATCAGAAATTTTCTCAGACTTCTCCCTTTCTGGTTCCTCAAATTCGTAAGTGATAGAGTCCTCCAGTTGCCTTTGTTGTTGTTCGTGGGTGGTGATACCAGATCCCTTATCGGGTTGATTAACCGCATCAAGAACTGGTGTAGATAGTGCACCACCACTTGACCCTCCGGGGCCACGAGTTTGTTGCTGTTCGAACTCTTTGGCAGCGTGTTGGAGTCTCAGATTCTTCACATTTTTCCTGTACTCTCTGTCTTCATCCAGTGGCTCTTCTTCTGAGCTTTCCTCTTCTTGCTCAGGCACTGGAGTTTTCCCTTTACCTTTATCAGCTTTCGGACTAGGAGGTTTTGCTACTGTTTGAGTGTCATCGATTGGAGTTTCAGAGTAAATGACCTCTTCGTCCGTTTGAGTGTCCTCTCGAGTCCTTGTCCGTAAGCTTTTGTTGCGCTTCGGGTTTGGGAATAGGGATGGCCTCCTTTAGTGGAACTTTCCTTTTACGGGATGGACTCCTCTTGGATACCTTATAGTACTCTCGGTGCTCGTGATACTTCTGCACCGCCTCTCACAGTTTTCCTAGTAAGTGTACCTGCAGGACTTTTCATCCATGAAACCTACTTTGCCGGCTTCAATTCTTTGCCGATATCGTTTGTAATAATAAAGTTCTTTGATATCATCGATAAGGAGATGATCCGAAACACCGCACCTTGTTTCTTTGTTGTTGAGTCCTTAACCGGCGGTGAGTGTGGGCTCATACAACACGGAGTATCGATATCACGGATCTTGGTGCCGAGCTTTTGAGGAAAGACATCATGTCATCCCATATCGAGCTTCAACTTCTATGTCTTTCTTGTTGACCAGAGCCCAAAATATTTGTAGTTCCATGAGCTTGGGATGCTCATGACCACTATCACGTCGAAGCACGGATTTTGCAATCATAATGTAGGGTTCTCCATGGGTGGGAATGTTCTTGAGATCCACGGATGAGTGCTTTGTGATCACTCCGATAGCTTCATCATAGCCGATGTCGACCATGAGCCGGAGAGCGACCTCTTGAGCTGGAGTGGCATTGTATTCAGAGGTTCGATGGCGGAATAAGAAGAATAGCCCTCAAATCGCTAGTGTGATGGTGACTTGTTTGTTGTTGAGCGTCACCGTCACAGATTTTGACCTTTGACCTTTGCATTGTATGTGAAATTGGTGAATGTAGATCTCCGGTACATTAGCGAGTTAGTGAGCATGTTACGATAGGGTGAGTCTTGAATATCCACTACAATCGACACGAAGACTATGAACAAGAGAAGTTCTCAAAATCAACTCGAGGTTGTTCTTTCCGATCTTCATTGGGTAACCATGAGGAAGATATCTTCAATAGTGAGAACATTTGGTGCTTCCGTTTTGCATTTGAGCGTCCATATCGTGATCCGAAAGATATTTAGCCAAAAGAACCAACATATCGAAAGACATTACGTTAGTCAACAATTGAATTTATTGTCTATTTATTGAATGTGATATGTCGATGATTGTTACGAGTCCAATGTCACTTGTTAGTCCAATAGTCCATGGGCGATCGTGATAAGTTTCGTGAGTAGATTAACTTTGAGTTTTAAAGTCCAAGTTTTCACTTATTTTTCACAACTTATTAAACATTTAAGCTTATTAGTGACATTTTGGTTTCGTGGCATTATGATTTATTTATTTACAAGTTTGCACGCGTAACAATTCATAATTTTGGTTGTTCTTAGGCTTAGGCGTAAAATTATAAGTTTATGCGTAAACAGAAAGGTTATACGTGTAAGCATAAGCTTATGCGTAGGTTCTTGACTTACGCGTAAGAAATGTTACGCGTAGAAAAAGAGGGCCTTAGGCATAAAGCTTACGCGTAAGTGTATATGGAACCTTACGCGTAAGGCTTACTCGTAAGAGTGAACCTTATGCGTAGAGGTTACTGTTTACGCATATCCTTCACATGATCGCGTAGTCCCATTGTAGAACCTTACGCGTAAAGGTTACGCCGAAGATTTCTCTTCGCGTAACATTCTCGCGTAAGGTGATCCTTATGCGTAGATGTTCAAGTAACATTGATTCTGAATTTTTCACGCGTAGTAACCTGAAATAAGTACATCATATCACTAATATTAACATATACATTCATTCCTTTTCAGTTCTAAACATGAATACTCATTAAAGCAGTTATGCGTAAAATGACTTATGCGTAAAACTCAAAACCCTAACCATTCAAGAATTACGACTAAGAGTTTTACTCATAGGAAATGCACCAAAAATTTTCTGGGTGATCTTAGAGGCCTATAGAGATGTTCTAAACAAGTTTTAACATTAAAAAACCCTATGGATCACAAATACCCAAATCTTATGAACTTCAACCCTAAAATTTGATTCTCACACAACTGATGTTTCTGGGTAAGTTTTAAGCATGGATATAATCTATTCAACATATAAACAACATCTTTCAACCATCTAATTAACCAGAAACACTCACACTTGAAAATACCCAAATCACGCATAAAACCTTAATTCTCAAAATCATTCAATTCGTGTTTCTGGGTGAGTTTTAATGATAGAAATGGTTTCAATGTGATTAAATAAACGTTTTGACACAACCATTTTAACCAAACAACACTCAAACATGATTATGTGTTCATACGCTTATGCGTAGAACACAAAATCATTCCTAGATTAAAATCTAACCGTTGGTTTTCAAAATGATTCAAAACCTATGCTTAGATAATTACAAAGAATGGTTTTCCACTTACAAATTGATGATCAAAAGCCCGGATTTAAAAATTGCTTCTTAGCCGTAGGTTTTGGGTGGTTGGATATTAAATGAAGAGAAGTAAATGTGATTTTGAAAATTAGGTGAAGTATTTTGTTAAAAAATACTTTGAGCATTTGACACTTTCAGTCCCTCCACCTTAACCATTTACATCCAACACCCATAACTTCCATTTTGGTTACCAAAAAATATGATTTATGGAAAGAAAACTTGACGACACTCCCCCTCGACTTAAGAAATAATGAAATTTTATAAATTTGAGTCCGAGGAGTGTCAGTAAACCAGAAATGTGATCACCATTAACAAAGAAACAACCGGGATGAGGTAACATGCAAGTACAAGGTTTTATGAAACCGATAAATATTTGCTTTCTCCCCCTCAACACTTGACTATAAAATACTGAATTTTGAAAGATAAAGTGTTGACGGAAGATTAGTACTTGCCATGTTAAAAGAAATATAGATAGAAGAATATTTTTGTTGTTTTATCGATTTTATAATTTTGTATTTTGTTTTTGAAAATATTTACAAAAGATGTTTTGGTGTTTGATTGGTTTTAAGAATGTTTTAAAAGTTCATCCAGTTCCTCGAGTCAAACACCGCATACGAATCCGGTGGACCAACTCATTAAACCTAGCGGGAGCTAAGGCTTTGGTGAGAAGATCCGCTAGTTGGTATTCGCACCCACAAAGTATAATTCAACGGTACCACTTTTCCACGTCCTCCTTGATGAAATGATATCAAGATCGATGTGCTTTGATTTCGAATGTTGAGCGAGTTGCGAGATCGCAATAGCACTCCGATTGTCGCAATACATCGAGATTCTATCAAATACGTAACCATAGTCTTTGAGTTGTGTTCTCATCCAAATGACTTGAGCACAACACGCCGACATGGCTACATATTACGCCCGGTTGAGGACATCGATGTACAATCCACCTTCTTCGATTGCCATGACACGGTTTATCACCAAGAAATTGTAATGCTCTGGCGTACTTTTCGTGAATCTAAGCATCCCGCGTGATCGGCATCTGAAAAAGCTATTAGTTCAAAACCGAATCCTTCGGATACTAGATCCCCAAGTTAATGGTTCCCTTGATGTATCGAGAGGATTCTTTTAGCCTCGGAGAGGTGGGTTTCGATTGGTCTCGATCGATAACGGAGCAAAGATATCTGGCAAAAACAATATCAGCCCGCTAGTTGTTAGATACATGAGAGACCCAATGATACTTGGTATTTGGTAGGGTCCACCAATTTCCCATGTAAATCGGTCTAGTTTCTTGGTATGTGCCATTGGTGTGGCATAGGTGTCACAGTTTGCATTCCAAATTTGTTTAAAAGTTCAAGGGCATATTTGGGTGACTCAAGAAAATACCACGGGGTGATTGATGAACTTGCAATCCAAGAAAGAATGTAAGTTCACCCATCATGGACATTTCAAAATGTTTTGTCATAAGTTTTTAAAAATGTTTGAGTATTTTAGATGAGTTGACTCAAAATGATGTCATCCGCATAAATTTGAGCGATTAAAATGTGTTCCCGTGATATTGTATGAAAAGTGTTGGGTCGACCGAGCCTTTAGTGAAATTATTGGCGATAAGAAAGGATGATAACTTATCATACCACGCCAGGGGCTTGTTTGAGGCTGTGAGAGCCTTGTTCACCAAACGTGGTTCGGGAACTACGGATCAGCGAATCCTTGATTAGCGAGGTGAGTGCATAAATGCAATGTTCACCGTCTGTGTGAAGACGTTGTCTTATTCTGTTGGTTGATTCGAGTTACCAATAATGTTCTCAAGAGGATGGTCTTTCTTCCAACGATGTGTGGAAGGTTGATGTTGATATACATTATGCGATTGGGAGGATTCAAATGGCTTGTAGATGATTCCGCAACATCAGTGCGGCAGCCATTAGCAAGCGGGTTAAAGAATGCATTTGGATCAAAATCTGCAGTGGGGTACTTCATTGTTCGTAACATCATCACCGGTTCAGCGTCGTTGGATGCGTTTGTTCAACTGTTGTTGTAGAGACAACCGGTGGTGCTTCTTCAACATGGTTGTTGTACTGTGTATCGGTATTGGAATATGATCGGGTTGAGCGGTGAAACATTGGATACACCGAGCACGTTCATCAATATCATCGCTAAGCGAGGAGCAAAGAGCTTTTCCATTTGTTGACGAGTAAGTGGGGCTTGGTTCGGTGATGATGGGGTTTGGGGAAGTTTAAGCAGTTGTGACCGTGTTCCAAGTCATATGCTCATAAGCCATTTCATAAGCTCATCGAAATTTGCATGAATCGTTTCCATAACCTACTTTGTACTGACGATTCGGATCAGGAAACCCTTAGAATTTTCACAATATCCTATAAAGACTCCAATGTCGACTTTGGCTTTGAGCTTACCAAAGTCATCACGATCATTATTCGGATAACAAAGGGATCAAAATACATGAAAGTGTTTGAGGTTCGGTTTATGGTTGTGGATAAGCTCATAAGATGTTTTGTTGTGGATCTTGGTAATCATTGAGCGATTAAGAGTGTAGCATGCGATTGACACGGCTTGACCCATAAGTAATCCGGAAGTTTAACATTAATTAACATCGTTCTTGCGGCTTCCACTAACGTGCGGTTTCGTCTTTCAACAACTCCGTTTTGTTACGGTGTCGTCTGATAGATGTTTGATGCTCAATTCCACTTTCTCATAAAATGCACGAAGAGTTTGATTCACAAATTCGGTTCCTTTATGCATTACGATTTGTCTCGACCGTGTTCCGAGTCGAACTTGAATTTTTGTGAGAAGGTGATGATCATCTGTGGAGCTTGATCTTTACTTGAAGAAAATAAACCCAAGTCCATCTTGAGTAGTCATCTACAATTACCAAGATGTAGCGTTTGCCATTAATCGTCTGCACGCGCCATCGGGCCACACAAATCCATGTGAAGAAGATGAAGCACATCTTTGTGAGTGTGTTCCACCTTTGAAGGAAAATGAGCACGAGTGCTTTTCCCTTGTTCACGGTGAGCATAGGTGATCTTTAGAATACCGAAATCTTGGGAGACCTTGACTAGTTTGTATCGAGCAAGGTTGGTTATGGTTTGAAAGTTTAGATGTGAGAGGCAGCGGTGCCATAGCGAGGATTTTGTAGATGTAGCCTTAGAGAGTGAGCGGATGGGAGATGAAGCAATCATGTCTTGCATTGAGATTGTGTAAAGACTTGATGTCGTTGACCCGGACATAAGATCGTTTCCTTGTAGATCACAAATGAAAAAGTTTTCTCCCTAAAGCAACTTCCAAATCTCCATCACAAAATTGACCGACTGAGAAGAGATTGTGACCAGACCTTCCACATAATAAACTCGCTAATTTCGATGTTGCCATTGATGTAATCTTCAGTAGCCCATGATAGGCTGCAAGTGATCATTCGAATCTGACAAAGCCAATGAACTTTGCAATAAAGTCGATATGAGCTTGACATTACTGTCATGTGTCGGGAACATCCGCTATCAACAACCTGGAGGATGATCAGATCACCCGCATTCAACATGCACGACACATATGGAATAGAGGTAGATGTGGAACCCAAGAGTTAGAGGGTTCCGATGCAGATATAGATGAAACACACATGTCCATGATTTTAGGTATCCATGTAAAGCCAAGTATATTATGCAACCATTTCTGCCATCTCCAACTAGTCTTTGCTTTAGTCTTAGTGAATGCACTAGGTGGTACTACGATCCTTGGAGGTGATAATGGAGCTATAGGGACATCAATGCTTTTCTTAGAATCTAAAGAGGGCGGTTTACCAAGCACAAACTTAGAAGCTTTAGTGGGCCTAGAGGTATTCCGTTTCTTAGGATTCCGTAAAAGAGACAAGATAGTTTTAGCAACACATTTATCATGACAATAAGAAAGCATACTTTTACGACATATAACACAAGAAGCTTGAGACTTAACATCAAAAGTACTTAAAGGTTCAACATTCGTTAAATCACTTTTCCATTACATTTGTAAGATGCAATATCTAAAGTGGGAGCAACTTGAGTTTTATTCAAAGTCCTAG
>CM040240.1:226448829-226829825 GCA_022545495.1 Chrysanthemum lavandulifolium | reverse complement strand
ACCAGACACACTTATCTCACTGATTGACATAATATATACCAATACTACATGAAGAAATAAGTATAAAAGAAAATTGCACACATAGTCCATATTAAGCATGCTATATGAAGGTTCTTAGATTATACTCTAGGTCAAACCACCTAATTCTCTATAACTAATAGCTCTGATACAAAAATGTCACACCCCACCTAAAGCGGAAACACGAGGCGTGACAGAAAGTTACCATCATAAGAAATTGGTATAACTTAAATAGAGACATCACTACATGAACATTGAAGGTACAAAGTCATAACGACATCGGACTAAGCGGAAACTCGCATCAAGGTTTCAATACACAACAAAATAGTAATATTAGTCTTAAGATCCCACATCCCGAGATAACAATAGTTCAACGAAAATAATTCAACAAGGATAATGCACTCGAAATCAAAGTGAAATGACCGAAAAAGGGTGTTTCATCTTAGGTCCACTAGGTAAGGCAGAAAAAAAACTATCTTCTTTAAGTACCGCTATTGTTATCACCTGAAAATGAATACTCGAAAATGTCAATATAAAGTTGGTGAGCTCGTAGGTTTATGTAGTAAGACGTAGTTGATGTGCATAGAGAACAAGTAGGACAATGGTGTATAATAATAATGTAGAGCAAGTAATATGAATAATTATTCGAACCACAACCAAATCAATAGAGTCACAAGCACTTTAGGTTTCAAAACATGTCACCTACCAAATGGAGCTAAACAATTGGCTTAATAGGTTTCCAACTAGTCGAAACTGTTGGCTTAATAGTTTTCCAACCAGTCAAAACTATTGACTTAATAGGAATCATGGTCACCAACATAGGAATCATACATATGTACAAACTCAACCACTAGCATTCATATACATAATTACAAACACATATATTGTCCAAAGAAATAAAATGATTTATAACAACGTAAAATATTTGAAATAAATTTTGAGTATCATTTCCCCAAGAAATATATAAGAAAAAGGGGCCATGAAAACTCACTCAACAAAGTATTATAATCGGGAAAAATAGAAAAGTCCAACGTGTAAAGAAATCGACCGCGACCTAAGAAGTTAAGTCATTTTAGGAAAATATGATATGTAGTATATGCATATAAGTTTTACAAAGTTTTATCACCCTTGTATACTTTTAGTGAGGTTTACATAAAGTTACACAAGTCAAAGTTTAAGAAAAAGCAATTAAACACATTTACGATTTCAAAACTTTAATATAAAAGTTTATTCATTTTAACCCAACTTTAAATGAGTGTATCTAATTCGTTTGAGCTTGTTTCTATAAATTACATTCTCTAAACATGGGTGAATATGTCTAATTTTGATATTTCAAGGCCTCAATTCGTGAAAACATATTTTTAGTGTCGGTTTTACCTATATAAATCCGGACGTCTTTGTTAATAGTTTTAAGTAATTTTTGACTTCATCGGCTATTTCTTACTCGTTTTCTAATGAAATTACTTGGTTCTAAATCCTAAATTAAGCGTTTTAAGTTTATTTTCCAAAAATATAGGCCATTTGTCTTGGTTCTTTACCAATGTTTCTAGAAATTTCAAAATGTACACGGGTGTCGGGTCTGCCAGAATTCAGCAAACATAACCCAACTCTCGCAGGTCGTATCTCATTCATTACTTAACCTCACTACTCGATTCGACTTGCTATGTTTAAGTTAAATTCTCATCTACAAATATTTCAATAGGCTCAATTCACCAAATTAAACCTAAGAGGTTGTTTTATAGGTTTGAAATCTTGAACTCAGTTTGTGTCGGCTTTGGACATTCGATTGCATATCATTTATTAAAAATACCAAATCAACTCCAAGAATTACGAAATTCAGTGGGAAACTACGTAAGACCTATATCTAAGTGTATGTAAATTATCTTTGCCTAGAAAAATATTTAAAGTAGTTTTCTATATTAAGTTTGTAAATTGAAAATCTAGGTCAGAAACAAGGTTTTATACCTTAAGTTTAAATCAAATTTTCAACACACCAAGTGTAAAGCCCTAAAAATCGTAAACATGTTAAAAGACCATTATACCCCTCAAGTTAATAATTATGAAATCTGAAAAACATGTCAAGCTCGTTAAATACTTTTAACACGTAACTCATAATTGACCAAATGGTACAATATAATAAAGCGACTTTCACTTATGTCTATCACATGAATATCATACATTACATAAGTTACTTGGACCTAATAATGTACAAGATTTACAATATACATTTAACTAAAATTACCAACACATTTAATTATAGTAAATTTAATATCATTGAATTTGTGCATAAGTGCCCTCCCCATTCACCGAATATCACTCCGATCCCAATTACTCCTCATATAGTTTCCATATTAAATCACTATTATCACCTCATTGTAACCTCCATACGGTCATTCAAAGTTCACGCACAAACCTAAATAAAAAAAAAAAGACGGTGAAGGTTTTCATTCTCTCATTTCATTCGACCAACACAAGTTGCAAGAAGTCTCAAAGAGTTCTTTGTGATCGTGGGGTTTTATTTGAAGGTGGTGCCTTGTTCGTGAGTTTGGGTTTGAAACTGCTCCTGGTCGTGGGTGTTTTGTCGTGGGTTGTTTGCCTTGTCATGGGATCACTTTCCTCGGTTCCTTCGTTACTCGTTTCGTCTCGTTCACGCTACTAGGGTATCATCTAATCTCATCCATTTTGTACTTCTTTTGTTTCCCTTTTAACTGTTGTCGTGAGGCCTATCCTTGGCATGTAAAACATCACATAAAATGATATGTTAATCTTCACATGAGTTGATAAGAGCTCTCATAAAACCTTGCATATATCACATAAAGTATATAGTGAATGAAGAAGGACCTATGTTGTGACCCTTGTATTCGACCCACATTAAAACTGCTTTTGGAAACTCTATTCGACCCTCATGTTCACGACTTAATACATGTTTCATTTAATTCGTATCGAGCTATATAGATGTAATAAAACGAGTTTTTCGTGGGTTATCTTTTTACGTCGTCAACATGAAAGAAATAGGACTAAAATATGTTGGGTTGGAGTCGTATGGGATAACATAGGACCTGTGTATGTTTCGACTAGCTAGAATGAAAAAAAAAGAAAGGAATCTGTGTAGAACCATATTTCCTTTGAATCGATTACATCATGCATTCATTTGACCATTCATAGTCATGTCTTATCTAAAATCATGCATGCAACCTAAATGAAACCTCACGTGAGGTGATATGTAAATGGTCTCCTACATTGCTTTCATATTTAATATAAACATATACATATTAATTCTTTGTCATGCATATAATAATTATGGGAATCAACTAGACATGCATATAAAAGTAGGTTCTAATTAAAAGAAAAAGTCTCATCTTGTAAATTATAAAACATGAAGATGATTCGTTAAAATGGTAAGGTAATAGACTAAAGCCGTAAAATGAGTAAACTTACAATATTTACACTTATGAGAAAACCCGCTAATTATGGAAACTTACTAAATATACCATTTATGGGAAGTTACTAAAAGTGGAAACCTGCTAAAAATGGAAAGCAGTCTAAAATGAGTAATCTGATCTTAACAAGCGTTATCAAATTCATATAGGTGTCGGACGGCGGGATTGATACATCGTGTGACTTACGTTTCTATTTTGCTTGCTTCGATTGAGGTACATATATTCTATCCCTTTTCAGTAGGGATTTCTCATGACTTTCCAATCCTTGACTTTGCTTCGTTTATGATATTGCTATGATTCCTTATGCTATGATCCTTTTGATATGATTCCGATATGATCTATTGGTATGATTCTGTTCGCTATGATATTCGTTTGTTATAATTATAACCTTATGATTATGAACCTTTCTGATTATGAGCCTTTGATATGAACCTCTGATTATGAACTTATGTTATGGAACTCTGATATGAACCTTTGATGACTGAACCTTTGATATGATAATGCTTTGACCCTTCAGTTTGATACCCGAGCCAAATATGTGTTCCTAGTCATGGAGGTACCATGACCATGTCATTGATGCACCAATGGCATGACTCAGTGTGTCTGGTGATGTTACACACCGTCCCCATTATGTTACATTATTATGAGCTCGGATATATGTTTGGCCACTATGTTTCCGGGGCGTATGGATGCATCCTAGATATGTTTTGATATGACATGATATGATATGATATGGTGAATGATGTCGTGCAATCTGCGTCTTCACGGTCTGAGAGCTAGCTACTCCATTGGTTTCGAGGTCTCCCTCCTATTATATATGGTATTCGAGGTCACCCTCCAGAATACAATGGTTACTATGGTATGATATGATATGATATGTTAGGGCTCGTGGTAGATTTCAAAACCCTTACACTTTTGATATACATATAATGTACCTTCAGATTCCCCAACGCACCATATTCTATATGTAATTGTTCATTACTCAATACCGTATATGACTCACTTTAATACCAAGATATGTATATTCCATTTCTTTGATCATCACACTCCCATTCCGTTACTTGGACTATCGTTCCATCCACGTCTGGGTTATTATATGTTTATTGGATTTGATTATGATATTCATGTTTTATGTGACTACTGATTACTTTGCTATGATATGATTAGTATACGGTTATCTGATTTACTTGTTTTCATCTGATGATATGTGATCTCACTATTATGTGACCCTCTGAATTGTCTGGTGACCATGCTAGTGTGTAATCGATAGTTTTGTATGTTTATTATGTGTGCTTCGTTCAGTTAATTTCGTGGACTATGACTATCTTTTGTATCCTTATCTGCTTATTGTTGACTTGCCATGCTTACATTTTTGTCTATGCTACAGATTGATTTGGGTAAATGGTTCAACTTATGACGTCGGCTTTTAACTTGTTTAATTGTCCTGCTATGTCCCTAGTTCATTTAATTATAGTGTTCATCTTGTATTCCTATTTGTTACGTGTATCGCCATGTTTTAACTCTGTTAGTACTTCATTGTTATGATCTTGGTTATGTTTTCAACTAAGGGTTTTTGACACGTGTAATAGCCATACTTACTAATTAATTTCTTCCGCTTGCCTTTAGATTTGTTTGACTGTACATATTACATTTTTTTGGATTTACTTATGCCATATATATGTTGTGTGGATGCGACGTCTGCTATGCTTGCTTACATTTAGGTGTTTGTATATACCTTGTTTATATGTGATTATATATATATGTCTTGGATTCATTTCTTTCTTTGTGTACTCTTCGTTCTTGTTCCTTTTGGATATCTGTTACTATTGTATTCTGCAGTTTCTCTTTGACTCATTGGTTCCTTTTCGTTTCGACCTTGTTATTGTTCTTTTGTTTCACGTTTACGCTTTTGTTTAGCTTCCGTTTTGTTATATCATTCCTTTGGGCTTTTTAAGCTCAACCGCATTTCTTTTCTGCGGCGGGTTTTAGGTTGGAAGATGGGCTTTGATGGAATTTGAGAGTTGGATTATCGTGTGGACCAACCCTAGTTACCTTATTATTTGGACTTATTTTGAAGAGTTTTTGTTTTGAGAATTCTTTTCATTTTGGATATTGTATTTCCTTGTCGATCAATTGTTTATCTAATTTGATACCTCATTTTAAGGTTTTCGTTTGTAAAGATTTTATTGTATGTTACGATATGACACGAGAATGTGACACTTCTACCCTTGTCGGGTTGGGGTGTTACAATTATGGTATCGAGCCAGTGTTTCATCTTGTTGACCTTAGGATTGACTGTGAGGATTTGGGTAGACACTAGGCTTCAAATGCAGTCCGATATCTTCGATTCCTTTTGGTTGTCGTTCGATTTGACTTGATATTCTTTTGTCTTCACTAATTTGGCCTTCTTCCTTCGCATTTGATTTTGTTTATTTTGTCTTCGCACATCCGTCTGTCGATCGTTAGATGGAGATTTCTCGTAGAGCCGAAGATGATAGTGCCGACCCTGCATTGCTGCAACAAATTCTGGAGAGGCTCGTGAAGCAGAAGCCGCAACCGATCGTGATGCTGCTGGAGACGTCAAGATGCTGCTGAAAGGAACTGGATGGATCAACCAGAGGCGCAAAGACGGAGACAAGATTCAACTGGTGGACGCTTGGAAAAAGTATGAGCAGAGGAACTATGACCGGCGTACTTTAGACGGGCGAAGAAGCTACTACAAAGATTCGGCGTATCGTGGTCAACATCCAACCGTTGAGATCTTTGAAAAGATTTATCTACTTCATATGATTGGGCGCAACTAGTGTTACTCCGATTCGTTTGTCATGCGTTTTGAGGCGATTTGATATCTTGCTATGTGATTTTGATCGACATTACTTTTCTTGATTCGTTCAGAATTCGGTTTGAATCGTGAAGTTTTATCGTTTGGCATTTTGGTAATATTTCAGCTGTTCTTTTGAATCGTCGGTAATGAATCATGAGGAACCATTTTGTGCAAGTTAGTGGCCTTCTTTCATTGTGATATGGTAAGTTGTTTGATGTGGTTTATGTTGTATGTATGTGAATCTGGTTTGCCTTGGTATGTTACTTGATATCGGTATGTGATATGTTTTGTGTGATATTGGTTATGTGGTTTGTCATGACTCGGGAGAGAATATGATGACAATAAGAACTTGTTATGTGATGCAAGTATTATGACGCTTTGATCAGCGTGATAATACCGAGATCATACAATTTGAACTTATTGAAATCATCGACATCTTGGGAAATGCACAGGGTTGATACGTGAATGGAATATGACTTGTATCCGTTATTTGTCACTCCTCATATTCGTTTGAAATTGCACCTCTTACGAGATTCTCACCGACATCCATTAAGTATAAGATTTGTACGCTTTGGAACCGATATCATGATGATCGTGTGAGACTATGGGTTGCTACATGCGCGCTTAAACTCGTACATCTATCTATACTTCTGCGACCTCAATTTTCGAGGACGAAATTTTTTTCTAGAGAGGAAGAGTTGTAAAGCCCTAAAATCGTGGCGTGTTAAAGACCATTATACCCCTCAAGTTAATAATTATGAAATCTGAAAAACATGTCAAGCTCGTTAAATACTTTTAACACGTAACTCATAATTGACCAAATGGTACAATATAATAAAGCCGACTTTCACTTATGTCTATCACATGAATATCATACATTACATAAGTTACTTGGACCTAATAATGTACAAGTTTTACAATATACATTTAACTAAAATTACCAACACATTTAATTATAGTAAATTTAATATCATTGAATTTGTGCATAAGTGCCTCCCCATTCACCGAATATCACTCCGATCCCAATTACTCCTCATATATTTTCCATATTAAATCACTATTATCACCTCATTGTAACCTCCATACGATCATTCAAAAGTTCACGCACAAACCTAAATAAAAAAGGGAATTGCATATATATCCTCGCAAAGCATCATAATTGCATATATATCCAACAAAACTCATAATTGCATATATATCCTTTCAAAGCCTTAAAATTGTCATATAGATCCAACCAAAACTCATACTTGCATATATATCCTTCTAAAGCCTTAAAATTGTCATATATATCCAAATGATTATTTTAAATATATATTTAATAAAAAAAGTCTAATAATTATAATTGATATATAAAATAGCGATTATAATCCTTTTTTTCTTTACAATACGAATATCTTTTATTGGTTTGAATTTTATTATGTCATTTGATATATATATATATATATATATATATATATATATATATATATATATGAGTTTACGTTTAGATGGAGCGATGGATGGTGCAGTTGATATTTTTATTCAAGATTAGCCGATAACGAACACGGTTGAGTAGCGAACATGGTTGACCTTTCTTTTACGAAAAAATGGTTTAAGGATATTTTGTAATTGTTAAAAAATAATAATTTAATAAGTATAAGGGTATAATCGTTATTTTAGATATTAATTATAGTGTTTGACATGTTATATAAAATAACGATTATACCCTTATACTTATTAAATTATTATTTTTATTTTTATTATTTTTTAACAATTACAAAATATCCTTAAACCATTTGTTAAGAAAAGAAAGAGCAACCATGTTCGACGATTCAACAATGTTCGTTATCGATGAATCTTAAATAAGAATATCAAGCGCACCATCCATCGTCCATGTAAACGTAAACTCATATATAGATCAAATGACATAATAAAATTCAAACCAATATAAAGATATTTTGTAATTGTCTGAAAAATAAAAAAATAAAAAGAAATGTTATAATCGTCATTTTATATATCAATTATAATTATTATACATTTTTTCTATTAAATATATATTTAAAATAATCATTTAGATATATGTGACAATTTTAATGCTTTGGAAGGATATATATGCAATTATGAGTTTTGGTTGGATATATATGACAATTTTAATGCTTTGAAAGGACATATATGCAATTATGAGTTTTGGTTGGATATATATGCAATTATGAGGCTTTGGAGGATATATATGCAATTCCTCCTAAAAAAAGTGATTCTTGAAGGTTTTCATTCTCTCATTTCATTCGACCAACACAAGGTGCAAGAAGTCTCAAAGAGTTCTTTGTGATCGTGGGGTTTTATTTGAAGGTGGTGCCTTGTTCGTGAGTTTGGGTTTGAAGCGCTCACAGTCGTGGGTGTTTTGTCGTGGGTTGTTTGCCTTGTCATGGGATCACTTTCCTCGGTTCCTTCGTTTCTCGTTTCGTCTCGTTCACGCTACTAGGGTATCGTGTAATCTCATCCATTTTGTACTTCTTTTGTTTCCCTTTTAACTGTTGACGTGAGGCCTATCCTTGGCATGCAAAACATCACATAAAATGATATGTTAATCTTCACATGAGTTGATAAGAGCTCTCATAAAACCTTGCATATATCACATGAAGTATATAGTGAATGAAGAAGGACCTATGTTGTGACCCTTGTATTGACCCACATTAAAAGCGCTTTTGGAAACTCTATTCGACCTCATGTTCACGACTTAATACATGTTTCATTTAATTCGTATCGAGCTATATAGATGTAATAAAACGAGTTTTTCGTGGGTTATCTTTTTACGTCGTCAACATGAAAGAAATGGGACTAAAATATGTTGGGTTGGAGTCGTGTGGGATAACATAGGACCTGTGTATGTTTCGACTAGAATGAAAAAAAAAAGAAAGGAATCTGTGTAGAACCATGTTTCCTTTGAATCAGTACATCATGCATTCATTTGACCATTCATAGTCATGTCTTATCTAAAATCATGCATGCAACCTAAATGAAACCTCACGTGAGGTGATATGTAAATGGTCTCCTACATTGCTTTCATATTTAATATAAACATATACATATTAATTCTTTTGTCATGCATATAATAATTATGGGAATCAACTAGACATCTATAATACTTAAAGCTTATCCCCCTTAATTTAATGTGCAAGGGGGGTTGTGCACAAAATTAAGTACGGTATAAACATGCTAAAGCTTCACAAAAGTTCTTAAATGAATGTCCATAATCATGTGCAACTCCAAAGAATACAAACAATCTTGGAGTTACACGAATCATAAATCTATGTATACAAAGTTGGTTGATTTGCTTTTGTGATTAAGTACATTGATTATAATTACAATAACATTTAAAGTGTCTCTTGATATCTCTAAGATAGTTACATATAGTGCCTTTATAAATAGCAAGTTTTTTTTCCATATAGCAACGCATCCATATGTGTATACATTGGTCCCCTGTCTTTAAGATTATAAGTTTGAGTGGGTAAGAGATAATGGTTTCTCGAGACTACAAGGATTTTGGGTACTACGTGAGATTGTTGTCCCTATCGTCATGAAACTACTGACCGCTTTATGCATTCCTTACGTATTAGCCAGAGGGGTATTTCCGGTATTAGGGTACCCATTAGTAGTCAACTCAGCTGTTTACAGATTTGCATGGCTCGGGTGCCTTGGTTTCTGTTTGTTATGCTTTTGTGCCAAGAGGTTTCATGTTTGGTTCACCAACCTTCACAACTCAATAAGAGATGACCGTTATTTAATTGGTCGGACACTTCATAACTTCGGGGAAGATAAACAGGAGATCCCAAGTGAGGTGGGTCCTGTGGTCGAGACTTTGGGTGTTGTAGGACTTGGAATGATGAGAGTTACTGAAGGTGACGATGATTTAGGGTTGAGGCATAGGCGGAATATTGCTATAGAGGATTGAGGCGGGCTGTTTTGGCTATATATGATGGTCTCAAACCTCATTCTGGAGTAACACTAGGCTGATATAAAATGCATTCTGATTCATGAACTATAAGGTATTTCTTTTGATAGCTTATGTTTAGGTTTATTTACTAGATAAATTTATGTTTTTTACATATGAATTTGGGTGTTCAGTTAAGCTTATACATGTGTTAGTGATAGTAATACATTTTCTAAGTGTATGAACACGATTCAATGAAATGCCTAAAAGATGTTTTTATTAACAAAATACTTTTCATTTGATTTTAACTTAAGCTGGGATTTTTAAAAGCTACCTCAAACGACTATGTATTTACTTTTTTATAGGTAACATGTTGGAATTTTTGAATGTAGTTTTTGTATGATAAAATTATTGAGTGTTTGATGAAATACTTAATGTAATAGCTACAACAGGTTGATCCTACTAACGCAGGACACAACACTATTATAGCTTCAAGAACACCTTGGATTGAAATAGAAAATTTACAATATGAACAAAAGATGACAACATGATCATTTTTATTTTGTTGTTATTGCAGGATTTAAACAGTTTTGATTCGGTTTGAGATCTAAAGCAAAGTTAGAAGTGCACAACAGGATCATGGAACGAGCTGTATGTGTTGAGTTTTCTCCATAACTGAATAACTGGTTTCTAAAGATGTTTATTAAATATTAAATACTCATTTTGGTGGTTTTTTTCTAGGAAAAAGTGCTTATAGAAATACTTGCAGCAAAGGAACAAGCTAAGATATATGTGACGATTTTTAGTTAAAACAACATTCATGTATCAGTTCTTGATGCTTTTATTTTTGTCTCTTACGGTTTTATATCGGTATTTCAGCGGTTAGCAGAAAAACTTGATGCTGATATCAAAAGGTGGTTAAATGGGACAGAAAAAAACTTATCTTTGCTGCTTTCATCGCTTCAATATGTATGCACAACTTTTTTTTTTTAAATCATGATTTTCTTCTGTTGTATAATAATCACGTTTCTAAATCTCTTTATAGATGGTATTATAACAAATAAACATGCCAGCAAGAAATGGTTACGAGGTTAATTATCTTGATATATTGTTCTTTCACGAATATTCTTTAGCTTATTCTATAGAGTTTGTTAGTGGTGGAAGTTTTTGACCCATTTACTTATGAATGGGTTGGCTTGGGATTTGGATTTTCTTAACGGGTGAAAAAATGGCACACCCAAAAAACATGTCAAACATGTTTAAAAGTCGGTTAATTGTTTTTATAACTTAGATGTTTTGAATTGGCACTTAATCAATGTGGTGTAACTACTTATTTGACACAAAGAAACTTTCCTTAGGAAGTTGTTGATACGATCAATCTATAAATTAACGTCGTTATGTGATTTTGTGTTTTTTTTAGTTTTGTGAATATGTTCGTGTGAAGGTTAGTTAAACGGTATAAAGATACAAAACTTAATGTATTTTTTTGGGGGTCATATTAAAGTGGTATTTACTGTAATCACATGTTTAGTCGATATTATAATTCGTTTGGATGTTTTAATGTGAAATAGCTTCTTCATTCTTCAGACAATACTATTATATATGATTCACATGAACATGTGAATGTTTTATTATGCAAGTGGTGTTTTCCTGCATGGGATTGGTATTGGTATTGTTTCAAGTATATCTTTGCTATAATCTACATGTGTTCAAAATAAATCTTTAGGTTTTATTACTAAACTAATATTTTTTAACACAAATATATGTGTAGTTCCATAGCTTCTTAATCATTTATGAGGAGTATTGTTCTATTTCAAAGGCGAAGATAGTGGGAAATTGATTGAAGCAATTGTGTGTGCTTCTAAAATGACAAATCTATACTATCTAAATATTGAAGTGCTTAAGTGAAATCGTCACGTACGGTTTGATGAATATCTTGGAATCCCTATTTCTCTTTACGGTTCGAGTACTTATTTATTCAACTGTTTGTATTAGGTTGAACAAAAATATCATGCTGAGGAGAGATCGAGTGTGAATATCATGCACGCGTTTTAAGTGAAATCGTCACGTTGGGTCTTTTTGAAATTAAACAAGTATGTCGTTGAACTAAGTAGTGTGTGTTGTTTGTCTCCTCTATTAATTTATATATATTTTGTTTCGTTAAATGTTTGCACATGTTTCATTAATTTGTTCTATATGATTTATTTTATATATCGTGTGTGTTTGAAAATTAATTAATGAGTTTTGTTCAATAATATGCCATAGTACAAAAGTTGTGTCAACGACATGATAATTTTCTCACTTACTTAAAAACATGGTACAAAAAGTTGTGAGAACATCATATGCAAACTCACATTCATTTTGGATGAAAACAACTTTGGCAAACAATGAATGCGGTGGTTATTAATTTGTGAACCATGCAAATTTGCATAACAAAACCAGCGTAAACATTACGCGACAAGATTACAACAACATTACGCAACAAAATTTACCTCCGACCTATTGCGTAATCAAAATTACTACCGCAAAGATCATGGCGATAACAACTCGACAATTTACTCAAACATTAGGCAATCAACATTACGGATAAAAACATCACCCTCAACCACTAGACCGTGCATCGCACGAGTTGTGGAAGCCTCGATGCATATAAAAGTAGGTTCTAATTAAAGAAAAGTCTCATCTTGTAAATTATAAAACATGAAGATGATTCGTTAAAATGGTAAGGTAATAGACTAAAGCAGTAAAATGAGTAAACTTACAGATTTACACTTATGAGGAAACCCGCTAATTATGGAAACTTACTAAATATAGAAACACGCCATTTATGGGAAGTTACTAAAATGGAAACACTGCTAAAAATGGAAAGCCGTCTAAAATGAGTAATCCGATCTTAACAAGCGTTATCAAATTCATATAGGTGTCGGGCGGGATTAATACATCGTGTGACTTACGTTTCTATTTTGCTTGCTTCGATTGAGGTACATATATTCTATCCCTTTTCAGTAGGGATTTCTCATGACTTTCCAATCCTTGACTTTGCTTCGTTTATGATATTGCTATGATTCCTTATGCTATGATCCTTTTGATATGATTCCGATATGATCTTTTGGTATGATTCTGTTCGCTATGATATTCGTTTGTTATAATTATGAACCTTTCTGATTATGAGCCTTTGATATGAACCTCTGATTATGAACTTATGTTATGGAACTCTGATATGAACCTTTGATGACTGAACCTTTGATATGATAATGCTTTGACCCTTCAGTTTGATACCTGAACCAAATATGTGTTCCTAGTCATGGAGGTACCATGACCATGTCATTGATGCACCAATGGCATGACTCCAGTGTGTACGAGTGATGTTACACACCGTCCCCATTATGTTATATGATTATGAGCTCAGATATATGTTTGGCCACTATGTTTTGGGGCGTATGGATGCATCCTAGATATGTTTTGATATGATATGATATGATATGATATGGTGAATGATGTCGGTATGCACATCTGGCGTCTTCACGATCTGGGAGCTAGCTACTCCATTGGTTCTTGAGGTCTCCTCCTATTATATATGGTATTCGAGGTCACCCTCGAATACAATGGTTACTTATGGTATGATATGATATGATATGTTAGGGCTCGTGGTAGATTTCGAAACCCTTACACTTTTGATATACCTATAATGTACCTTCAGTATTCCCCAACGCACCATATTACGTATGTAATTGTTCATTACTCAATACCCGTATATGACTCACTTTAATACCAAGATATGTATATTCCATTTCTTTGATCTGTCACTCCCATTCCGTTACTTGGACTATCGTTCCATCCACGCGTCGGGTTATTATATGTTTATTGGATTTGATTATGCTATTCATGTTTTATGTGACTACCGATTACTTTGCTATGATATGATTAGTATACGGTTATCTGATTTACTTGTTTTCATCTGATGATATGTGATCTCACTGTTATGTGACCCTCTGATTTTTTGGTGACCATGCTAGTGTGTAATCGATAGTTTTGTATGTTTATTATGTGTGCTTCGTTCCGTTAATCTCGTGGACTATGACTATCCGTTGTATCCTTATCTGCTAATTGTTGACTTGCCATGCTTACATTTTTGTCTATGCTACAGATTGATTTGGGTAAATGGTTCAACTTATGACGTTTAGCTTTTTAACTTGTTTAATTGTCCTGCTATGTCCCTAGTTCATTTAATTATAGTGTTCATACTGTATTCCTACTTGTTACGTGTGACTGCCATGTTTTTTACTGCTATTAGTACTTCCGCTGTTATGATACTGGTTATGTTTTCAACTAAGGGTTTTTGACCTGTGTAATAGCCATACTTACTAATTAATTTCTTCCGCTTGCCTTTAGATTTGTTTGACTGTACATATTCTTTTTTTTTTTGTGGATTTACTTATGCCATATATATGTTGTGTGGATGCGACGTCCGCTATGCTTGCTTACGTTTCGGTGTTTGTATGTACGCTTGTTTATATGTGATTATATATATATGTCTTGGATCGTTTCTTTCTTTGTGTACTCTTTCATTAATGTTCCTTTTGGATATCTGTTACTATTGTATTCTGCAGGTTTCTCTTTGACTCATTGGTTCCTTTCCGTTTTCGACCTTGTTATTGTTCTTTTGTTTCATTTCGTTTCTGCTTTTGTTTAGCTTCCGTTTTGTTATATCTGTTCACTGGGCTTTTTAAGCTCAGCCGCATTTCTTTTCCTGCGGCAGGTTTTAGGTTGGAAGATGGGCTTTGATGGGCTGAGAGTTGGATTATCTGTGTGGACCAACCCTAGTTACCTTATTATTTGGACTTATTTTGAAGAGCTTTTGTTTTGAGACTTCTTTTCATTTTGGATATTGTATTTCCTTGTCAGTCAATTGTTTATCTAATTTGATACCTCATTTTTAAGGTTTTCGTTTGTAAAGATTTTATTGTATGTTCTGATATGACACCAGAATGTGACACTTCTACCCTTGTCGGGTTGGGGTGTTACACCAAGCATCTAAAGGTGATATAATATGATCATAAAATGCTATATAAAAGTGTAAATGAGTATGAAAAAGAGTTGTGGGTGCTTACAATGGTTGGTGAATGAATGGTGAATAAGAACCCAAAGAACACTTGTAAAAACCTAGTTTTTAAAGTATAAAACTATAAACCCTAGCTTCTTAACACCAACAGTTAAACCAATTTAATTCCACTTTACCCAAGGCTCAAACCCTTCTCTTTTCTTCCCTTGTACTACTGTGGGATGGAGTGAAAGTAAAAAGAGAGTATTATGTTTATTTTGGTGAGAAAATGAGTTAATAATAGTCTCTTTTATAGTAGTAATTTAGGAATAGTAAAAAAAAGTGTTTTAAGAATCCAAAAAAGGTGTATGCTCAAATTTAAGTATTAGTCACATGACTACATATGGGTGTGCATGGTGTGAGGCTCAAGAGTGGCTATGTCTCCAAGGTGTGTGTGACTCTTGAAAATAGCATGGTTTAGGTAATGGTGTGGTGCTCTAGGTAAAATAAAATGTGTTGGTATATACATATATATACATGTGGCCGGTTATAGAGGGTCTAAAAGGGGAGAGAAAAATTCAAAATTTTGAAATATAAGTGTGTTAGTATGTATATATAACAAAGGTGGTGGCTTGGGTTGGTTATTGCCTACATGCATGAGATTAAATGCAAGTTTAAACGAATTACGTAAAAATTATAAAAAGAATTAATTGACTTATAAAATATGCATGTAACAGTTATATAGTACATATCTAATGTATACTAAACTTGTTATAGTTTCGGTTTATGTTTAACGTTGTTTTTCGTCATACGCGTTTTAACCTAACAGTTTTACGTAAAGGCAAAAATTTAGGTATTCCAAATAAAATGTTTTGAGCTAATGGTCAAGTATAAACCTGAAAAATGCGAGTTTCTATAGTTAGCTCTATTACCAGTTGACATCATGAGAATAATGTGATGAGAATTTTGATCAAGATCGAAATAGGGTAAAAGCGAGTTAAGGGAAAATGGTGTCAAATAACAATACACACGTTAGATATATATTTTGGTGGGTTTGAAAGACAATAAATGACTTCACTTAACTAGTTAACTATTGAGTGTTGACTATATATTTGAATAATTTTAGTCCTCATTTCGATTATCTTGTGAGGTTTTATGCATTTTGTCATTGATGACATCAAATAACAACATATTATTAGCATCATTTATCCTATGTATATTGCTTGTTTTGTATTATTTTATATGAGAATTGATACTTAATCGCTTACTTTTGTAAATCTCAATTATAAACAAGCATTTGGTGAAAGTTAGCTATTTTGGACGTAAATTAGAGCAAAATGGATCAAGTTGGAAAAGTCAACTGAACTGATGACAGATATGCAGTATCATTCTAGACAGATATGCCGTACACCAAGACTTAGATGAATATGGAGACCATTGCCTGACCTTGAAGCATACGCCGTATGGATTTATCCCGTGCATCGTATATAAAACCTTGGTAAATGAAGAAGATCTGACTTATTCTACTCTAGATATGCTGTGTGACATCCCATAGATACGGCGTATCAATCTCAAGACTTCACGGAAAATCCAAGATAATAAAGACAACATACAACGCATGATGAATAAAGATGTATCGTATCATATGGCGGTGTATGGATATTCGAATATAATAATCTAAGACCCCACGTGAAGTTACCTAGATACGACGTACGGATAAACTAATCGCCGTATTGACTCGCTTACTGAGAATGTATAAATAGAGGATCGATTGCAAAATTTACACCAATCCACACACAAGACCGACGGTCGACCACACAAGACACAACCGGAAGGACGAAATCAAAGCAATAAGAAGGTCCTACAAGCGTAACTCCATAGGAAGATTGGTTTAGTTTGTATTAGTACTCTTTAATCGTTTGGTTAGCGTGCTTTTCACTATTTGATTGTACTTAAATACTTACATTCTTTTAAAGATTATATGATGTTTTATTGGATGCTCATGCGTGTGTTTTGATTACATTATTATTTCATTAATATCATTTGCATGATTAATGTAAGCTCTAAGTGGTTAATTAATAAATTGATAATCATTTAGGTAGACTCTATGTGGATTTATGATTAGTCATGACAGGACTAGTCTATTGAGAAAACTTGAAAGCTGAAATCTAGATGTTTAGCTTAGTCTAAACATTGGAATGATATACGTACACACGTAAGCAACCAAAGAGAGAGAATATATATATAGTACTCATCATATATAACTAAACAATTAGCCAGTACATCTTCCTTACTATTGGCTTGACCTATTATCTGCTATCTATATTTTAAATTGTGTATGTGTGTGTTTTTTTGCCTAATTACTTTTATTTACAACTTTACTTTATCTAAACATCGTGCCAGTCTCTCAGGCTGAAAACCCCCTTTGCGTTAGATTAGGTTAATTAGACTAACTTTAGAATTAAAATACTGATAGATATTTAAGTGTTAACATTCCACTCTTAATGATCGACACTCTACTTTCATAGATACTGCGCATTGTGTTTTTATTTTTTTGTGTTTTCTCGCATTATTCTTGTCTCAGATATTGTTAAACTAAAAAATACGACACATCTAATTTCATAGATCTGCGCATTGTGTTTTTATCTTATTTAATAATTGCACGACGTATCTAATTTCTTAGATACGGCGTATTCTATTTTAATTAGAATTAAAAACCCTAAAAGCCATACTGGCGCATAAGCTTCGCTTATCACGCGATTTATTTATTTTCCAAAACATATCTAAATTTTAAATCCTAAAATCTGACGATCGATTAATCTCGATCTTGAGTATTTATTTTTAAATTAAAAGCTTAGATTTTAAATGTAACAAGAATACGGTATTAGCTTTTGCATATCTGATATTTATTTCTTATAAGCGATTAGAAAATCGAACATACGGTAGCATTGATTTCTATCAATACGTATATTTTATTTGAATAAAAGGCGATTTGAATTTTTATTTAAAGATACAGCACTCAGATTCATGGATCTGACGTATCGTCTGCAGAATATTGCAACTTTTAATTCTTTAAATTCCGTATTCGTGCTTAGTTTTTGTACTATGTTACTTGAGCCCGCCTCTTCGACGAATTTGTTTCTGTTCTAGGGATTATTATGGAAAATATAACTATGGAAGAGTTTTTGGTTAAGAATCAAGGGATGCTATTGCAAGGAACGGGTGTTTCTATGGAGAAACTATGGTATTTAAAGGACGATGAAGATGAGTGCGAGACTTATCAGATTGACTTGAGTGAATTCCCAGCACTTCGTATTCATGATCATTCCTCAGTAAAATTGGCATGGAATAACGAATCTATGCGCTCTGCTTTTGACAAAACTTATGATGCTATCATTTGTGATTTCCACCAAAGTTGGATTATTTTTGCATCAACATCTCAAACTACTATTCGGTTTATTCAATCATGACTATCAAAGGAGCATGTGAAAGAGAAGGTTGAATTTGATATACTTGAAGTTGGAGCCAATTTTTTACTTGGGAAACCCTCTTGAAACTACATTAAACAATTTTAAGTGTTTAAGCGGCGTGAGGGATGATTTGTTAACTTATGAGTTGATGATGAGCCACGAAGATGAGTTGCTCCTTCTATGGCCGATAATCGAGTCCAAGGGACTTGTTTGGACAACTATTGAAGAGGATGAAGGAGGTTTGAATTGAGTATATGAAGAGAGCGAATGATACATGGGAACCACGCTTCCCATCTTGGAATGGAATGGTTAGCCGTAATAAGCGTGTTGAAATCGCGACACTTTCCTATTTCCCTATGTTGAGCAATCGAATGATTTGAATGAGAACCATCTTGATGATGAAAGGATGTATGGGCGAAATTATGCTTAACAATAGGTTGGTGAGATTGATGGACATATCGTGGAGCAATGGCTAGATATTAAGTATGGGAACCGAAATGTAGTTCCTAAGGATGAAGTGAGAAGAGTGATTACTACATGGTTATCTTAAAGCTTTAAGCAACAATTCGAGGAATTTATGGAAGTAAAAAGAAGATTAATGGTGGACAAAGCTAATTTTGATGTTAACTATGATCCCATTGACTTTCATTCCGCTAATTGGTTGGCTAGCAAATTCAACAACCATACGACTAGGATCGAGCTACTAAGAACATACTATGGCTTTACTAGATTAGAGGAGAGGATGAAGAGGTATTGACTGATGAAGACTCTTCAAATGACAAAGATACACTTGCTGAACTTTTCAAAATTGAATGCAGTGTAACAACCCGCATTTTTAGGTTACTTTTCATTTTTTTAAAAGTTAGTATTTACTTTTACTATTCACTTTTACAATACAATTTGGATCTACTCCCTCGATAAACCATGAAACTATACTTGTAATAACCAACTTTACAATTTAGAAACTTGTAAACTTTTCTTTAAACACTTGTGACATAAACTATGACGATACTTGTGATAACCATTATGATTTCCTAATCATAACCAAACAACCTTATAACTTGTGTTTACAAACCATATGACACTTATGATATATAAACAAAGCATATGTCTTATCTAATAAGTGCTACCATACTAGGGAGCTTCATGTGAGGGGTTTCATTTGGGTAAACGGATCGATGAGTTGCTGGATTTACTAATTAAAGTGTCCTAGCTCCTCAAACGTTTACTACATGACCTATGAATTGTGATGGCCCAAACGGTAGTACGATATATATAAACTAAACACGTTTTCACAACTAGACCATTTCTATAAATGACATACACAACTACCATGTACTACATCATGATCAATATAAAGACGTATATAGGCTTGTTATTACTTTTGCATCATTATTTCAAACCTAAGTTGCAACATCATATTCTAGGTTGCTTGTAGAAGTTCTCACGGCATATCCATCATTCTCATTATACATTTGATATCATTTACTCTGAGGTGAGTTCATAGCCCTACTTTCTATTACTTAATTGTTTTACAAACCCTTGGGGGAGATACATGCTATTTTTAACATGAGCACACAAACATTTGAACTTTATGCTATCTGATTGTTTTATTGTCACTAAGTAAACATAAGTCCCTAAATCATGAACCATTAATCACTAGAGAGTGAGCACGAATATTGTGAATAGATCTATTGGGATTGACAAATCCGTTTGTGTTGGCCGTTAAAGGCAAACAAACGCACTATATTTGAGTAACATTAGGTAAACGGAAATTTTACCTATTAGGGTTGGTACCAATAATTTCACCAATTTATATTGGAACATGTTAAAACCTTGGTTGCATGAGCTTAGTGAAATAATAACTGTTTTGTTTTCAACATTATGGGTGTATAACAACGTAACCCACACAAACATTATGTGTTCAACATTTAACAATAAACCTATGGATTCACTCAACCTTTGTGTTGACCCTTTTAAACATGTTTATCTCAGGTCCATAATGAACGAGGCTGGCAAAGATGGAAGGGAAGGGCACGGATACTCTAGATGGCTATAAATTTTATTATCATTCAAAAACTCATTTAATGTAATTTGTAAACCTTGAAACCACTGGGACCTCATTTTGTAAACTCTGATATTTATATAAATCAAATGATAAATCTTTAAAACGACTCTATTAGAGTTCGTTTTCTGTTATTATAACTCTTGTGCCATGAAGTAACACCCACTTTGAATTCCCCTGCGTATCACGAAATTAAGGATGTTACATGCAGTATATTCGATTACGAGACACCACTATGTAAGGAATTCAGAGAATTTAACCATCTTCTACAGATTGACGCTGATGTGCTTACAGGGGATTTACATGGTTTCAAAACCTATGAAGAATTCAAAAACGCATGGTACTGCGAATGGAATGATCAAATACCATGGGTAGCAGATAAAAAACGATGGCTTGACAATGGAATCTAGAAAGAACCTCCGAGTAACAAAAGGATTACGTGTAGACCATTTCATTTCAAGGACGGAACTGTCAAATGGCCCACCTGCGATTGGAAGAAGGACGACTATTGTAATGGAGGAAATTTACCAGGAATTACAAGAGTCGGGGTATTTGACCTATTGTCAAAGGCGCGAATGGTTTGATAATTTAGAAGATGGAGAATTGAAGGATGAAGCTTTAAATGAAAAAGCAATCTTGGATGATTACCAATTTATGATGACCAATGCGGGATGGAGTTTTGCTCTTGGTTAGAAAGGTGTTTCAGTAATTATGAACTGGACTGCGAACTCATGGCAAAACTTGACAAGTATTGGTGGAAAAAGAAGAGCGAAAGAACATCAAGGGATCTTAAAGGTACCAACAACCAAGGAAATTTCAAGAGCATTCTACGAGAAATCCCTTATGTAAAACCAAGATGGCTCGAACTCGCAAAACTTATTGATGAAAAAGATAATAAATGGAACGATGACTTATATGAGGAATTAGGAATCAATGGACCTTTGGATGATGATGATACTCGGTATGAAGTCCTATTCCGTGCAGAAGTAAGGAGCTTGATAATGAAGTATTATAAAGGATGGGATAATAAGAAGAACGTTTAATGGAAGATGCTCAATCGTATTAAAGAAAAGATCAATGACGGCTATGAATCAAGTTCTAGTAATGACACATGGTATAAGGAGGAATTTGAAGAAGAAGAAAACCGATATGTGAATAAGAAGGAACTCAATATGACCCCCATATGATGAAGGTGGAAACTTATGTACTAAAAAGGTATGAAATTTACGATGACAAGTGCCATGTTCCAATGAAGCGCATTAATATTGAAGATGTACCGATAAGTGGAAAGAATATTTGGTTGTTTAAAGATGTAATCATGAAAGAAACGAAGATGGAAGACCTCGTCAATGAAACAACGTAGAAGCTGAAGATGAGTCTAACCTAAAGACTCTGGAATAAAGAGAAGTGCTTACCGGGAGACAACCCAAAATTTTTATTGTTTCTGTTTTCGAGTCTTTCATACCTACACATCGATACGGCGCATCCTATAAAAAAGATGTTGCGTATCGACTGTACTCGTCATATATATCCTTTTATTTTCTCGCATTTTAGTTTTATTTCTGCACTTTGAACTTTCTGTTAGTTGTTTTGATACGACGTATCTAGGTTTAAGGAGACAGTGCATGAAATTTCTGACTCGTATTTTATTCCATGCTCAATACGGATCCCATCCCATGGATGCGGCGCATCGACTGACCTGATGAAATTTTTAGTTTTAGTTTTTTAATTTTATTTTATTCTAAGCTAACCATCGATAAATCGTGACGCACTAGTTGTGATTTTCATGCATATTTATACATGTTGAGTGCCAAGAATACAAAGGAAGTGGTGGTTTACATACATTCGTATTTTCTGTGCTCTAGTCATGGTGACATTGACGCATTTTGCACACAAAAATAAAAGTTGCTCACAAACGTATGATCATACCAAGCAAATCTCGGAGGATTTTTCATTCTAATTCTTCGATTTCCTATTTTTAATTTTATTTATAC
This sequence comes from Chrysanthemum lavandulifolium, assembly GCA_022545495.1. Taxonomy (NCBI): domain Eukaryota; kingdom Viridiplantae; phylum Streptophyta; class Magnoliopsida; order Asterales; family Asteraceae; genus Chrysanthemum; species Chrysanthemum lavandulifolium. The sequence goes on along the minus strand of CM040240.1, from coordinate 226,807,063 downwards.
AACGAGGGCATTGTTTATCTTAAGTGGGGTGGATGGAGAATTAGAACGTTACTTGTCCTTATTTTTCAAAAATATGTGTAATATTTGCCTAATATATGGTAAATTTAAATTTTTTCTGGCATGTTTTTGTGAAATCAAAGTTGCATAACCACACACTTAACCCTTATTTTTATATTGTGAGAATTAAGCCATAAACGTTTCCATTATTTTAACCTAAATTCCACAAATATATGAGTGTGCCGATGACTATAGTAAACTTTAGAACTTGACTTGTAAACTATTTGAGACCACCATAATGAGTATTATTGATATAATTGGAGTAACTTGTCTATACATGTAAATTTCTAGGATTACACCCAAAAAACCTTTATATGTTATGTTATATTAACTAACTACACTTGTTAGTTAACCCCTCAGATAAACCATTTTGTTACTCTCATTTTAAGAGTAAGATACCCTAGAAAACCCTCGAGCCATTCCTTTAGTTTCTTACACCCAATTAGTATTATTTCAGTTACACCTATACACATTAGCCTACCTTGTAGATTAAGTCCGTGGTTGGTTACTTTTCTAAAGTGTGTATTTCTGTATTTTTGTGTATGTTTCTTATCTATGGCTAGGTCGGGAATTACACATCGCAATGGGTGTATTTCTTGTCTACGTATTGTTCGGAATTGCACATCGCAATGAGAATGTGATAGTAGTAGTTCTTTTGATTTTCGTGTATACTACTATCACTATTATTTTTATCTGAAGTATGAAGTTATAATTTAAAAATTATCGAGATGTATTATGATGGTGATGTGGTGAAATTTTACACCATTAGATGTTTTGTTTAAAAAAATAAAAAGAAAAAGAGCGAGAAGAAAAAGTGAAATTGTGAGATAATCGGTTTGTAAAAGCTTAACCAAAGTTATATTATGCACTAAATTGATTATTCGTTGTTACGTGTTATAAACCAACTATGTAAGTTATGTATTAGTAGAGATATCGCCACTATTTGGTGTGCTATATTTATGGATTGCAAGGGAGTTGGCCGTTATGGGAATGTCAACTAAGGTTTATTCTTTGATTAAGACATAATTGAGTCTAATTCATGTCTACCTAGTAAAGCTTGAGTCTACCTATTAAAGCGTGAGTTAGTCTATGATTTGTGTGTTTTCCAAGGGAAAGTAGGAAAGTAACTAACCATATTGTTTCATTTTTGTATGGACTTAATCTATTTGTTTTATGATTTTATTTTAACAACAATTATATGTTTCCCTTATCATTACGCTTTGGCTTAGTGAGAATGTCAAATGCATAAATAAGATAGTGACCATCCGGGTTTTGAGCAATCGAATGACGCGCCAAATGATATGGTGTGTATTTTGATGACCATCCGTTATGCAAATAACGACTAGCTAACCGGGATACACACTAGTAACCATTCGTTGTTTGAGAAATCAAGGACTCACGCTAGCAATCTGTTGAGTTTGTGTAGGAGATGTTCGAACAAAATCCACGTACTAACCCTTTATCACAACTAACCCAATTTACCGCTTTAGACTTGTTACTCCTTAGCTTTAGTGGTGGAGATGTGTATCCTTGCCAAGCTTATGAGAGAATACTCATCATAACCGAGCAATTGAGCGAACTACTTAAATGTTACCACATATATTAGTTGAGTGATTTGAGTGATTTCATTTTCCTGTTTCATGAGGTGTTTGGTTGTGCAATCGAGATTAAAACAAATGAATAAATGCTTAACTATAAAAAGATCCTAGATAATGTTTTAGATACATTTTCATAAGTTTAATCTAAGGTTTACTTGAGGACAAGTAAAGTTCAAGTGGGTATTTGATGACGTCAAATAACAACATATTATTTGAATCATTTATCCTATGTATATTGCTTGTTTTGTGTTATTTTATATGAGAATTGATACTTAATCGCTTACTTTTGTAAATCTCAGTTATAAAAAGGAATTTGGTGAAAGTTAGCTATTTTGGACGTAAATTGGAGCAAAATGGATCAAGTTGGAAAAGTCTACTGAACTGATGACAAATATGCCATATCATTTTAGACGGATACGCCGTACACCAAGACTTAGACGAATATGAAGACCATTGACTGACTTTGAAGCATATGACATATGGATTTGTCCCATGCGTCGTATATGAAACATTGGTCAACGAAGAAGATCTGACTTATTCTACTCCAGATACGCCGTATGATATCCAAGAGATGCAGTGTATCAATCTCAAGACTTCACCAGAAAATCCAAGATATTGAAGACAACATACGCCGCATGAAGAATAAAGATGTGTCGTATCATATGGCGGTGTACGAATATTTTAGAATATAATAATCTTGGACCCCACGCGAAGTTACCGAGATATGGCGTACCAGATAAATTGATACGCCGTATCGACTCTGTTTCCAGAATGTATAAATAGAGGATCGACTTCAAAATTTAGAGACACCAATCCACACACAAGACCAGATGACTTACCACACAAGACACAACTAGAAGTAAGAAATCAAAGCAATAAGAAGGTCCTGGTAGTGCTTAACTCCATAGGAATATTGCCATAATTTGTATTAGTACTCTTTAATCGTTTGGTTAGCGTTCTTTTCACTATTTGATCGTACTTAAATACTTACATTCTTTTAATGATTATATGATGTTATATTTGATGCTTATCGTGTGTTTTGATTACATTATTACTTCATTAATATCGTTTGAGTGATTAATGTAAGCCCTAAGTGGTTAATTAATAAATTGATAATCATTAAGGTAGAATTTATGCGATTTCGATTGGTTGTGACAGACTAGTCTGTTGACAAAACCTAAAAGCCAAAATCTAGACATTTAGCTTATTCTAAACAATTAGCCAATACATCTTCCTTACTATTAACTTGACTTGTTATTTGCTATCTGTATTTTTACCTGTGTATGTGTGTGTCGTTTGCCTAATTACTTTTATTTACAGTTTTACTTAATCTAAACATCGTGCCAGTCTCAGGCTGAAAACCTCTCTTACGTTAGATTAGGTTTAATTAGACTAACTTTAGAATTAACATATTGATAGATATTTAAGTATTAACGTTTCACTCTTAGTGATCGACATTCTACTTACCAACAAGGCTACATTGATCGGGTACACTGCCCGTTAGTGTTTTTTATAGGTTAAGTCGGCTAAATTTAAATTTAAAACTTGATAACAATAAATTACCTGTACTAAACGGCACATCAGTCATAGTTTGAGTAGTCACATCATAATAGGATTTTGTAGATTTCAACTTTAGTCTAAATCCAACTAGTAAAGTTGTACATATTTCAAGTTTAATCCAACCTCTAACAATGATTTTTATTTAAATATTATGTTTAATTACAAACATAAGCACAAATGAAAATATGAAAAGACACACAAAACCCTAAAACCTTAAAAACACAACAATCTGCAAAAAGAACATAAATCGTAAAACATAGAAATATTAGACATAAAAGATGAAATATATTTGTAGGCTTGTCACCAAAGTTGTTAGATACATAGGTAATCAACTAAAGAACATAAAATAACATCTCCCAGCACCATTCCAACTAAACAACATGCGTAACTAAACTGAAAACATAAAAAAACTTCATCTACCCCAATCCATCACCATCTAAAGACCCACCATCCTACATACGACTGAGCATCTGTAAGAAAATAAGCTTTTGATCAACGTGCTCCTTAGCATGATCGACCACTTTCATGATCGTCTTGCACTTGTCAAGATCATGGAGCACAATCAACCTCTCAATAGCCATATTGTCCTCAATGACCTCAGAATTAGGCAACAAATCAAGTTTTGTAATAAGCTCTTGCCTTTGATGAGCATCATCCAACAAGTCTTGGCACATCTTTAACATTTGACCATGATGATTCCATTCATTAGAAATATCCCTTTGAATACGTAGGATAACCTATAAAAGTTTGATGAGGTAGCAAGTTCGTTGAGGAGATTCATTGGTCGAACTCTTTTTGGTGTCATTTTGGGAATTTGAACAATTTTAGGTTTTAGGGAAAGTAGAATGGGTTATAAGATGGTTTTAGTAGCTTTAATAAGTAGGATGCAATTGAAACCGTGCCAAGTCACTCAGATATGTGACGTTTATCGAGATAATAAATGGCTAGGGTGTCTTAATAAGACCATGGATCATCATTACAATCTTTTATATGTTACAAGTTTAGTCCTCAAAGTTATATTTAAACAAGAAATTACAAGAACACCTAGTTACAGTTTTTCTAAGCTAAAAATATCCAACAACAAACATAATATAATCCTTAGAAAGAAATTACATGATATAATCGTTAGCTAAAATAATGGGTAGTGCTTTCTTAAAATCAAATATGGTTTTATTTTAACAAGAACACCTAGTTACAGTTTGAGTTTCCTAAGCTAAAATATCCAACAAAAAATATGAATCCTAAAATTCATTACAAATTATATAAAAATAAGTGATTTACAAGTTACAGTGAACGGAAGTTAGTTGTGCATATGTGTGTGGAATTGGGAGAAAGGGGATAACAAAAGGACAAAAAAAAAATTAAAATGAAAGTACAAAGTACATTGCTACAGTGAAAGTACAAGAGATGTCAAGGAATAAAAAAGTTGAAAATGACAAAAAAATATGTTTGGACAAACATACCCTCATGTGATTTGCACGTGACATGAGAGATAGCAATGAAACCTAATGTCGTTAGCGTATTTGGACCAGACGCGTAATGTTCTGGACTGTTGGGGACTCGCCAAGTGAAGTTTCTCGATTTTGGACTAGACACGGAATCTGGCCAAGCCACAAGGACGAATGGTGTATTTTACTCTTTAAGGTATTGCTTGTTTGTTAAGAGACTCTGAATCTGATTTGCACATCTAAATTTGAATCTGTGACTGAAATGTGTGAATCTCATTCCATCTTAATGTGAATAAGAGGCTGAGAAATATGAACCTGGCTCATATGACAGTGTTTGTTTTTGTAAAAAATGTCTGAATTTGTTAGATTATCAATGGAATTTTTTCACTCGCCACAAAACACGACTTGACATCGACGCAAATAAACGGGTTATGGTTGTGGGGTTACATGGGTAACTCGTTTAATAAGGGGGTCATGTTTGGTTTGACATTCTCAACCCGTCAAAATGTGTTTGGGTTACGAATTAACGTTTCAATATGAAGTGTCACCCATAACTATTTTATCTTGTACATTTTCAATTTAACAAAATATATGCAATGATTTTGTTTAAAACACTTTCTATATGAGTGGAAAAGTTGAAACAAGAAAAAAAAATACAAAATAAAGAAAAAACAAAATTCTGAGACATTAAGATGTGTTAGTTAAGACACACTTTCAACATTTAATTCAATAAGACTTTTTACCCTCTTACCGTCACTTAATGAGCAAAAAAATAAATGATCTTAATGTTAATGCCCTCTTACTGCCTCTTAATGTCAAAGAAATTAACGTACTTTTTAATCTAAACCTCTGACCGCGTGTGACTTAGTTAGATTAAGAGGCTATTAAGAGCTTTTTATTAAATAAAATAATAACAAAATAAAAATAAAATAAAATCTGACTTTTACATTTGAGGACAATTTTGTCACAAAGCCAAAAATCCCCAAAACTCATTTCATTCTCCACCAAAAGGTTAGGGTCTAGATTTTCACAAATACACAAACACAAATACGCAATCAAAATTAATCATCAAATTGACTTTAAAAACATTCGGTAATTGTTTATTTCATCATAAAGCTTCTTCATTAATTATAACATTTCAAAATTAGGGATCAATTTTAGTTTTTGCTAGAATTTGGGTTCAAAATTATCAATTAACAAACATCCTCAAAACTCATTTCATTCTCCACCAAAAGGTTATGGTTTTGATTTTCACAAATACACATACGGAAACACACAATCAACATTAATCATCAAATTGACTTAAAAACATTCAGTAATTGTTTATTTCATCATAAATCTTTTTCATTGATCATAACATTTCAAAATTAGAGATTAATTTTGGTTTTTTTTTGCTAGAATTTAGGTTCAAAATTATCAATTGATAAACAATTAGTTAGATATGGAAGATAAACTAGTCATGGAGGACGAAAATCATGTTATTGATGATGAAAATCATGTTATTGTTGACGTAAATCAGGTTATGGATGAAGAAATCGGGTTATTGCAAAAACAATGCAGATCGAGATCTTGGAGAGGATGCAGTTGTTGTTATAGATAAATCACATTTGATCTTATTTGGATGATAAATTCACACGTGATTATATTCAAAATCACATGCGATTATATTAAAAATCACGTGAGATTATAACCAAAATTATTACGGATTACTTGAATGTATTATGAGGTATTAGGTAAGTCACGTGAAAAGTCAGTATCGCCCTCCATTAATAATTATCTTAATACAATTAAAAATTTAAGAAAATGGCACAAAAAGTTACTCAAGTTAGAGGTCAGTTCCAATCAATATATAAATTGTTTTTATTTTTGCATGAAAAGATGGCCAATTTATTTTTAGTTTCAATTTGAGAATTTTCTTTAATTACTTCTTGTCCACTGTCGCCGCCTCCGCTACCACCAATCACCGCCGCTACCACTAACACACCCACCACTACTACTACTACCAACCACCACCGCCACCATCAACCACTGTCGCCACCACCAACAACAACACCAACCACTGCCACCACCAATCTCACCCACCCAACAATACCACCACTAACCATCGTCGCCACCACCAATCCCACCCATCATCGTTTTACAAGGAATGGTCGTAGCGGTGGTGGTGGTGGTAGTGGGTGAGATTAGTTGTGGAGGCGGCGATTGGGGTGGTAGGTGGGGTTGGTGGTGGTGGTGGTGGGTGGGTCGGTAATTGGTGGTGGTGGCGATGGACATGATCGTTAAATATTTAACAAAAATTCTCGTGTTGGCAAAAAAAAATAACTTGGCTACCTTTTTGTGAAAAATAAAATAAAATAACAAAATAAAAAATAAAAAAAACTACTTAGATACATTAATTGCAAATGACCTATAACTATGGTATGTTTTTGTGCCATTTAACTTCATTTTTAATTCAAAATAAGTTTCAATCTACACTCTTACATCAAATAGATTGAATTGTGGTAATTTGATTTATTTTTCTTTAGATAAATACTAATCTTTAAAGAACTTTTCTCTTATTCAAACTTGTGGAGACAAATACAAAACCAAATGCAAATGTATGAAATATTCAAAAGTACAAAATTTTAATTTAAAGACACAAAGATTCTAATGACATCAATCCATATTTGTAATAAGAAAGTAACAAACTAACAACAATATCATATTCTAAAACATCTCCAATTTAAAAATATACCAAAACTAATATAGAGTTCAAGTTACACAATTAGCATAGCAAGTAGCTGTTAGTCTATTAGTATTAGTATAAGTATTGGCTCATTATATATTTGGCTCATTATGTATCCTATATAATCTTGATGTACCAAACATTATTATTGATTCAATATACACAAACTTACATGGTATCAACCCTAACCGATCCACTCTCCGCTTTCGTAATTTTTTTCGTTTAGTATTATTGTTTCTCAACCTTGTGTGTTGTCGAGGTGTGTTTGATTGTTTGTCGACCAAGTGTGTTGTCGACCTTCCTTGGTTCACAATTCCCTACACCCTTAAAACATTCGATTAATAAACCCTCACTGTTTTTTTATTCGACCAATCACTAAACCACTTTGGTCTACCCTAAAAAATAATACTAAACCACTTTGTTATTATTCAGTAAACAAACCTTATTCGATTACTATTTTCGACTAGTATTTTTATTCGACCAATCACTAAACAATAATACTAAATCACTTTGTCGACCAGTATTTTAAACCCAATTCCTATACCACCAGTTGGTTTATCTACACCTCACGAACCAGTCCACATGCCTACCTCCCCTGTCCCACCTACACCAATGTCAATGCCACCTGTCCCTAACGTACCTGTCCCTGACCTACCAACGCCACCGCCTGTTGTATCTATTAATTCCATGGTCACACGTTCTCGTGTCGGGACTACTCGTCCTAATCCTAAGTATGCTGGTCATGTGTCCAATGTTTCTCCGTCACCTAGGTCGTATAAGGATGCTCTTGATGATCCAAATTGGCGAAATGCTATGTTTGATGAATATAATGCGCTTATTAAGAATAAAACTTGACTTGTGTACCTCGTCCTGGGTGTCAATGTTGTTAGGTGTATGTGGTTATTTCGCCATAAGTATTTGGCCGATGGCACTCTTAGTCGGTACAAGACACGCCTTGTTGCCAATGGTAGCACATAGGTGGAGGAGTAGATGTTGATGAGACTTTAGTCCGGTTGTTAAGTCGGGCACCATTCGGATCGTTTTAGTTTAGCTATTTCTACATTGGCCTGCTCATCGCCTTGATGTCAAGAATGCATTTTGCATGGTGATTTGGTGAAACTGCTTATATGCATCACCCACTGGTTTTCGGATCCGTAGCATCCGGATTATGTTTTTTATTACAGCGTTCTCTTTATGGTCTTAAGCAGTGCCTCGGCATAGTTTCAATGGGTTTGTCGCTTATATTCTTATGTTGAGTTTACTTGAGTCGGTGTGATTCTTCTTTATTTATTTACCGATGTGGTGATGATATTGCTTTTCGCTACTATAGGTGGATGATATTGTGCTTATCGCTTCCTCCGATAGTTTATTACGGCGGATTATTGCTTTTTGCATAATGAGTTCTCTATGATGATTTAGGTGCTCTTTTGGTGTGTCGCTTACGCGTGACTCTTTTGCGATGTTTTTGTCACAACAAGTATGCTATGGAGATTTTGGAGCGTGCACATATGGTTGGTTGTAACCCTTCTCGCACTCATGTTGACGCCGAGTCTAAGTTGCGCCGATGGTGATCCGTTTCGATCCCACGTTATATCGTAGTCTTGCGTGTTCTCTTCAGATCTCACTTTCACTAGACCGAGATATTACTTATGTCAGGCAACAGTTTGTTTATATATGCATGATCCTCGTGAGCCTCATTTCAACGCTTCCTGCCGGATCTTACGGTATGTTCGGGGACTTTGGCTTATGGTTTACAATTATTTTCTTCTACCATCTGAGTCACCGGTTGCTTATTCGGATGCACTCACCGGTCTACATCAGTTATTGTGTTTTTCTTGGCAACAACTTACTTTCATGGTCCTCTAAACGCCACCGACGATTTCGTCCAAAGGTCGAGGCCGAGTATCGGGTGTTGCCAATCTGCTTCGAGACATGTTGGCTTGAATTTCATCGCGTGAGCTTCATACACCATTGTCATCTCGCTACTATTGTTTATTGTGATAATGTGAGTGCAGTACTTGTCTTCTAACCCTGCTCAAAGATCGTACCAAGCATATTGAGATTGATATTCATTTTGTTCGTGATTTGGTTGCTACTGGTCAAGTTCGAGTTCTGCATGTTCCTTCGCGGTTTCAGTATGCTGATATTTTTACCAAAGGGTTACCATCTTCCTTGTTTACTGATTTTCGTGACAGCTTGAGTATTCGGTCTCCTCCCGCTCAAACTGCGTGGGAGTGTTAGTCTATTAGTATTAGTATAAGTATTGGCCCATTGTATATTCGGCCCATTATGTATCCTATATAATCTTGATGTACCAAACATTATTATTGATTCAATATACACAAACTTACAGTAACTCATACAACAACAATAACAACGACGACGACAACAACAACAACGATACACCTTGTGGTGCACAGTTCGTACAAGATTACATATAGAGGCGTGCATCAGCCAACCTTTGAGATGGAATTGCAACGAGTGGTTTTCTTTTCTTTAGTGCAATGCCAAATTTTTCAGTAAGGTCGTGCTCATCACCCTCGGGCAAGTTCCAATCGAATGAGTGCAATAGCGAAGCCAAGATAAACATTAGCATTTTTTCGGCCAATCGAACACCTGCACACAATCTTCTCCCTGCTCCAAATGGGAAAAACTTCAAATTGTTTCCACTGTAATCCCATTTGTCTGTCAAGAACCTCTCGGGATTGAATTCCAAGGGATTCTCCCAATACCGAGGATCCCGGTGGATTGACCAAACATTTAGAAAGATTGTACAACCCTTTGGGATTGTATATCCGCCAACCATGCACGCCTGGCTTGGCGTTCGTGGGATTAGGAAAGGGACTACAGGATACAACCGCAAAGTTTCTTTAATTGTGGCATCTAGGTATTGGAGTTCTGGGAGATGAGATTCTTCAACCATGTTGTTTAGTCCTACAACTTTTGCTAACTCCTCTTGAACCCTTTCCATTACATTATGATTTTTCATAATATTTGCCATTGCCCATTCTATCGTTGCCACCGTTGTTTCTGTTCCTCCAAGCAAAACGTTCTGATACAACAAAGAGTAAATTTTCATTGTTAGATCTATTAATATGATGTAACGTACAAATATGAAAACTGAACTTTACCAAGAGAAGGGCCTTCATTTGGGTGATGTTATGACTTTCCATCTTTTGGTCCGTGTAATCTAATAAAATTTGTATAAAATCTTTTTTTCTTTCATGCCTGCCTGGGGACATTTTGGAGTTAGATTTGACTCGATCTTCAATGATGCTTGTGAAAATATGATCGAACTTCATGAGTTGCTTTTTCATGTCCCGCTCGACACCTTGTAGATCAAACCATGCAAGACTGGGGAAGAAATCAGACAAATTTGCACGTCCAAAAATATTAATTATGTTGGAAGCCACAATCTCTATCTCGGCTCCAAGATTGCTATATTTTCCCCCTTCCTCCAATGTGTTCTCCCGAATCATTCTTATTAGGACATTCGTCTCTGTCGAGAAAGAGATTTCATGAATATTGAGATTAGTGCCAATTCTACTAAAAACACTTTTTATGGCTTTTCTAACTTCATCCCTTCGAAAAGAACCAGACGCATCAAGATTTTTGTTGCTTAGGATGTCATGGACAAATATCTTACGAAGCTTACGCCAGTTGGAGTTGTTGTTGGAAAATACGATATCCTGGCCTCCATAAGTAAGTGCTAAGGCTGCAACTGTTTGGTCACGGTCAGAAAACGCCTCATCCTGGTCACGGACCACCACCTTTGCTAACTCGGGGGTGTTGATAACAACGTGAAGCTTGCTTCCCAGGTGGAACTTGAAAATTGGCCCATATATGTGAGCCATCTTGGTGAACTGTATGTGCATGTCGGGACGAAGAAATGGAAGGTGCCCGACAATTGGCAACAAACGGGGGCCTGGTGGCAATGGTGCTGCGCCATTTGAGGAGTTTGAACATTTGAACTTGAGCCATATAGTTGCCAGGATCACTACCGAAATGGCCACGGATAATATTGGTAGCTCGTTGTTGTTGTTCACTTCCCACCACCTAGACACATGGTTGTTTAGTTGTGCCATTTTTTTCAATCGGAGGGTGAGATAGTGACAATTAATAATGCAAGTCCATGGGTGCATTTATATATAGCCCACGGTTGGTCATGCATGCATAGCGCAATTAAGTGGCTGCCATAGAACCTTGCTTACCTGGTATGAGCTAACAAAGTTACCCATTGGGCTAGCCTACACATGCAGTTTACAAACAATAAAAAATAGAGTAAATTATACCGTTCGTCCTTGTGGTTTGCGTTGACCGAAGCCTTTCGTCCTTTGAAAAAAAAAATGCGCCGTTTGTCTTTAAGTGGCAAATGTTATCTGTCGTTGGTCCCTCCCTCTAACGACTCTCACTAACGTTCGTTAAGTCATCTCATGTGATACCCACATGAGGGTATTCCCGTCATTTCACACTTCATCTTCTTTCTTTATTCATCTTCATCTCAAATCAACACCACCCACCACCATTTTTTCCCATTCATCATTATACCCTCTGATTCATTATCATCATTAAAAACAAAAGAAATCTAAAACACACATTTTTACCAAAATCATTATCATCATCAGAAACAAAAAAAATCTAACACAAACTCATTTCATCATCAAAAACATAAACAAACTAGTACAAACTCGGTTCTTTACCAAATTAAAATAACCAGTATTTTCCAAACGGACTCGACTCGTAACCCGACCCACCGTAACCACCAACCTCATTTCCACCTAACCCTCCCTGCACACCACCATAACATCCCCAACACCACCAATAGAAATCCCATTTTTCGCCGCTTATTCAGATGCTTTTTTCTTCTTTAACTTCTCCACCTTCACCGGCGGTGCCGCCACTTTCGCCGCCACCAACACCACCACTGAAAATGCCAACCACGAGGTATAGGATAAATTAAGATCAATCAGTAAACCATCCCAGCCAAACTAAACACAAATACAATTCATAACAAGAACACATAAACAAACCAATTGATCATCCACCCAACTTTCCAAACTCCCCTTGCCGCAAGATGGAAAGTTTGAGATATGTACAAAACCCACACAACAATTCCCCACACCCATTTAAAAACTCAAGTACCCGTCCAGATCAACAACTTGCAATGCTTAACAACATATATCTAGAAGAAGAATCCTTAGAGTCTTCAAAAAACATAAAGAGATATAAAAAAAACCCTTAAAATTTCAACAAGTCTTAAATAAAACCACATCAAAAAATTTCTCAGTGGTTGTGACACCTTCCGATGGTTGTTGATACTAACGACGGTAGCTGAGAGAGATAGCGGTGGTGATGGTCAACAGTGGTGGTCGGCGGATGTTTCATGGCGGTGGGCGGTTTTGTGGGGTTTGAGAATGGTGGCTGAGAGTGATGTTATGGTGGTGGCTAATTAGAGCTTGTCTGGTTGTGGTTGAGAGAGAAGTAAAAGAAAGAAATAGAAAAAGAAAAGTGACAATATACTTTTTTAGATGACAGTGGTAGATATAAAATGACAAATACACCCTCACGTGAATATCAATTTGGATGACTTAACGAACGTTAGTGAGAGTCGTTAGAAGGAGGGACCAACAACAAATAACGTTTGCCACTTAAGGACAAACGACGCTTTTTTGTCAAAGGATCTAAAGGTTGCGGTCAACGCAAACCACAAGGACTTAACGTAATTTACTCTAAAATATATTTATGAGTAATTACACTGTCATCTCATGGTTTGGCCATAATAACATAGCAAGTCTCGAGTTTCATTTTGCATAGTCGGGTCTTATAATGAAGTTTTGTAACACCATTCTTCTTATCACTAATGTACCGAGGGACTTGCGATGTTATTAATGCCAAACCACAGGGACAAACGGTGTAACTGATAAGGACGAATGATGTTACAAAACTTCATTATAAGAATCGATCATGCAAAAATGAAAGTCGAGGGACTTGTGATGTTATTATAGCCAAACCACAAGGACGAACAGTGTAAATGACTCTATATTTATTATTAAAAGAATATTAGACAAAGACTAAACGAATCACTAGTTAGTGATCAATAGTATTCTGTATCGTGAATATTTGTTTCCTTATGTGCGATGGTATCAAAGAGATAGACAGAGAAACAAGTAAACTTTTATTTAAGAGTGAATCACAATAGTCGGCACAGATTGCCTAAGATAATAATCAAACTGTTACACAGAGATTGAAAGGGATCAACTTATCACAATGCAAAGATTGAAAGGGATCAACAGATCCTAGTACACATATGTTTAGTGAGAGAGAGAGAGAGAGAGCAGCAAAGAAGAATGTTGTGAATGAGTTGGTGATGAAACCCTAAGAAGAGATCACATTATACAGGCTAGGGAGTGACAAGGAGCCTCTCCAACTTTCTATCATTTTAGCATAACAAGAAAATCTTTGAATCCTTTATTAGAGCAGAATTAAAATGTCCAGAATAAGTCCCTCAATAAGAGCCTACACATAATACTTCACAAGTGAGATAACAACAAGGTCATGATTGGGAAACAGATTACTTAGGTGTTTTGGAACATTCCCCCTTAATCTGTTTCCCAAACATGTCAAATAATTTCAATTTATCACAAAGAAATTTGTGTTGATACACAGGAAGGTGTTTGGTCAGTATGTCTGCAGTTTAGTTTAATTTGAGGAGCCAATTTTGATGGCACTCAAAACACCTTTTGCAATTTTCTCTCTGATGAAATGGACATCAATTTCAAAGTGTTTGGATCTCTCATGGAAAACAGGATTAACAGCAAGCTGTAAAGCAGATTTGTTATCACAAAACAGGTTGACATGAAGATTAATGTCAACATTTAGATATTTTAGGATTTTTTGAACCCAAATGATTTCACAGGCTTTAGCAGCCATAGATCTGTTGATGATTTTGAAAGAGTGTTTTGTTTTTTGTTTTCCATAATATTAAACAGTTGTTAAAGAAAACACAGTAACCAGTTATAGATTTCCTGGTTTTGATACATTTTGCCCAATCTGCATCACTATAACCTTCAAGAACATTATTGAAACTGCTATGGTCGTACTTTAGGCCTTTACCTGGAGCACCTTTTAAGTATCTTAAAACATTCAGAGCAGAGTCCAAATGAGACTTTAAGAGGGTGTGCATATGATGAGCAAGACAGTGAACTGAATAGGATATGTCAGGTCTAGTATGAGTAAGATAAATCAATTTTCCAAGAAGGTTTTTGGTACCCAGTTATGTTATCAAGTAATGGGTCATCTTTAGTTGGAATAAAAGAAAGCACAAAGTTAGGTTCCATAGGTGTAGACACAGGTTTACACCCAAGGAGAGAAAATTCTCTTAGAAGCTCAAGACAATATTTCCTTTAGGAGAGACATATATCATCCCCAATTTTTATCACTTCAATTCCCAGAAAAAATTTAAGAGACCCCAAGTCTTTTATGTTGAACTTAGTTTTAAGAAAGACTTTGAACTGTTCAATTTCATTAACACAGTTACCTATAAGGACAATGTCATCAACATAAACAAGTAAGGCTATAAACTTGTTATCTTTGGATTTTGTAAATAAAGAATGATCACTCACAGACTGAAGAAAGCCATGTTCTTTGAGAACACTAACAAGTTTTTCATTCCATTTTCTGGGAGCTTGCTTGAGGCCATATAAGGATTTGGTAAGTTTGCAAACCATGTTTTTGTTATTTTCATCAGAAAAACCTTTTGGAATAGTCATATATATATCCTCATCAAGCTCACCATAAAGGAAGGCATTGTTAACATCAAGTTGAAAAAGGGGCCATTTATTCTTAACAGCTATGGCAATTAGAAGTCTAACAGTAGACATTTTCACAACAGGAGAAAAAGTTTCATTGTAATCTATGCCTTCTCTTTGGTTAAAGCCTTTGGCAACAAGCCTTGCTTTATATATGTCTATTTCACCATTGGATTTGTATTTGATTTTCCAAATCCATTTGTACCCAATGGGTTTCCTGTTAGCAGGTAAAGTGGTTATAATCCAAGATTTGCTTTCATTTAAAGCCTCAATTTCAGCATTCATAGCATCAATCCAATTAGGATCAAGAATGGCTTCCTCATAACATGTAGGTTCTACACTTTTATTTAGATTGGAAGCAAAACAGTAACTATCAGAATCAAGATTAGAATAATTAACCACTTTTTCTATGCCATATTTAACTTCGCCTTCAATTATAAAGTCATTAAGGTTTTTTAGCATTCTAGAGGGTCTGGTTGACCATCTTGTAGTGATGGCTGGCAAGCCTCCTTGTTCAGGAATTGACTCATTAGAGTAAGAATCAGAATTAACATCAAAGGTGATGTCAATGGAGTCTGTTTCAGGAGAAACAGTGCCCTCATGGTGTGTATTTTCTTCTATGGAAGTTGCAACTGAGTTACCATCCTCATTAAGAGGATTCAACTCTGCCATCATCATTGGAAGACACTCTCCCTCATCATTGGGTCTTTTAGGGTTGTCATGTCGTAAAAAGTTTTGTGGTTTAAATCTTTGACACACCAGCCTAAAAACTGCTTTTGAAGATTGTTTTCATTTTGAAAAGGAAAACTGTTTACAAACTTGACATCTCTTGAATAAAAACATTTTTTTTGTAAACTTAAGAGTTTGTAGCCTTTTTTCTCATTAGAGTAACCAATAAAGACACATTTTTCAGATCTGCTATCAAACTTGTAAGAATTGTTAAAATTGTAGCATAACATAGACAACCAAACACCCTAATATGAGAGATTGTAGGGTCATGCCCATACACAAGAGAGAAAGGAGATTTGCCAGACAACACAGAGGAAGGTAGCCTATTGATAATGTAAACAGCAGTGAGAACACATTCAGGCCATAAATAAAGAGGTAATTCCTCCTGAAACATAAGAGATCTAGCAATATTGAGAAGATGTCTATGTTTCCTTTCTGCTATTCCATTTTGTTGAGGTGTGTAGACACAAGAGGTCTGATGTAATATTCCTTTATTATGAAAAAACTGTTGCATTCTGTTATTGACAAATTCAGTACCATTATCACTTCTCAAAATTTTGACATTACTTTCTAATTGATTTGATAGCATTTGAGAAAAGTTAACAATGGAATCATAGACTTCATCTTTGCTTTTAAGCATGGAAACCCAGAATGACCTTGAGTAATCATCAACAATAGTTAAAAAAATATTTGTTACCATCTTTGCTAGTGATTTTATAGGGACCCCAAACATCTTGGTGTACAAGTTGGCTAATTTTGGTAGATTTATGTCCACTTAGAGGGAAAGGTTCCCTAGTTTATTTTGCCTTATTGCAAATATCACAGAGATGATTAGAGTCAGTTGGATTATCAAATTTGAGGCTGGGTTTAAGGACATGTAGGACTTGGTCAGAGGGATGACCAAGCCTTTGATGCCAAAGGTTTCTAGAAACAAAGCATGAAGAAATTCAGTTATTAGGTACAATCTTACAAGCAGAGTCAACATCAAATAAGTACAGGCCATTTGATTGATTACCAAACCCCACATTCTTTTTTTGTTGCAAAGTCCTGAATATAACATTTAGATTCATCAAAACCAACAAATAACTTGCTATCTCTAGCTAGTTTATGAACAGATAGCAGACTGACAGTGTACTCAGGCACAACTAAGACATCATGTAAAGTAATGTTGTTGTTGCTTTTTAAGTCATCAATTTTAGTGATCAGTGTCTGGGTACCATTTGGGTATCCAACAGTGAGGCCAAGTTTAGAGACATCAACAACATTGACCAAAAAATTTGAAGACATAGTCATGTGTTGGTTTGCTCCAGAGTCAAAAATCCAACCTAGACTTATTTTTCCTTTTAAAAGGTTTGTGTTTCCATTAAAATATTTTTCAAATTTTAGGTTGAATTTAACACTTCCATTAAAAAAGGTTCCTGAAAAACATTTACCTGCCATATTGGCATTGACAAGATTGTCATTGAGAAGACTCATGAGTTTGGCCATCTGTTCATTGGACAGAGAAACAGGAGAGTTGTTAGTTCTATTTTCAAGGTTAACATCAGAAGAAGCATTGTTACTAGCAGGTTTAGTATTAGTGTTGAAGTTCCTTTTTTCATAACCATCAGGGTAACCAACAAGGTCATAACATCTATCAATAGTGTGACCAGGTTTGTTACAATTAGAGCATTTTAGGTTAAGATTGGGTCCTCTGTTGTTAGAGTTATTACCAGAGGTATTGTTCCCAGAAGTGGGATTTGAGCCTTTGTAATTATTGTTCCCTTTTTTCTTATTATCAAATTTTTTTGAAGCAAAAGTAGAGACATTGGGTTTGGTGGATCCAGTCCCAGAGGAGAAGTTCCTATGGGATTCTTCCTCTAACACAATGTAAATAGCGCTTTGATGATGGTAAAGGATCCTGGTTTAAATATTGCTTCGATAGGCACATAAGTGTCATCAAGGCCCATTAAAAACCGTATTAACTTGATTAGTGGTTATGTTTTTCAAAATGTTTCTAAAGATCACAAGTACATGTAGGAAGACCGATCATAGAGTCAAATTGTTTCCATAAGGAGTTAAGATTATTGTAATAATCAAGAGAGACCCATTTTGACTCAAAGAGTTGATGTTTTATGTATATTAAAGACAGCAGATCCATCAACTTTGTCATAGGTTTCTTTTAAGTCATTCCACATTTCATAGGCAGTTTTTAGAATATATAGCACCAACAAATAGTTTAGGACTTAAAGAGTTTAAAATCCAAGTAAGAACAACAGAGTCACACATATCGCATTGATTAGCAAGACTAGCATTAGAAACATCCTTTCTACAGGTTCCATCAACAAAGCCAAGTTTATTGTGATTTCTTAAGGCAAATGTCATAGCAATACTCCATATTTTATAATTTTCAAAACCAGTCAGTTTCACAGATACAATGGGAGTACCACTGGTGTCATTAGGGTGCAAGTAGAGAGTATCACCAAATGTAAGTTTTAATTCAGAAGAGGAGTTTATGTTAATCACAGATTCATTATTAACAGGTTCATCATCACTGTCAACCATGGTGACAACACAGAAGAAAAGAAGATAAGAAAACAGATGCAGGCAACAACAGAAACCACAACCAATTATTACAAATAATCAGAAATCAACCTCCAAACTAACTTAACCTATCCTCCTTCAAACTAGAAAATAAGGACAGAAAGTAAATAACTCACACCCACGATTTAACAAGTACCAAGCCTTTGGACTGGGGTAGGCTAAAGCAGGTATTCACACCACTCAGAGGTGGCAGATCAAGGTGTTATCCTACCCGTTTGCACCCACTCAGCTCGAATATTGTTGAACAAGAAAGGGAGAAAGAACTTACGACAAGCTTTGTGCGTGAAATAAGTAAGGACGACCACAATCACCCTAGATTCACTTAGTCTAGGGATGATTATGATTAATTTGAACCAGAGAGCACTCCAAGATCAAAACCCCCAATTCCAAGAAGATTAGGGTTTTAGGAACAAACCCTAATTTTCCAATTAAGCTTCAATTACACCAAGAGAAGAAACCCCCAATTCACAATTAATTAAGGTTTCAGGAACAAACCCTAATTTATTTCAATTGGGCACCAATAGGATCAGAATCACCAATCCAACCACCACAGACATCCCAGAACACAAATAATTACCACCGGAGAGATCAAGATCAAGGAACCCCAATTTCTGGTAAACCCTAGAAATCTGGATTTGAAGATAATCAATAGCCTATGGCTTTGATACCATGTGCGATGGTATCAAAGAGATAGACAGAGCAACACGTAAACTTTTATTCAAGAGTGAATCACAATAGTCGGCACAAATTGCTTAAAATAATAATCAAATTGTTACACAGAGATTGAAAGGGATCAACTGATCACAATACAAAGATTGAAAAGGATCAACATATCCTAGTACACATATGTTTAGTGAGAGAGAGAGAGAGAGAGAGAGAGAGAGAGAGAGAGAGAGAGAGAGAGAGAGAGAGAGAGAGAGAGAGAGCAACAAAGAAGAATGCTGCGAATGAGTTGGTGATGAAACCCTAAGAAGGGATCACATTATAAAGGATAGGGAGTGACAAGGAGCCCCTCCAACTTTCTATCTTTTAGCATAACAAGCAAATCTTTGAATCCCTTATTAGAGCAGAATTAAAATGTCCAGAATAAGTCCCTCAATAAGAGCCTGCACATAATACTTCACAAATGAGATAACAACAAGGACATGATTGAGAAACAGATTACTTAGATGTTTTGGAACACCTTACAAGTGTTATATATACAATAAATAAATGGTAATCAAGTTTCACTATTCGCTCACCTATGAAACTAATTTGATATATTGATATTCATTAGTGTCCAAAGATTTCATGTGGCTTGTCGATTGCGTAAAAAAAATAGGCCCACCATAAGTGTCAACAATTGGATGTAACTATTAGATAGGTTAGTTGGCTTAAACCTAGTAAATTTAGATCAATTAGTTTGAGGAGGAGAGTTATTTTACGTACCAAACTTTTCTAACATACCAAGGGACTCATTTCCACCATCCATTAAAAAAGAAATCAATGGCTAAGATTAAAAGCATTTTTTTATTTCATC
Organism: Chrysanthemum lavandulifolium; assembly: GCA_022545495.1. NCBI lineage: Eukaryota > Viridiplantae > Streptophyta > Magnoliopsida > Asterales > Asteraceae > Chrysanthemum > Chrysanthemum lavandulifolium. The sequence goes on along the minus strand of CM040240.1, from coordinate 226,787,036 downwards.
TATTTTTATAATTTAAATATCTTTAAACCGTTAATCGTTGGCGAAAATATTTACACCGTCGCATGACGAGCATTTAATTATCTTTCTATAGACGGGCACTTTGACATACTTTCGAAAAGAAGAAAATTTCGCTTTTCACTTTTTCGCTTTTTTTTTTTTACGTTCATCGAAATTCAGACGCAAAAATCATATATGATTAAAAGCTCAATTGAATATCACATGTGATATTAGTGTTAAATCATATATGATATGTAATATCACATGTGATATGATATGTATATCATATGTGATTTTACACTAATATCACATGTGATATTACATATCATATCTTCCTTCGTCCCACATTGTTGTTCATCGTGACTTTTTAAGTCTTTTTTCTTTAACTTTGACTTTAAATATTTTTGTCCGTATTATATAATATTTGATACAAGATATATGAATGGATTAAGTTTTTAAATGTATTTTCATTTATATAATTTTCATTAAGTATTATATAACACAAACAAATATATTTAATGTTAAAGTTGAAGAAAAAAGACTTAAAAAAGTCATATTGGACACTTAATGTGGGACGGAGGTAGTATGATTTAACACTAATATCACATGTGATATTCAAATTAGTGTTTAATTATATATGATTTTTTAATGCAAATTTCAGTAATGTAAAAAAACGAAAAAACTTCAAAAAAAAAAAAGGTGAAAAACACGAATTTTTTTTTCCGAAAGTATATCAAAGTGCCTATCGATTAACGGTTTGAAAGATTTTTTTTTTTCGCCGCAATGATATATATATTTTTTTTGCTTAACGATTAACGGTTTGAAAGATATTAATATTTAAAAAAAAAATGATGAAAGTGGGTTTTTTAAATTGTTGTGATTAATCTCATCCATTAAATCAAATAAAAATGGAGAGTGGAGATTGATCCCTTGATATGTAAAGAATATTTTGTCCTCAAATGATCTTAAATCTTAGTTTGAGGGTTTTAATTATATTGCTTATTATCAAAGTTATTTATTTAATATAACTAGACATGCTATCTCATATGTAAATAATTCAATCAATAAAACTTGAGAATGCGCATCTATATATGTTAGTGAACACAACCCTATATGTTATAATAAACTTTTCAAAAGAAAAATCACAATCTAGATTCTAGACACTTAAGTGGTCAACTTTAAACGACTTTATAATAAACAAGGACGGAAATGATCATGACCAAATATGACCGGTTGTATAAAAATTTTTGTAAGTGTACTATAAATAACACTAGAAACAGATTCGAATGAATCACGTGCATTTAAGATGCATTTAAAAAAAATCAGTTTTTTTCTTTAAAAAGGTAGCGATAAATCAAAAAAATTCATAAGTGTCCCGGGATCCTGTGTATATGTGGAATAATGGGAACTTGTTACATATGGCAAAATCCTTTTTATTCAATTCATTGTATAAAAAGATCCAATGTTAATCTAGTGCAAATTGATTGGTTTAGTTTATTAAAAGTGTCTGCAGGGATCTTTAGTCTATTACGACCTCATACTGATGCAGAAACATTTCTTTAAACTAAAAGCAGATGCTAGCCAGCTAGTGCAGTTATTCGCTTAAGATGTGCTACTTCACAAGGTGGGTGATTATTTGTTTTCTAGTCTTATTGAAATACGTAAAACACATGATTAACAAGGTGGGTGATTATTTGTTTTCTATTCTTATTTGTTTTCTGGTTTTTTAATTTTGATTAACATAAAACAAAGAGCATCCTGTCACTGATTAATAACGTCCCATATGAGTTCAAAGAGCATATGCTTCTTATCATAGAACAAAGAGCATAAAACAAAGAGCATCCTGTCACTGATTCATGGATTCGAGTTTAATATAACACTAGGATTAGTATATTCATAATGATGAGACATTATTGAGATATATTATCAGCTAATTATGATATTATCCAAGATAAGTTGGTGTTATATTAGCTTGTTCGGTTTTAGTATATGAAATGCTTAACTTTCACACAATTGCACGTGTATATGGTTACATAATCGTTTTTACTCGATTTACGATCAAGGGATAATTCAATATTTACCCAATCTAAACATTAAAATGTCATATATACCCAAAATACAAGTTTTGAATGCATGATGTACAATGCATTTAAAGCCTACTTTGGGTAAATATGCTATTATCATGTTTAAGTTGGGTAAATATGGAATTGCCCCTACGATCAAATATTGGTACTCTTTCTATCTGATTATGGTGGGTCAATTCGGTATCCAATGGTCTCTAACTATATTTAAACATAAATTGGACTAAGTATAAGAAAACTCGCTGATAAAACTTATGCGGAGTTAGCCAGTATGTATAAGAACTAGAAGCTGAAAGACAAAGGTTCATCAGAGATCGACAACGCCTTAATGATCCAATCAACTCTCTGATCCAACCAATAGAGCTTAGCTCAAAATATCTCTTAGATATTTAAGCGGGACTTTTCAAGATAGTAAATGAGCGGTATGAAATGTATCCTCAAGAAAGTCAAAGACAAGTACGAGTTTGTGAAAATGGAGGAAGAATTGTCATCATTGTTCTTCGCAAGTAAAGTTGTTGTGTTTCCAAAATAGAAACATCTAATGAAAAATGTGTACTTCTTTAGTAAATGTTTGACATGTTTCACAACTCTCATGTGACATCCTCGTTTATCTCCTATACAAAGAGAATGTTGTACGGAGTAAATGTTATCTCTTCCATATTTATTGTGACATTTAAAGAGTATTTACTCTCTTTGAACTCGTTATTGTCCATGATCCAATCTGAGACTCAAAGTTCACTTGTACACTTTAATTCTTGTTTGAGTTTGCTTGATTAGAGAGTTAAACTCTAATTCTTTGATTTATTCAGATAAGAATTATACATTAAAAAGTTTATTTTTGTGTTATTGCATTCTTTGTAATTCTTTGTTACTCGTGTCTCTCAGCTAGAAGTGGATGATTTCCTAAATTGGAAAGATAGGATGATAGTTTATCTTGATGGACTTGAACTCTTTCTTCCCGAAATTTTGGAAAATGGTCCATATACCAAAATCTCTTGCATCCATTCCTCGAAAACCTTTTGGCTAAGCGGAAAACCGATGGACCCCCGAGGCGTATATTTACAAACCAAAATAAAATACTTAAAAGTATTCTTATCTCAAGCCTGCCAAATGATATCATGGGGGAGCTCATGTTACTCGTCCCTCAACTAGAAGTGGATGATTTTTTAAATTGAAAAGATAAGATGATAGTTTATCTTGATGGACTTGAAATTTTGGGAAATGGTCCATACATACAAAAATCTCCATCATCCACTCCTAAAATCATTTTGGCTAAGCAACAAAACTAATGGACCCCTAAGGACAAAAGGCTTGCAAACCAAAATAGAGACTCAAAATTTATCTTATCTCAAGCATGTCAAACGATATCATGAAATCTGTCATTCGTTGTAAAACTGCCAAAGATATGTGGACCGATCTTATTCTAGGTTATGAAGGTCCCCTAAGACACGTAACACTAAGATTGCGCTCGAGGTGAATTTAATGCCTTTAAAGCACTTGAAGGTGAAAAGTTACTCAAACTTACACCAGCTCAAAATCCTCGCTAAATGACTTAGTGAAAAATGCCAAGGTCCGTAAAGTTACCTCAACAAAGATAATGAGTAAGCATTGTATTTGTTAATACAAATAAACCGTAAAAACGTTTATTTATATTTTACGATCTTCTAATGTTTTGTCGATAACAATCGTAAAATCATTTTAACATAATAAATAAAATACGTAAAAGCTTTGAGCCAATTGTTTACTAACACACTTTTTACTAAACATATAAAATCATCAAAACATGTTTAGTTGAATAAGTTATATAAAACCAAAACCATTTTTATAAAACACTTACAAGTAATTTTGTTTACTTATATTTTATAAAAATGTAGATGTGCTTAGTATAACTTGTAATAGGTAAATGAAGGGTAAAAACCAAAGTCCATGACCCATACCCATGGAGCATGATCCATAACCCATGATTCATTGCATGACATTATGCATGAAATCATGTTGGATAGTATCCATGATCCATGACCCAAAGTCCATGACCCATGACCAATTGACTAGGTACAATGTATCTTGTTGGGTATCCATGATCCAAAGTCCATGACCCATAGTCCATAACCCATAACTCGGTTTGCAACCCAAAATCTGGACTAGCCTGACCCAGTTGCCGGATCTCTTGGATTGTACTGGTCGGATCCCTTGGGTAAGGGATCCGCCGGATCCGGTTAACTGTAGGTATTTTGCCTATAAATAGTGAGTCATTTCTCTCTTGCTCCACTATCCCTTTTAGACATATCTTCTATCTATGTTCAATCCTAACATGAAGATTTCTAAAAAAAATGTTAGAATGATTTATCAATATCCAGCATTTGTTAAATAACAAAATTTCTAAAACAGGATTGAAAACTATAAAGAAGGAAATTTCTTAAAACAAAACAAAAATCTTGTTTTAGAAATTTTGTTATTTAACAAATGCTGGATATTGATAAATCATTCTAACATTTTTTTTAGAAATCTTCATGTTAGGATTCTTCGAGAGACTTCGTTCTATCATTAGAAAAATGAAGTCAACACCCAAATAAGAATCCAAAGTGATGACAACTTGTTTTTTTAAAATACGACTAAGTATTTTGAAAGCTCATGAAGTATTTTGCTTCTATGGTTTCTAAAACCATAAAGAGAGAATATAGCAAAGGTATGTTTTCTTAGTTATAATTAGTTGGTCAAAAATGTGCTAATTGCTTGTGGTTAAAATGATGATATATGCTTCTCTCTTATAAGCATCTCCAAAAATATTTTGCGTATATTAAATGTTATGTGTTTATATGCGTGGATTATGTGCTTGACATCAAGTCAAAATTTTCTAAAAAGTCTCTCTTCACTACTTTCCATCTCAACGCACCATCAGGAATAGTATTCCTCTTTGTCCTTCCTAGACTTTGTAAGCTAGTCAATCTACTTTTTCATTATGAAAAGAAATATTGCTAACTAAAGTCTTGATCCACCATTCCTCGTTCTATTCTCTTTTAAAATATCCTTGCCTCCTTTCAAAACGTCTTCATTAACGTTTACTCAAATAGGATTATGACCAATTTCATCCTCTACAACTTCTTCTCAAAGTTATTATATAACTTAGTACATGTAGAAGAATACTCCAAAACACCCAAAACTGATCTGTAGTCCCAGTTCTTTCAGTTTATACTACAATGATCCCTTATCCAATAGAACCGGCCCAACAGAAATCAGTTGAGTCGTTTTTAAAATCACAGACCTTTCTCCACTTTCCATCTCCCCAAAACTCAATTCTTCTCATCCTAGAGCTTCACCTTCCTAAGCATCCCATTCCTAAACATCATCGTAAGTGATTACACTCGTCCTTCCTATTCTTTGTCATCTTAATTCTAGGGTTTAGGATTATAAATTTTTCTTTATCAATTCAATTGGTTTCATGTTTTTCTGAAAATTATACTATCAATTGATAATTGTTTCTTATAAACTTGATTTCTAAACAGAAAGCCCCATATGAATATAGTTTTTTGAAAAGGCATTGTTAATACAAATAAGTTCATAAGATCATAAACCCATTTTGGTTAAGTCATCTATTAAAACATGTATCTTATTGTAATATTGTTTTTCTATGATCAAACATGCCTAAATCTACCCAACAAGACCATCATGACACCATCCACCATATCCCTAGATATTATCGCAAAGAAGGCTTATCACCTAGTGACCGTAAAACCTTCAAAAAGCTTCAAACACGCCTCATCCACGAAGGTCGTGTAATTGAGGAATCCTTCCTTGAAGACACCGGCATTCCTCAAGTCTTTTCTGCAATCAACTTTGATTGCCTCCTCAAAATAGATGAACAAATTTGTCCGATTTTCATCTTTGAATTCTACAAAAGCGTTCGGATTATCCGAAACAATGATGGAACCATTTCAATCGCTTTCATTATAAACAACCAAAGCATCATCTTACCTCTCACCACATTCGCACAAATTCTTCGCATACCATGTGAAATAATTTGTATGCACTCTAAGGATTGGTCAATCTCTAGCCAACATCTCGCCTTAGACTCTAACCTCATTTATCACACTCCACTTGATGATCCCATTGTGGTTTGAGATACCATCTTCATAAAGAGAGTCAACCAAAATCGACACAACCACAACAAAGAACTCATTTATCGTGAACCCTTTCAAATGGAACTCTTTGAAATGTTTTCTACTTACAAAAAGTGGGAAGAAATTCTTAGAGAGAATGTCATTTGTTTGTTCGAGAACCCAAAGACCATCCTAATGCTTGTCTTGTCCAAATGATCTATTTTCTCATCCACCAAAAACCCTTCAATCTCGCCTACTACATTGCCAAAAGAATGGTAGGAATTTTCAAAACCGACAAAATGGTCCTTCCCTATGGTATGCTCCTAACTCGTCTCTTTGAGCATGTTAGTGCAATGCAACCTACTTCTATCTCCAATGACACTTTCTCGCAAACCATCTTATGGTACCTCTCGCCAAACGACTCACCAAAAGGCTTATGATCAATGAAAAGAGGCCTCGTCCCCTCTTGGATTCTTCAGACGAAGATGATGGTGAAATCGACCCCATTTTAAATTATCAACTTGATCCCATGACCTACTTTGAACAACTTCCCACACTTCCAAAGGAAACCGAAGAATTCAAGCAAAAAAAAAAGAATGTTCAAGTGTCTAACTCATTTCCTCATTAACATGGGAAAGAAGAAAAAGTGAAGAAATTGACGAAGAAAAAACTGTACTTGTGTCTCTTATGTGGTTATCTTGTTATGACATTTTGGATGTTTTGTGATTGTTAAAACAACTTGTGATCATGACTTGCTCTATTTTGTGTAAAACATATTTGGTTGATCTTATATCAAAGAATTTGGTCAATATCTTATTTGCTCGCTCTTATGCTATCTCTACATGCTATCATTACTATGTTTTGCTTGTTTACATGTATACTTGTTGTAGAGAACATTGGTTTCAAAATTTGATATATGGAATTGCGTTTTGCGAACGTTCTGTTAAGAATTCTATCTGAGAAGCCGAATCCCTTGGCTATAACTAGCCGGATCCCTCAAGGGAAGGATCCGGTGGATCCGATAAGACAGAAGCCGGTTTTATGCCTTTTAGCATCACTCTAACCTTTCAGACCTTATTTGACTAGTTAAACATGCTATATTAGGATCACTTAGGTTTTTCTTAGGCTCAATTGATCCCACATTCACTCATAGATGACTTAGGATCACATTCAAGGTATTTTTGATTTTTCATTACTTCAAAACTCATCATCTTTCCGCTCCAATGTTTACACATTCTTTCTCTCATTTTCAAAACACCTATTTTGATATTTCTCTCATTTTTAACAAAGATTTTACTCATTTTAACCTTTAAATGCTCTAAAATCTTGTTTTTCATTTTTTATGATTTTTAAGGACTTTTCTAAAATTTTCATTAATCATCGTCTGGTTTCTACGACCATTTACCATCCTCAAAACTCTTAGTGTCATCCATGATCACTCATTGGTGTTTCTAAATCTCTATTATCCCCATAAAAGTCATCATTGGCTATTCTCACTCATTAAACTTGGCCATTTAAGTCTTCTACCATTTAAGACACCATAGTGGACCAAATCACTTAGGATATGTAGGTACTAGACTTTGCTAGAACCCAATCATTCCTTTTTCCTACTTTCTCCCCTAGCTTAAAGCTAGCCGGATCCCTCAAGTGAGGGAACCGGTTGCACAGAACATGATTTATCACTTGAGATAATCATTTCAAACCTTCTTAGTTAACCTAAACATTCCACATTGTCTTAAATGACTTCCTAGAACAAAGCAACACTATAGTTTACTCTTGTGCATGCAAATCATTGCAACTTGAATAATTTTAGTGGTTTAGGCTTTAATTCACTTGCTTAATTTCTCCTTTTATAAACCACTTGTGTTTGTGCTTTCAAACCACCATCCAAACACTCATTCTCAATAGCAAAACTTCTTCCTTCAACTTTTACCTTTTACCATTTCACCATGACAAAAGCACCTAGTGCAAATTCATCAACCAAAAGCCCTCCAAGGAAAATTGCTTGTGTTGTCTATGAAATTTTTTCAACCGAATCATCACCCAACAAAACTCCAAACACTAAAGTTCCTCTCCAAACAACTCTACCAATCAAACCAACTCCTCAAAGTCTTGTTTCCACCAAGCAACCTTTACCAAACACTACCATACCTTCAAAGCCAAACACTTCCATCTCTACTAAAACAACTAAACTTTCACCTCTAGAACCTAGAATTCTCTCCTTCACCTCACCTCACTCATCACCAAACCTAGACTCTCTAGAAGATTTGTCACCTAGGCCTTCTCATCCACCACCATTGCCCACATTCTCAAATATTGAGAAAATGGTACCATAACAACCTTTCCACCAAAACCTCGATGTTGGAACTTCACTAGCACCCGTGTCTTTCTATCCTTCACCCTCAAGTGGTCCATTTTGGATTAAGAGGAATTTACAACCTCAACAACTAGATCATATGGATGTTGATACTTCTTTGCCTCCACCGCCAACACATATGCCACCACCTTTTTCCTTTGTGGAATCACCACCTTCTTCATCAAACTTACCTCCACAAACTTCTTCATTCTTACAACCACTATTTCCAAGCCATGACAATTATTGCTATCATTGTCAACATGTCCAAGGGTTAGTCCATGAACTACGTGATGAAGTACATTTCATGTTCTATCACCTTCTTGAGCGTCTTGATGAAGTCAACAAACCTAACCGTCCCTAAACCTTGGAATGCAAGCACAAGTGGTGTTCTTTCTAGTCTTAGGCGCAACTTAGGTTGTTAGGATTTTTCTTATTCTGTTACATGTTTGTATCATTTTTTTTTTGTCTTAGAAAATTGAAATATGTGTATCATTTCTCTTATTTTATTAAATGAAACTACATGTTTGCATGTTATATGGTTATGTGAACATGTTTGGTGCAACAATACATGACTTACTTGGACTATTACGTCAATATTTGTGTCTATATTGCTGCTACTAAGCTGCAGGTACCCGGATCTTTCAACTTTGTCTTGGCGGATCCCTCAGATGAAGGATCCGGCAGAACCGGTGGACATAAATATTTTTGAGCTATTTCTTAAAGCTCATTTGCAGGAAATAACACACCATATATTTGTTTTCTAACCTTTGTTTTGTAGATTTTTAAAATACACATGGAGACTTTGACGCCCTCAACAAAGGGAGCTTTTCGTCAAAGCAAAACGTTGCAAAATACTTGAAATACACTCGTTGAGACTTCCGAATTACTTGAAGCCCTCATCAAGGGGGAGCATCCGTCAAGGGGGAGCTAAGACAGCATCCGTCAAGGGGGTGCTAAGACGAGACTCTTTTCTTACCTTATTACTTCTTCTCTTTACACTTCTTTCTCTCAATTTTCTCTTCTAAATTTCTTACTTTCTAAAATCTTTTCTTAAAACTCTTTCTAAATCTTTCTCTTCTACTTCTGTTCAATCTACTATGTGTTAGTTTCTTTTCGACACTCTTTTTGTTTCTACAAAAAGGGGGAGAAGAGAGTAAAAACTCCAATTCAAAACTTTACGAATTTTATTTTTTACTTAAAATAATTTTATGTTTTGTCATCAACAAGAAGGGGGAGATTGTTAATAAAAATAAACCGTAAAACATTTATTTATATTTTACGGTCTTCTAATGTTTTGTCGATAACAATCGTAAAATCATTTTAACGAAATAAATAAAATACGCAAAAGCTTTGAGCCAATAGTTTACTAACACACTTTTACTAAACATATAAAATATCAAAATATGTTTAGTTGAATAAGTTATATAAAACCAAAACAATTTTTATAAAACACTTACAAGTAATTTTGTTTACTATATTTTATAAAAATGTATATGTGCTTAGTATCTATATCTATACTACTTATAAAGCATCTTGATACTTCCCTCCTATTAATTTTTTTAGACTTCCTAAAATAGATTTTTAAGCAAATACAAGTAAAGAAGCATCATTTACAAGTATTTGAAACACAAATAAAATTAAAAAACACTATTTAACACATACAATTAATACACTATTTAAATCACCCATTCACTAAAATATACAACCATTTAACCCAAATGTACAATTTAATCAAACTTCTAAAAAATAACATCTTATATGGTTTAGGTGGTTTTGACCGGTTGTTTGAACTGGGTGGAATGGCTTGTGGTTTTGGTTTTTGTTGTTTTGGCTCCGCGATTGTGGCTTTTTGTAGCTTTTGGGGTGTTTGTTTAAATTTTGACCTCATACATATCATCAGTCCAAAACGAAAAAGTAAAAGAATAATGTGAATCGAACCATAACCAACAACTATTATGACCATTCATCATCTCAGCCAACATCAGAATAATCAACCCACTTATGCCTCACGTCACTCCCCAACTCACAAACTCACATCGCTCCTCAACACTCAATCACAATTAAGACTCAAACAACAATAATAAATGGAAAGGCCTCAGTTTGTTCGAAGATCTTAAAGATCTTTAACTTTTTGAGCAAATAATCCATCATAGTTCTATGTAAAGTACCACTTGCTAAAAGATCCTGAAGCCAAAGGATTCGAACCAAGAGGATTGTTTGGAAACTGAAATAGAAGATAGATGGTTGTGTTATATCAAGATAAGAAATAGACCATGTTTTTCTTTGGTGGCTGGGTTACAAGAGAAAACACAGATAAAAGGGGGCGTGTATTTACTTTTTAGTCTTATGAATGAGAAATTAAGGATTTTTAGCATTATATCCCTAAATATTATTTAGGATGTATAATACATAATGGGCTTAAGTGTATTTCAGGCTTTATCATTTGTTGGAATGGAAAATGGGCCAATTCGTATTTTGCATAAAATTAACCATTGGGCCATAATTGATTTAGTACTATCCGAAATTTAGAAAGTGTTTGTGCTAAAATTTGTCTAATATTTGATTTTAGCTATAAGGTAAAATAGTACATTTTCAAATTTGGCTAATATTTTATTGTACCAGAGAATTATGAGAATTATTTAGGATGTATAATACATAATGGGCTTAAGTGTATTTCAGGCTTTATCATTTGTTGGAATGGAAAATGGGCCAATTCGTATTTTGCATAAAATTAACCATTGGGCCATAATTGATTTAGTACTATCCGAAATTTAGAAAGTGTTTGTGCTAAAATTTGTCTAATATTTGATTTTAGCTATAAGGTAAAATAGTACATTTTCAAATTTGGCTAATATTTTATTGTACCAGAGAATTATGAGATCCAAATGTATAATATATTATTGTTTTGGCCTAAAGTTATTTTAATTTAAATTATTATTTATTTGTACGGTTATTATTGGAAAAAACGTATTACCGAATAATATTTGCTCGCCATAAAATATAGTCGCAGGGTACCTGCCGCCGCATCGTGCATGTACCCTGCTAGTAACTTGTAATGGGTAAATGATGGGTAAAAACCAAAGTCCATGGCTTATACCCATGGAGCATGATCCATAACCCATGATCCATTGCATGACATCATGCATGAAATCATGTTGGATATTATCCATGATCTATGACCCAAAGTCCATGACCCATGACCCAAGACTCATGACCCATTGACTAGGTACAATGTATCTTCTTGGGTATCTATGATCCAGAGTTCATGACCCATGTCCATAACCCATAACCTGGTTTGCAACCCAAAATCCGAACTAGTCTGACCTAGCGGCCGGATCCCTTGGATTGCACTGGCCGGATCCCTTGGGTAAGGGATCCGCTGGATCCGGGTTAACTGTAGGCAGTTTGCCTATAAATAATGAGTCATTCCTCTCTTGCTCCACAGCCCTTTTAGACATATCTTCTATCTATGTTCTAACCTCAAATCCAAAGGATCATTCTATGTAGTTTTCTCTTTGTGTGATTCTCTAGGTTCCTCTTAAAGTTGAGATCACAACCTCTTGAAGACGTGCAAGCTCAGGGCTCATGAGTTGCCAAGCTTCGTCATCATCAAGACCACCAAGTGCATCTTGTTGATAGTTCTTCTCTCCTCCATTAGTGTGTCAAGTTGAACGCATTGGTGTATAGTCTTGTCAAGGTGTACATTCGATATGAGGCGTCGATGTATAGTTGTGTAGTTTAGGTAAAAGGGTATTGATATCCTTTGAAGTGTTATAAAAGGATTTTGTCTCCTTTGGGTTGTAGTGTTGGGTAGTAGTTCCTCCTTTGTAATGGAGCTCGTGTCTAACCTAGTACGGATAAAGTGTAGGCGACGTTGTGATAGGTTTGGTTCTATCTCGTGGAAGAACTCGGTGTCTAGCTTTGTACCGGATAAAGTGTAGGCGACGTTGTGAAGGCTTTTTCGCCATATTAAGGAGCTTGTGTTGTGTAGTGCTTAGAAACTCTCGAGTTGGGTACTGGGAGTGGAGTAGGGTAAGGAAGGAGTCATTGTAGCGAACCACTATAAATACTTGTGTCGTGGTTTTTGTTCCTTTACTCTTTATCTCTTTGCATTATTTATTTATATATATCTATCAATATCCAACACACGATCTAAATGGATTGACATAAGTCGATCTAAATACTTTAAAACAAAGTTATTTATCATGTATATATTATATTGTGAATAGGACTAGTTTTGCTTTTGTACAAAAACAAGATGAGTGACAACAACAATATCTAAGCGAGAGTTTTAGACTATTGTTAATACAAATGTTTACGAATTATGAAGCATAGTGTTGTATAAGTACAAATGATGCTAGAGGATAATTGATACTAGTTAAAATAGGATTTTATCATTTATGATAAATCTGCTAACTAGTTATGCTCACCATAGAGCGTTGTTGCATTACACATTAAGGAATGAGAATACTTTACACTTTTAGAAACTGTAAAGATGACTGTCAGTATGTCGTTAATTTCTAACACCTCATGCAAGGTAGGGCGACATCTCCATACTATAACTCTTGCAATAGTATGAGCATATGAGATAAGACACTCATCTTATATTTCAAATCCCTCACTATATGTGAAATTTGAAACAAGTATTCGGAAAGTTTACCCAGATAACTATTTAATTTTTCTTGTAAAGAAAGGTTAAGAATGTTGGAAACATTAGAATTCAACTTACTAAATTTGTCTCATGCATATCTCTTTTAGTATTTGGATAATTGGGATTGAAAGACAATTTTACTTTATGATGAATAAAGATACTTGGTATTTGTTATTCATTCATATAATAATTGTTATCCTATATTTGCATGTTTAATCCTTGAATGATTTTATTGTTCTAAATATGTCCATTAATCGGTTAACAATATGGGAATATTGTTATGTAAGGCAAATGTAGTGTTAGTTATACTCTAACGAGAATGTGGATTGTTCCTTAAACTCATGTGTATTCACAAGGATACATATTGGATACCCCAACTTTCAAACATTTACTTTTGGATCCTTGTCATAAGTAAAATATTGAAAATGGTTTGTTAAAGTAGTCTTAGACTTAAGATACAAGCAATTTCTCTTATGTGTGGATATCATTTTTTGTAAGTATAAGCAAAATGCTATCTCGAATAAGGTAGTTTTAAAGTTATATTTGGAGTGATGTGAAGCAGACATCCACAACACTTGTAGTCAACAAAGGATTTGTTACTCCATTTGATATGTCTTTGAAAGATACCATGGGCCTCTCGAATTAATAAGATAATTGTTCGCCGAACAAAGGGTAATGCAAGATGATGCTTGATTACATTTGGTATATCTAACTAAATTCTATAACGAGATTCTAAATAGTTAAACTATATGGAATGAGTTAGGATCCATATCCATGGTTAACGGTATCTAGAACAAAGGATGATTAAAATCAAGACATTAATAACCATGCTACTAAGAAGATTTTATGAAACTATATATCGACACTTTTAGTTAAAAGAGAGTTAGGCGTTGCTAGGCATTTCCGTCGTTAGTTTTGTGTGTCATTCGACACTCCAACTCCCAAGTGGGAGCTATTGGTTTGTGGGAGTTAAACACACGTAAATGACTAGAAGTGTGTGAGCTATGGGGCACACATTAAACACGATAATGCGTGGTGATCGTTTAATACTTGAATATACTCGACCCGTTTATGCATGAATGAGACCCGATCCAATCAAATGACCCATGGGATGTTTTACAATTTAACTTGGGTTGATTTGGTGTTTGCCATGGGCCTAGAGACACACGATCGGGGGTGTGTTTGGGTTTGTTGCTTGAAGCTCAAGTCTTGAGCCCAAGTGATGTTCGGTTCATGAGATTATAAAACAAACATACCATGCATCAAAAGGGACGATTAAGATATATCCCTAAAACCTCAGAAATCTCGATTGCACTACACCTAAGATCCTGCCAAATTGATTGCTTCATCAATGGTGTTTACCCAATCGGATTTTGGCAAGATCCGATTAGGGTTTAGTTTGGTTTTGTAAAATCTAAACCTTGCATTCTATTTTATCCAAGTGTGTTTAGTTTTCCAGAGGTTTTGAATTCTTGCTTCCTGTTCCAAGTAGAACCATATTGGCGACAAGGGTTTGGGATTCATTTCGTGGAGTATCTCGGACAACAAAGGGAAAGATATCGGACCATTATGTCCGATATCGGATGAATAAGAAAAGCGCATCTTGGACAGTTTGGTTCTCGGGCAAAAAGGAAAAAAGGTTCTTGGGGTTTTCTTGTTCGTGGTATTCAAGTAATTCAAGTTGTTGATTGGTAAAGCGTTCTCAACTAGCGTTATTCGAACGTACTTGTGTTAAAGTGTTTGTGTGTGTTACTCATTGAGGTATCTATTTTAGATACTTGGTTTCTTGTTCATGATATAGCGTCGCTTGACATCGATGGTTAGTTTTCTATTTACCTTTTATTTATTATTGTTTATTATTTACGTGTTTACCTAATTGCATTAACTAGATACAATTCAGCTGCGTGCTACTTTTGCGTTAATTGGTTAACTAGATTTTAAAATCCCAGTAAAGTAGTCGCTTCTTGCTTTCCAAGAAACTAAATTCCCATTCACAAACACACAATATCTGACATCTTGATCTTCTAGTGATAGGACATTTAGCCCAGTCAGAATCAGAATAAGCTACAACATTAAAACTACTTTGACTTTTACTAAACCCAATACCACTACCAGGTGCCAACTTTAAGTACTTAAGCCCATATTAAATGAGACTTGTTAGGTTCCCATATTTGTAACACAAGCATCAATATAAAGAAATGAGGTAAAGATAGATCGGATGAACACAATCAAATACACACGTATAGAATATATGAAAGGATATGTGAGGATATGAATGAAAGTGAACAACCAACTCCCAAATGGGAGTCTACAAGATTATTTATAGGGAGTAGGGCAACGTGCAAGTTCCCTTCCTTTCCTTATTGGGCTTGGGCCAAGGCTTATGGGCTTTCTACATAAGCCTTGCCATAATTACTAACATAAAAGCCTAATTAAGCTAACTATTACATATTAATTACTAACACTTGTAATCTAGTTTAGGAGTGATTCCAACAATCTCCCCCTAAGTGTTGGTGATTAATGATTAGAGTGAAAAACGTTGTAGGTGTTGATGTAATAGTTGCTTTGACGTCTTCTGACATTCTTCTTTCTTGTGAGAAGAAGTGTCTTGATTCAACAATCTCAATCTCCCTGTAGGGATCTTGTTTACTTTGAAGATTTTCGACTTTGGCGTCTTCATTTTCTTTGTTCTTTGATCTTTGTTCTTTGTGGTGGTAGTGATAATATGTTGTGGTTATCTCAGATCGGGTCCGCTTCATTGCTCGGTGTCTCCACGTCTTTCTCCAATATGCTCACACGCTCTTTAACGTTGGATTTGAAGTTTGATGTAGTTCTCTTAGTCTTTAAACTTTGTAGATTCTTTGACTTTAACGAAGAATCACTCGACTTTGTGTTGTCTTTTGAGAGAACTTCAATTAGTGTTGTTGTTGGTATGAGCATGTGAAGAATCACACGATCTTTCCTCCATGAGCATCCATAAGAAAGAAAACATAAAACATGGGTTAGAAATAATCCTATGATTAGCTTATAAGTTTGAATTTCGAGTGTGTTCCCAACGATTATAGTGTGAAAACACGACTCTAATTCTCACTAAGGAATCTCCTTAGCGGGATTTCTCGAACTGGAGTCCCAAAAGTGAGATAACGCGATGTAGCAAAAGTACACCTCAGTAGTTCGATGTATAAAGTACACCTCGGAGGTGAGGTACAAGCATCGCCCCACGTTGTAGACCGTTTGAGACACACTAAGCGTAACCCGAGGAGTTACCTAAGTGACTCATTGTCGTGGCTATTTGATGTTGACCTGGCGGGAGTTTCCATTCAATCATTGAAGATCACATGTGAACCTCTCATAAATGTTCTCGACAGTTGCTAAGATCCGTGAAGGACTCGATAAGGTATCACTTGCGTCCTTAAGGTTGAGCGACAAGTGATGAAATGTCAAGTGTACCTAAGAGATCTTTTGATGAATCTCATGGCTCTAGACTCAATAGTGCGCTTTGGTTTTCTGGCGAGAGACTAGGTAGAAGGTCTCCTTCTTCAATACTAGCAATCTCTAAGAGAATGCGATAGTTTATAGGGTTCCTGTGAGAATGAAACAAGCTTCATTGAGAGAAACTTGAGTGGCTAAGAAGGTTTAGTGCATGCGTCCTTTGGGTCCATGACGACTTTGATCTTCAATCTGGTGTCATCAAGTGACAACCAATAGCATATGTATTGAACCCGATTATACGCCCTAATGTTGAATAATTTTGGAGGGCTATTTCTTTTCACCCTTTTCTTTACTTTTCTTTTAATTCTTCAACTCCTTCTTTCTCGATTCTCATTTTCTCCTTTTATAATCCTACCTAAGGACTTCTAATTCTAACTATTGGTGGTGTCCTTGGGTAGATCCCTCCGACTCAGGCGGGTCATAGGACAATTATTCCTAACCTTAGTCACCTTATAACACCATGACTAACCTATGTTAGTAAACCATTTCCATGAAAATCTCCCAAAGTGGTTATGAATAAAAGCATTTATTGTTAGGAAGAAATTCCATAAGTGAAGTGTCGGTCACCCCAAATATTATCTAGCATAAGTTAGCTCGTAGACATATCGTGTTACATTATTTGTGAGTTTGTTAGTCGGTTATTAGCGTAGTTTAGTTTAGTGCAACACCGTGGAGGAAGGACGGGTCTTTACCCATTGTATGCACGATCCACAACCGAAGGACGGCATGCTTCTTTGTATAAATATCCCTCCCCACAAGGGAGAGGGTTGGATATTCATTTGGAATCTAACCTTCCATGAGTTTCTCTTACTAGAATATCCCACTTTCTCTCTAAAACATATATATCGCCTATACTTGTGAATGTTTATGTGTTTGTGAAATCCAATATGTAACAATTAGTATCAAGAGCCAAGGTTTGATCATCTCTTACATATCCTTGGATTTCTAGTGGTTTTATATGGTTTTGGGTTTGAAAAAGTTTAGTGGTTTTGCATCATTTGGATCATTTCTTGTGTTAAAGCTTGAATTTTGAGTGTACTTTTGTGTTTAGAATCATTGTAAGTGCTTGGGTTTTGATTTGGAAAGCTTGAATCACTGTGGTTGGGCTAGTTTTGAATTGAAAAGTGTAGTTTTGAAGTTTTTCAACTTAGCGACTTGTGTCTCGGATATGTTTCTTCGTGGCGACTTGATGTGTTAATTTCCAGCGACTTGTAGTTAGAGGATTAGCGACTTGAGCCTAGCGACTTGTCTATTGAGACAAGCCGACAAATAGTACAACGTAGTGGAGGTTCCACTTCGGCTAGCGACTTGGTTGGCGTAGCGACTTTTCTCTATTATTTCTAGCGACTTATCCTTATTGTTCTTAGCGAGTTGATCCTTAGCGACTTGGATACTTAGCGAGTTGCTCTTTAGCGACTTGTCTGCTTAGCGATTTGGTGCTTTAGCGACTTGTGTTCAGTGACTTGGGTCTTAGCGACTTGATTCACAGCAATTTGAGGTTTTAGCGAGTTGCTACTTAGCGACTTGGTGTCTTAGCGACTTGTTTCTAAGGTTTATTGCAACTTGAGTACCTAGCGACTTGGGTAAGTAGCGACTTGTCTTCAAGGTAGTTAGCGACTTGTTGAATTAATGCAAGCAACTTGTGCCTAATATCCATCAACACAATGTCTTGCATCGGCGACCCTTTAATCTCCAAAGTGCTTGAACTCTATGATACCTCACGAGAACAAAGCTGCTTGCTACTCGGAATGTTTAACCATGATTGATTCGTAGATTATGATCAAAACACTTCACATTCCGAGTCGGATATCAAAGAATCACACTGTTTATGATACATGATGCAAAGAAAATGGAATGCAACATTGAGCCTTATCAACTACTTCATCTCGCCTCATACAAGCTGTTATCCACAAATGTGGATCGAAAATTGATGCTCTCTTCCGCCAGACTTACCTACATTTACAAGAACCTTGTTGGTTAACTTAGAACAACTAAAGCTTCAAATTACCAAAAGGAAGGTATTAATGGATGATTCAATGCGCACTTCAGTTATCGACAACCAATTTGACCATTTATCAATGGGAATATTTCATGAACTTCGATCAACACGTTCTCGAATTTCCTTCAAGAAACATCTTGGAATGAAAATTTATGAGTTCATTAACACATTTATTCAACTTATGGATAATGTGGAAAGGTACATTAAGGAAGCTGCTCAAGAGAATGAAAATTTGAATGATAAGTTGAATGGGTGTCGAGATAAATTAAGTGAAAGTTGTGATAAATCGGGTAATGGATCGGTTGAAGAGCGGATGATCTTGAATCGAATATCGAGATACAACAAAGGATGATGAAACCATACATCTTGAATACAAAGGCTCGAGTCGGAAAAGCTTGAAGCAGTTTGCATTCGGTACCTCTGTTATGCATGAGGTGAATCTGAGATGCCACACCAACAAATGAACCGGTGTCATGTGATGAGGTATCATAAGCGATCAACATAATGCATTTAATAATGTACCGATCAATTTGATTCTAACTACGATTATGATATTGATAAATGTTTCTTGGTTAAGCAGAATCTAAAATCTTTAAAACAAATGACATGGTTGAAAAAGGGTTTATGATGAACTTTCAAACAAATACTCAATTCTTGAAAAACATTGTATTTCCTTGGAAATTGCAATACAACAAAGAGAAGAAAGTTTTCTTGCTACAAAACCTTGCATAAATCCGAATTCCATAATTTCGAGAATCTTTTGAAATTAACCATTAAAACCAGTTAGGACAAAGATTCAACCATATGAAATATGAAATTAGAACTCTCAGATCTGCATAAGAAATGTAATATAGGGATGAACAATCCTAACCATGAGGTGAGTGATACGCTTAAATCTAGGAATGATGAATTGGCTCAGTATGTGTCCAACCTATTAAAGGAAAATGAGTCCTTAAGAAAGAACTTATCAGAGAACAATTCAAAGTTGATAGATCAAACTAACCCCTTGTTGGCAGACATTAATACCCTCAAATCCCAAATTCAGGATAAGAGCTTCACTATTGTTGCCTTAAAAAACGAGCTTAGGAAATCTATTGGAAATAGGGTGAACACTAAGTTTGCAAAACCATCAACCTTGGGGAAGCCAATTGTACTGAACAACTCAAAACATAATGTAGTTAGGCAGCCCAATGCTTTTAGAACCGAAATATTTAAACCATCGAAATCTAAGCTTGCCTCCTAAGTTGATGCGAATACTGCTTTGTCAAAACCAGTCACTTCACTATTTCATTCCGATATGATGAATAACAATCCCGACAATGTTTGAAGCCCTAAGATCATGAATATTAGGAGTTCATCTAGTTCTTATAAGAAGCATCAAATGAATGATAAATCCTCTAAGAAATAAACTAATTACAAAAGAACCAATATTCAAAGCAGAAGTGGCTACATCCAAATCTACTAGCGAGTTGTTTCAAATGGATTCCCTTTGGTAGATTATTTAAGTTTTCGGGATCTAAGCGGACTTACATGCCTAGATCTTGCTTTAAGTGGATGCCAGGAAAACTCTTCAAGAATATTGAACCTAAAGGTTTCTATTAATGACACTCCTAGATCAAGCATGCAACATCCAATAGTGAAGTTACTCATGTCACTAACTCATCTATTTGCAATACTACATGTGCTTCTAGTGCAAAGTGTTCTCGATCTTTTTGGTACAATGCTCAATTCAATCATGAACATCATGACTTGGTTTCCATCGAAATGAAGATTGCTCACTCGAGAATTGTATCTTGTCCGAATTGATGTACCTCGTACTTTGACTCTGTTTGACTTGAATCGGGACTCGTTCTCATGAATCGATTGTACAAATTAGTTTTCACTTAAATATATATATATATATATATATATATATATATATATATATATATATATATATATATATATATATATATATTATATATTAATTTTTTAATATCAAACTTTTTAATTAATTTTTTCCTACAATCGATAATAGATGTATCTCTTGTAATCGATAACATCTACGGTTACTAGAAATGTCATTCAATAATGACACGGGACCATAGATGAAGTTCGAACAAAGATATACTCTAGTTCTATAACAGGCGGTTAGAATTCAATCAATGTTCATTGGTGACATTGATTGAGGGAGAATATTTCAAGTTATCTCGTTATTAATATTTCAAGTTATCTCTCTGTTTCTCATTGCTTGATATGTATTGTGTCTTGATGCATGTTTAATTCTTGTTTCGTTATGTCCTCTGTGTTAGATAGCTTATCTATGTTATGTCTCTTTTGGTACTTGTCATATTATTCAACATGTTTTTATTAATTGTATTTGCATGCAATCTGATAAGTTCAAGGACTGAAAGTGTCATTAGTACATAATTTGATAGATAGCGACTTGCTTTTATCAGGGATAGCGACTTGGCTTTTCTAAGGGGTAGCGACTTGTCCTTTATCTTTACTAGCGTGTTGCTTTTGAAGCACAAGTACAGGGACTGAATGTGTGAACTTTGTAAACTTGATAATCCATTATTATCCCCTAGCGACTTGACTCTCGTTACATATTTTCAAAAACACATAAGTTTTTCTTGTTTTCTCTCGTGACTTTTTCTTGCTAGCGACTTGCTTGTGGTAAGACAATCTCAACGTTTTTTGATTCATATCATGTAGATTATATACCTCTCTAACTCGGTTCTATTAATGATTTCCTTTGTTACTTGATCCTCGACAAATTGACCCCTCATTTAGGTTTGTTAATGGATTCAGCTTAAATGGGATCACTTGACATGTATTTGATGGTTGTTTAGGCTTAATAGGATAGATTTGATGGTGAAAGTGTTGATTTAAAAGGTTGCTTTTGCGCGTATAGTTGTATTATTTGTTTGAGTATGTTGCGTTGGGATCTCATGACTTTGTTTGTGCTTGTGGTTGATTGTACTTGTTCTGCGTAGCGACTTGATTGAGTTATTGTAATGGTTATAGATGTTGATTGGATTGTGGTGTTATGCGTATGATTTGTCAAGATTCTTGGTAGCGACTTATCTGATATGCTTAATGTTCTTGGTAGCTAGTTGGTTCATAGATTCCTCGTGGCGAGTTGTGATAGCTTGATACATTCTTGCTAGCGACTTACTTTGTAACTGAATTGTAGCGACTTGGCCTTGTAACTTTGGATAGCGACTTGTCTTGACAAGTTAGCGACTTGCTTAAACGTTTTCATAGAGGTGACTTGTTAAGTACTTTTCTTATAGCGACTTGTTTTGACAAGTTAGCGACTTGCTATATTGTTTTTTTTACAATGGCGACTTATCAATATTTTTCTTGTAACGACTTATTTTGTCAAACTGTGTAAAGCGACTTGCTGTAATTATTTCATGCTAGCGACTTGGTTCAAGTTTACTTGTAGCGATTTGTCTTCACAAATTTCTCTTAGCGATTTGCTATAACACTTTTGGTCTAAGCAATTTGTATCTGGTTCCTCTTGCAGCAACTTGATTTGACAACTTGTTTTTTAAATTTGTTATAACACTTCCATAATAGCAACTTGTCTCATGAAATCCTATTATAGCAACTTTATTCTTCACAATCTTGACTCAAAACAACTTGTATCTTGAAAAACTTGTCAAAATGATTTGTTACTTTGAAAATTACTAATGCTACTTAATCTATTTTCTAAGCATGTCAATCTGCTTATTGGTAATCTGTCATGTTTGCTACTCGTTATGCTTGTGTCATGAGGTTGCATTAAAAGTTGTTCAGCTAACCCTGTCTAATCTAACATGCTCGTACATTGTGGTTGCACGTGTGTCTCTCTGAATTTCAATGGCTAACACAACTTCATCAGAGAACCTTGCTACCTCTTCTCCATCCATAGTTCTTCTGAGACAATCAAATTCTTCGGAAGATAAATGGGTAGAGATAGGAAAAAGCAAGCGCTATGTGGACATGGAAAGGCGCAACAAAATCCAATCTTCAAAGTTGCAATTGATATTCTTAAAACACTAATTTCTTTAGTGCCATGACCAAGCAATGCACGATCCTTCCATTTACCTACAACAATTTTGGAACACCATCACATGGGACAAGATCAACGCCACTTATTCCTGCAAGCTTGATGATAAGGAATTTGAAATCACATCGACATTCTCGGTAATGCCTAGGAATCACACCATGTGACCTACCAAACAATCATCCCTCCACCTAGTGCGGAAGAGCTAATAGTCTTTCTAATTGGTTTGGGTTATCAAGTTGGCATAACAAGGGCTTGAGATATCATCACGGGACACATGTATCAACCTTGGAGAGCCATGACAACTATTCTCAACTTAAGCTTATCGGGAAAAACCTCAGGGTTCGATAAAGTAAGGATACCTATTACGCAAATCCTATGGGGTCTCGTCAATGGGGTGAACATTAATGTCTCGGAGCGTATTTGGGAAGAATTCTGTTGTCAATGCACACATTCATCACCGATAGAACAAATGTTAGAATCAAGCTCAAGGAAGAAAGAAAGTACACAAACATGTGATTCCTAGCATCGATTCTCGAAGCTTGTTATCCGATGCCTGCAAGACTCATAACTTCAATCCTAGGGTGAATCGGTCCTCCATAATGCTAAGGATGAATTTGTTGCAGGTAACCTCAAATACGTTGCGGAGGTGTCAATAAAGAAATCTTTGGATTGCCAATTCACGATATTCTTCTCACAGACGATATTAAGAAGGTGACTACTTCAAATTATACAAGAAAGGGCATCCGGATCAATGTTGATGACCTCCCAATCCCTCACAACCCAAATCTTCAAAGTCTACTTGAGCTCAAAGACCTCATATCGCGCCTTTCCAAGAAGAGGCGTGATAGATCTCGGTCTCCGACACTTCATCACGAGCAAAAAAAGAGAAAGAATGATGTTGAAAAGGAGAATGTTGGAGGCAAGGGCTCCAAGGGTGACAAGCGATTGATTGATGAAGGCGATCTTGATTTGCAACAAGGGATTAGACAAAGCCTTGAAAGCTTGAACATGAGACCACCGGTTGGAGGTGTGGTGTTAAGAGAACTGAGCCAATGCCAAGTCAAACAACCTCGATCACTCAAGACAAAGGGAAAGGGCTTGTTGGTGCGAGAAGTTGAACAAGGCGCTCGCATGCTTGACCATCTCTTCTTCACCATCAAGAACTACCACACAATTTGAGCTGAAGAAAAGAAGCAAAGAGACATCTTCAGCTCAAGAACAAGCTGGAATGGAAAAGGAGGTATCCGAAACACAAGAAAAACTCCTGCATCAAGTGATACCCAATCTGATCAGAATGATGATGAAGAGTTGCAAAAAGACTCACAGGAGAACCTTGAGTCAAGATCCGATGAAACCAAGCATATGGAGGAACCGAACATGTCTCGATTCTCTATCCTCATTGAAGAATTTAGATCTGACTTCTCTTTCGGTGATCGGTTCATAAATGACAAACCATAGAACTTTGAGTCTTATAAGCAAGATAATGAGAAAGAGGCGAGTCCATGTTCTGATCGACATCTGACTAAGACACTTCAACCATTCCTCTATGTGACACCTTCTCATGCAACCGTACTTCCACCACCAAACTGCTCAAAAACCGCACTTCCACCACAGAACCGCTAAAGATCTATCTCTTGAACCGGTGGTTCTGATTCTGAACACGGAAACTCCACCTGCTTCACCACCTCAAATACTTACATCAGATCAATTGCTTGACAAAGCAGTGAAAAGAATTGAAGCTCTTGAAAGACAACTGCCAAAATTTGTCAATGCCCTCGAGAATCGTGTCTATAGGTTGGAGCACCTTAACTTTGATGAAGGGGTCGAGACACCATTGAAGGCGAAGTTAAGGATGTTGTAGAATGGGCAATGCAAGCTCCTCTGCTTCAACGGTTTAAAGACCTACCCATCTCAGATATGAGAGATGTGCTTTCAGATAAGATGTATGATGCTAACGAGCATAAGGACGAGGTCCATAAGAAGTTATTCGAGGCTCTCGAAGAATCAATTAAGCACGACAATCATGTACAGTTCATGAAGGACATTGGAGAAAGAGAAGCTAAGAAGAAAAGGAGGACTTTGGTGTTGGAGACATTGCGTAAAGGTCCTAAAGATCCTCATCCTCCTCCCTCGCCTCCAACTGGAGAAGCTGGAACTTATGGTACTGGTGGATCTTCTGGAACGACCACTACACCTCCACCACAACCACCATCATTACCACCAAAACCTTCAAATCAACCCAGTTCATCCAGTGATCAAGGAACTCATAAGAAATCTGCAGCTTGGACCACCGTTGATTCAAGGTTCACACCGCATTCTCTTATTCGGAAGATCGGTGCTTCATGAAGAATCGTATGTCATGGCGAGTCGAATCCGATGGCGATGATGCATCCACCAAACATATCCCAAGCCATCGAAGATGATTGGTTTGATGCATCGTGTCGGTGAATGCTCTAATACCTCTGAGTTACACCTTGAAAAGACGCAATTCAAAGGCGGCTCACGAAGAGACCTCAAACTCTAGAACCTTCATGGTCCATTCCAGTCGACACAATGATCACGACAACAAACGGGCTTCAAAAATAGCGCCAACCATGAAGCCCGGTAAAGATTCTCTTCTTCACATCACGGGAGATATGGGCGGCTTTATCAAGTGGTTTTGTGAAAGAAGAAAATTTCATCTATCACTCGAAGGATCTTGAAGGACCGACTTTTGAAATCGTCAAGGTCTTCCACTCGGATGCCAATTAGCTTCAATACCGGATGGAAGAATGTCACAAGATGCTTAATGATCAAGTCAGTGAGGAGATCGAGTTGTTTCAATGTAAACAAGCCTCTTCCTCCGGTGGTGAACTGGTCGAATGACTATTCAAATAGAGTTCTTCTTCAACCATGACTGGACTATCTTTGTGCTCGTACTCTCGAAGAAGACCGACTTTATCGATTCGAAGATGAAAGCTGCTACCTACAGCGATCGGGGTCTTGAGCAGATGGTTCGGATCAATTCTAGGCGGATAAAGAACAAAAGTATGACATCGCGCCTCATCGGCATTTCTCACTAGTGGTTCAAGAAGAAGAAATTCTACATTGTGGACATCTTTGCTAAAAGAGTCGCAAAGTATTCGATCAAAGCTGCGAATTCTTAGTGTTGTCGATATAGAGATCTTCCCAATCTCGACTATGATTATCCGAAGAAGATTGTTCTTAGAAGAGTTGACACGAAGATCATGTTATAGAAAGCGACTTCAAACATCTGCGCCAGTGACTTTGAAGATCTCTATCTTCTAAACCTCCAAGGACACCTTGACCATCTACACATTCGTGAAAGAAGGCTCTCTCATTCTTTGTCAATCTACGGATCGAGGCTTGGTCATTCGACAAAGAGTTGGGGATTTCGACTTGGAATGGAAGCTACCACACTCGGGTCAATCTAACAAGACCGCAATGGGAAGCCTCGGGACTTGAATTTCATCACGAATATAAAGTGATTGACACCCTAGAGCCATCATCTTTACAAACGGAATCTGGTCACGTATGCTAATAAGGCTGTCGAGCTTTTCAAGTTCGGTGATGGAACTCTCAAGATGGTGAAGAAGAATTGAACTCTAGAGTGAAGGAAATCGAGACTTGATGCGAAGCCGTGGAACAAAACAAGATTACAGTGCGAAAAGGACTTAAAGATATGTGAAGATTTCATTCTTTGCAATCGGAGGAAGATTAAAGACTAGAATGATTTATCATGACCTTGAAAGTTTTGTGGGTGGTAGACTTCGTGAAGGTCACTATAATTGCTTCAAAGAAGCCGAATGAAGACATCTTAGGAAGTAGTTTCTATTTTGTATTTTTATGTGTAAAATGTGGTGTATGTACTATGAACAACTACAATGTATGTAGTAGTGATAGGTTATGTATTGTGGTTTCCTTTTTATCTAAAAGGGAACTTCAATGTTGTCCACGGATCATATAAAGCCGGACACATTTTTTCTCCAACAAACGTTTTGTTTCATACATATTTAAATCTCTTGAGATCCAAAATCTCAAAGGTTTGAAATTTTGATCGGGGAGAAAATGTGATATAAATATGAAAGATGATAAAAGATGACCATTTTGTCTCAAAGTGCATCTTGCTCTCTAATATGTGCTAAACTCTTTTGAAGCTCGAAGCATATATTAAGGGGAGCATTTCAAAACAAATACAAACCTTCAAGGTACAAAGATTTCCATGTTTTAACATAATGTACCTTGATTGTGTGTTAAATGGTTTCTAAATTTTTGGTAATCGTGGTTGTATTTCAAAAGATCTATTTCCTCTATGTGATAAAATGATTTCAAATATCTTATGCACATATTGAGGAGGAGAATTTACCAAGAAAATCAAATGGCTGTTTCTACAAAAATAGTGATCAAGAAATTATTTCAAAGAACTCTTGCCTCCATGTGCTAAACAATTTCTAAATCTTATGCACATGTTGAGGGGGAGCATTTCAAAAATGATCAAAACAATTAAGGTACAAAATGCTTTGATATTATATCACAAGTACCTTGATTGATTTTCAAATGACTTTTCAATTGGTTCCAATGACAGATGAACAATACCAAATAGACCGACCAAATTTACGTTATGTATGATGATATAAGGATGGTTAGGTTAGGTTTTGTTCCCACGATCCATGAGAACCGGAGGGATCTACCGGGGACAATCCACTAGATAGTGTAGAGTCCTTAGGTATGATGAAAAAGGAGAAAATGAGAAATGGGAAGAGTGCGGATGAGGCAGAGCTAGTCTTGGAATAAACCCAACAAGGTTCTAGTAATTAAGTCTTGGTAAGCTTGAAGGGTTGAAGAATGAAAAAGAAATGAATGAGAAAGGGTGAAAGAAATAGCCCTCAATAATTCAATCTTAGAGCGAAACAGGGTTCAATACATATACTCTTGGTGGTTACTAAGGTAACATTGGTATTGAAGACAAGGCGTCATGGACCCGTGTGTCTTGCACTAAAACTTCCCAAGCTACTCAAGTTCCTCTTAAAAGGCTTGTTTCATTCTCACGGGGAACCACATAATCTATCGACTTTCTCTTAGAGATTGTTGATATTGAAGAAGAGACCCTCTCCTTAGTCTTTGATATAGGAAACCAAATGTGCACTATTGAGTCTAGAGCCACGAGATCATCAATAAATCTCATTAGGACACATCATCAATGAAGACTCTCTGTTTCACACAATGTGGAAAAGAGATTATATCTTATGAGACGCATTATCCTTATGGTATTGAACATCCGAGTGATATGCAAACATATTCACAATGAAGATGGAAAGCCTTCTAGAGCCAACATCAAAAAGCTCTGGTAGGTGGCATGTGAGATCATCGATAGGACCATGTCATGAGCGAAACAATGAGGCGATTCAAATCTTGAATCAATCCGGTTGAGTTATGGATTAATGATTCCTTTGAAAAACAGTCGGTGTGCTCAAAAATCTTTTCTTTAGCACATAGGCGTGTATTAATATTTCAAAATCAAAAGGTGTTTATGATAATTGATTTTCATTAAAACCTTCGTTGTATTGCAAAAACACTTTATTTTTAATACCGATTATTTTCAAATCATTTTCCATCAATCGGTGAATCTCTATTCGTTGGTTCACTCACTCCGTGTTGTCTTCTTTGAGGCGTTCGGTTTGAGAACGGCTAGAGCATTGCGAAACCTGTCGAGGAGATTCTTTGGAATTATACGATCACGAGCGGTACTTGTCTTGATCAGCGGGGAAGCGTGGGCGTGTACCTCAATTCAACGAAAGTGATCAAAGACACTTTCGTGCGCTTTATTACTAATTGTTGTATGCGGTACACGAAGCTTCGGTGATCGAATGGAGAGGTCAATCCATAGCGCGTGCTCACACAACACATTCATTTTAAAGAAATCATGATTAGTGCATCAATGACTCGATATTCTCACTCCATACTTACTTTCTGGCTGCTTGCAAATATCATAAATCAACTAAAGCTTCCGCTACTCGATGAAAAGATTTCATGATCCGAATGTGAGCATGTCGGTCCAAATGTCACAACATCATATCACGGGTAACACAACAATGGGTGATCTTTGAGATCAATTATGGTGATGATCTCGTATAAAGCTCAAAGGTCATCGTAATGTGGATCGACTCTATAACCTCCACTTCATGTACATTATAGTTGGATTATGATAATTTCACCATGAAAGCACAAAAGTTGAATATTTTGATGAAGTGAAGTCTGAGCTCAAGACCGAAGATTTAATTGAATGCTAGGATGCAAAATGTTAATCATGGGGTGACCTCCCTTAGGGAGATTGTTAGGAATCGGAAATTCTATAAGTGAAGTGTCGGTCACCCCAAATATAATCTAGCATAAGTTAGCTCGTAGACATATCGTATGTTACATTATATTAGTTTGTTAGTCGGTTATTAGCGTAGTTTAGTCTAGTGCAACACCGTGGAGGAAGGACGGGTCTTTACCCATTGTATGCACGATCCACAACCCGAAAGAGGCGTGCTTCTTTGTATAAATAGCCCTCTCCTACAAGGGAGAGGTTGGATGTTCATTTGAATCTAACCTTCCATGAGTTTCTCTTACTAGAATATCCCACTTTCTCTCTAAAACCATATATATCGCCCATACTTGTGAATGTTTGTGTGTATTGTGAAATCAATATGACTATTAACAAGTTCTCAAAGTGTTTATGAGTGAAAACATTTTGTAACACTTGAGAGTTTTGTATTTTGAAATACTCCCCTCCACATGTGCTTAAGTATTTTGTGAATCACGGGCGGTGAGAGAAGAGCGCACTTTTGAATTGATCAACTCTAGATAGACAATTCCCATGAGACATGGTTGTGTTGCATAGTTAAAGAGTTACATTGTCGACTTTTAGGTGACAACTAGCTCTAATAACTACCTTGAAGGTGTGGACAAACCTCGAAAGGTTGTCGAACCCATCAAAGTTCATGTCTATCAAGAGTTTCTCGAATGGTACATTCTACTAGGACAAGTCCTTTGCGAGACTCGTTTACATCACTAGCGAACTAGCTTGAAATTATTACCCGTCCGGAGAAGTCTTTTCGAGTTACTAACATTTAAGATCTCGTCAATTCATTGGTTAAGTCTTTTAGCATGACGATTCATTAGCAATTCACAACATATTTCTTATCACATAATTTTTCTCCCCTCAAAATGGCATATAAATGTTGTTTTGACAAAATTTTGATATCGAATATGTCCATTTCGAGTTTGTGGGAAGATTTCGACGAAGAACAATTTTGTGAACAAATATTTTAATCAAATACTCCCCTCGACAAGTGATATTAACTTTTGAGGTTTTGAAAATCATAAGGGAAGTACTTGTCCTTTTGAGCAAAACTTTGAAAATTGAAAGTTTTGATTAGTTTTACTCAAAAGTAAGAAGCTTCATGACTAAACCACTTAGTTCTGAATTTGATACTCGTAAACCTAGTTCTGAAAAATGATGAATAGTGAATCATGAATAGTGATTTTTCTCAGGGAATGAATAGTGTTTACGTGAATAGTAAATTTTGAAATAACCTTTCAAAATATCAAATCGACTTCAAAAACGATGAATAGTAAAATGATGAATAGTAAATTCCCGAGATGAATAGTAAATTTTTTAAAGTTTGTAAAATGACCTGAAATTACGATTTGTCACATAAGATTACTCTTACGAATAACTTTCTACGCGTAAGGTAATCCCTATGCGGAGGAGTCCATGGTTAACCTTGATTCTGAATTATTCACGCGTAATAACCTGAAACAAATTCATCATAACACATTCATTAACATATATTCAATTCCCTTCAATTTTCACATGAACTTAGTCCAAAACAGTTTATGCGTAAGTTTAAAACCCTAAGCATTCAATTTTTACGAGTAAGGAATTTAGCCATAGGATTTGCACCAAACGTTTTCTGGGATGACTTAGAGGCTATACGATAGTGTTGCAACAAGTTTTAACATCTAAAACCTCTTGAATCAAAAATACCCATTTCATACGAGTATAAACCCTAATTCTTAATTTTCACACAATTCATGTTTCTGGGAACAATTCAAGAGTGGATTAGGTCATTTAATCCTATCACAAATATCCTACAACCAATTAATTACCCAGAAACACACTTACAAGAAAACCCCCAATTCAAACGTATGAACCCTAAATTTGAAAAATGATTAATTTGTGTTTCTGGGTGGATTTGGTGATTAGAGATAGCTTTAGAATGATTATATCAAGGTTTAAACACACTCATTTCAACATCAAACACCCAAACATGATTACATGTTCATACGCTTATGCGTAGAACATGAAATCATGCCTAGGGATAAATCTAACCGTTGGATTTCAAAACAAATTAAAACCAGTGTTTAGTATATCACCTAGAATCAAAAACCACTTACAAATTTGAAGTCTAAAGCATGGTTTTGACGATTGAATTTTATGCGTGGGATGTAGTGGTTGGGAAAATTTAATGAAAGTATTAAATGAATAAGAGAGTTTGGTGAAGAGTTTTGTTAAAAATTAGTTTGAACTTTTGACAACATTGGTCCCTCCACCTCAACCATTTTCATCCACATCCCATAAGTTCCATTTTGGTTACGTAAAGCAAGATATTTTGGAAAGAAACTTAACGACATTCCCCCTTGACTTAAGAAATAATGAAATTTTATAAATTTGAGTTCGGGGAGTGTCAATGAACCAGAAATATGACCACCATAATCAAAGAAACAACGGGAATAAGGTAACATGCAAGTACAAGGTTTTATAAAACAGAAAAATATTTACTTTCTCCCCCTAACACTTGAACGAAAAAATACTGAATTTTGAAAGAGAAAAGTGTTGACGAAAGATTTGTACTTGCCATGTTGAAAGAAATTTAGATAGGAGAATATTTTTGAATTTTGTAAATTTTATATTTTTGTATTTTGTTTTGAAAAATATTTACAAAAGAGGTTTTGGTGTTTGTTGGTTTTAAGATTGTTTTAAAGTTCGTCCGGTTCCTCGGAGTCAAACACGCATACCAATCCGGTGGACCAACTCGGTAAACCTAGCGGGAGCTAAGGCTTTGGTGAGAAGATGCATGATTGGTATTCCGTACCACAAAGTATAATTCAACAATACCCTTTTCCATGCACCTTGATGAAATGATATTGAAGATCGGCGTGCTTTGATTTGAATGTTGAGCAGGTTGCACGAGATCGCAATAACGCCGATTGTCGCGATACATCGGATTACATCAAATATGTAACCATAATCTTTGAGTTGTGTTCTCATCCAAATGACTTGAGCACAACACCGACATGGCTACATATTCGCTTCTATTGAGGGCGGCGATGTACAATCCACTTCTGCCCGATTGCCATGACACGGTTTATCACCAAGAAATTGTAAAGCTCACGAAGTACTTTTCCGAGAATCTAAGCAACTGCGTGATCGTGTCTGAAAAAGCTATTAGTTCAAAACCGAATCCTCCGGATACGGATCCCAGTTAATGGTTTCCTTGATGTATCGGATTCTTTTAGCCTCGAGAGGTGAGTTTCGATTAGTCGCGATCGATAGCAGAGCAAAGATATCGGCAAAGACAATATCGGTCTCTCGGCTATTAGATACATGAGAGACCAATGATACTTTGGTATTTGGTAGGTCGACCAATTTCCCATACAAATCGATGTCGGTTCTTGGTATGTGCCATTGGGTGGCATAGGTATCACAGTTTGCATTCCATTTTGTTTAAAATTTCAAGGCGTGTTGGGTGACTCAAGAAAATACCACGGGGTGATTGATGGACTTGCGAGTCCTAGAAAAACGTAAGTTCACCATCATGGACATTTCAAAATGTTTTCATAAGTTTTGAAAAAGCATTTGAGTATTTAGATGTGTTGACCCAAAAATGATGTCATCCATAAATTTGAGCGATTAAAATGTGTGCCCGTGATATTGTATGAATAGTGTGGGGTCGACCGATCCTTTAGCCGAAATTATTAGCGATAAGAAAGGATGACAACTTATCATACGCCCGAAGGTCTTGTTTGAGACCGTAGAGAGCCTTGTTCGGTTTGTAGGCGTGATTAGGGAACTCGGATCAACGAATCCTACAGGTGGTGACATATTTGTCTCTTTCGGTTTCCATTGAAAATCGGTTTTGGCGTCCATCGAAAGACCGTTATGTTCATGTGAGCGCGAATGCGGAAAAATCGAACCGCCTCAAGTCTAGCAAGCTGGTGCGAATGATTCCTCGTAATCAATCCGCTTCTTCCTGTCTATAACCCTTAGCCACGGACGTGACTTATTTCGGATAACCGTTCCTTGACATCGACATTTTTCCAAATCCATTTGAGACCAATAACATAGACTCGGTTGGTTTTCAACCAATTCCCATACTTCAAGCGTTTAAGCGATTGAGTTCTTCTTGCATGGATTCAATCCAATTGTCATATGTCATGGCATCCTTAATGTTTTTGGGTTCGACTTGGCGAGACGGTAAGTGCATAAATGCAATGTTCACCGCCAATCTGAATTTGTTGTCTAATTACGACTAGTTGATTCGGGTTGCCAATAATATTCACTAGAGGATGGTGTTTAGTCCAGCGATGTGTGGAGGTTGATGTTGATATACATTCTGCAGATTAGGAGGATTCAAATGGCTTGTGGATGATTTTGCAACATCGGTGTGGCGGTTTCATTAGCAAGCGGTTGAAGAACGCATTTGGATCATGTCTGCGGTGGGGGTACTTCATTGTTTAGAAGATCATCGGTGGTTCGGCGTCATTAGATCACGGTTTGTTCGACTTTTGTTGTAGAATCAATGGTGGTGCTTCTAAGCGAAGTTGTTGTAGCGGTATTGGATTATGATCGGGTTGAGCGTGAAACATTTTATACATCCGGAGCACATTCATCAATATCATCACTAAGCGAGAGGAGCAAATAGTTGTTCCATTTGACGTCGAGTAAGTTGTAAACTAGGTTCGGTGATGATGAGGTTTGAGAGAAGTTTAAGCGGTTATGTCCGGGTTCCAAGCTGTTATGCTTTCGAAGCCATTTACGTAAGCTCATCGAAATTTGCATGAATCGTTTCCATAATCTCCCTTATACGACGATTCGGGTCCGGTAACCCTTAGAGTTTTCACAATATCCAACAAAGACTCAATGTCGACTTTGGCTTTGAGCTTACCAAAGTCATCACGATCATTATTCGGATAACAAAGGATCGAAATATATGAAAGTGTTTGAGATTCGGTTCTGGTTGTAGATAAGCTCATAAGGTGTTTTGTTGTGGCTTTTGGTAATCATTGAGCGATTACGAGTGTAGCATGCGATTGACACGGCTTTAGCCCATAAATGTCTGGAAGTTTTGCATTGATTAACATTGTTCTTGCGACTTCCACTGCGTCTGATTCCATCTTTCAACAACTCCATTTTGTTAGGTGTTCGTGCAATGGATGTTTGATGCTCAATTCCACTTTGTCATAGTATGCACGAAGAGTTTGATTCCTAAGTCGGTTCCTTTATGCATTCTAATTTGTCATTTGTGTTAGGATTTGAACTTGAATTTTCGTGAGAAAGGTGATGATCATCGTGGAGCTTGATCTTTACTACGAAGAAAATAAACCCAAGTCCATCTTGAGTAGTCATCTACAATTACCAATATGTAGCGTTTGCCATTAATCGTCTGTACGCGCATTGGGCCACACAAATCCATGTGAAGATGAAGCACATCTTTGTGAGTTGTGTTCCACCTTTGAAGGAAAGTAAGCACGAGTGCTTTTCCCTTATTCACAAGTCGAGCATAGGTGATCTTTAGAATACGAAATCTTGGGAGACCTTCTTGTATCGTGCAAGATTGGTTATGGTTTGAAAGTTTAAATGTAAGAGAGCGGTGCCATAGCCAAGATTTTGTAGATGTTGCCTTTGAAAGTGAGCGGATGGGAGATGAAGCAATCATGTCTTGCATTGAGATTGTATAAAGACTTGAATTGCGGGTACTAGACATAAGATCGTTTCCTTGTAGATCACGAATGAAACAAGTTTTCTCTGAAAAGCAACTTCCAAATCTCCATCACGAACTAACCTCTTGAGAAGAGATTGTGGCCGGGGCCTTCCACATAATAAACCACCTAATTTCGATGTTACCATTGATGTAATCTCCGTAGCCCATGATAGGCTGCAGTGATCATTCCGAACACAGCGGTGCCAATGAACTTTGAAACAAAGTTTGATAACGATTTGAGATTTCTGTCATGTGCCGGGAACATCCGCTATCAACAATCCATAGGATGATCGTATCACTGCATTACATCTGAGACAACACGGATGGAATAGAAGTAGATATGGGCGATAAGGTTTAAAATGTACCTTTTTGAGGGTCGTTTAAGCCCTTATTTGATCAATTTTGTATCTGTTATTACTTAATATCGTTCCTTTTCACTTTTAGGTATCTTGAAGGCAAAATCTTGCAATGACACTTATTCGGACGAAAAGCGCGAATATCTGAAGAAAATGGCCAAAGTCAAGAATCGAGACACTCGGTTTGTTGGAACTAAAGAGGGCGGTGTCGAGCTTAACTAGTGACGCCGTCGGACAACTTTGTGATGGCTCGAAGCCAATTGCTCATTTACAAGTGGCGGCGGGTTTTAAAGAGTAGGCGTCGCAACTTTCGGACGGCCTAGATTTGATCGAACGACGTCGAGGCGAAGGGGCGGCGTCACATGCATAAGGTGGCCGTCATGAAGCTAAGCAGTGGCCAGGCGAAACCACAATGGCGACCGGCGGCGTCACAAATCAAGGGTGGCCGTCGCATTTGTAATCTTATATATAGAATCCGATTTTTTAGTTTTGATGTGTAGTCTTTTGGAGTAAAACCTAAACCAGACAATCTTGTCTTATACAAGATTTTAGGGTTCCATACCCTATCTTACATCAAGATAAGTGTTTTACTTCATTAATTCAAGTATGTCTTCAATTAATTGTGTGTATGCTTGCATGTTTCCCATGTCCGGCTAATTTACTTGTGTGTTTGCTTAGGAAATATGAAACTTAATTATTGAATATTGATTGGTTGTCTCTTATCTTAATTGTTAATGATCTAGTATTGCGATAGTCATCCGTTGTGTAGTTAATGCTTGATTAATCTTTGTGAACCTTAGCTTATAGTACCTAGAGTCATTATAGGCTAAACCATCCGAAGAGTACCTTAGCGTTAAGTTTATAAATCCTAGAGATTTTGTAGGCAATAACCTTGGTAGTTTCAAAGAGTTAGGGATAAACGCATACCCTCACGACCTTAGACACACAACGCGATTAAGGATAAGGGCGTGACAATTCAACCATCAATAGGAGATAATTAAGGAGTAATAAAACCAAAGTAAACACATCTTTAAATCATCATACGAGCACACAATAATTAGACATAGACTACATACACCACTAGATTAGATAATTAGATAAGTAGAGTAAGCGGTGAAATACCAACCCCCAAATCCAAACCCGAGATTAGTACTTTTCCATTTCCTAAAAACATAAAATATAAAAAATAATCTTCCTCAACCCCAACCTTAGCGTAGTAACTTCTCACTAGCATTCCTATTCCCCAGAAAGATATCAATTCCGTGGCTTACCCTAATACTACACTACAGCGATTAGGTTCACTACCTAGGGTGTTGAAAAACTTGCTTTCGTGAAAAGGAAGTTCCTCGACCCGAGCGACGCGTGTGGCGTTATCAAGTTTTTAGGCGCTCTGCTGGGGGAATAGAATAGCTAGTTAGGAGTCCACCTCGTTTAGGTTTCCTTGCTTGATTCCTATCAAGTAAGCATTTTCTCCATTTTAGCTTCCTCGTAGTCTATCCCCTTCTTGTGACCTTTGTTTGTAACCTCATCACTTTTCATCATGGAAGGTGATAACCAACCACCATTCATCAACCTACCACCAAATGACCCGCCAAGAGGCCGTACTCTTGGTGAATACTCAAGACCAAGCCACCTAGGCTATAGGAACACCATTGAGCTTCCCGACCAAGCCCAAACTACGGCCCTGCGATCCGACACCATCCGGTTGGTGTAAAACGGATGTGCATTTCATGGACTTCATTCCGAAGATCCTAATTAGCATCTTAAGTATTCCTTAAAATTGTCGATTCCATCGACCTCGATGCTACTACTCGGGAGACCACGTGTCTGCGTCTCTTCCAATTCTCTCTACGGGACCAAGCTAGAAATTGGCTTGAGCGACTTCCCGCCGGCTCCATCTCAAGTTGGGATGATCTTACCTCTCGCTTCCTTGCTCAATTTTTCCCACCGGGGAGAACCACTAAGCTTAGGAATGATATCTTGATGTTCCAACAACGTCAAGGTGAATCTCTCTACGAAGCATGGACTTGATTCAAGGACTTACTCCATAAAGTCCCTCATCACGGCATTGATCTTTGGCTCCAAGTACAACTCTTCTATGATCATGTCATCTTCCCCACCAAGCGATCCATTGACCAAGCGGCCGGTGGAAAACTTAGTGATCTCACTTCGGAAGAATCATGGGGTATAATAGAGGACCTTGCTCTCTATGACAACGAAAGTTTGAATGACCCCCGTGAGTTGCCCAAAACCATTAAGGCAATCTCCTTGCCTCCCATTGACTCACAATCTTCCGACCGTAGGATGCTCGAGCTTGAATTCCTAATGAGCTCCTACGAAAAGCCTAAGTCTTCACGTTATGTGAACAAAGTTTCTTCCTCGTGTGAGCCGTGTAGTGACATGCGCACTTGCACCAGATTCCCCGAACAAGCTTCCGTTGACTACGCATCCTCACGTACTGATAACGCTACTTGCGCGTCGTTCGGGTCAAAGGAACTTCCTTTTCTTGAGCAAGTTTTATAACACCTAGGCGATGAACCTAATCGTTGTAGTGTAGTAATTAGGGTGAAGTCACGGTATTGATATCGTTCTCTGGGGAATAGGAATGCTAGTAGGGAGTTACTACGCTAAGGTTAAGGTTGAAGAAGATTATTTTTATCTTTTATATTTTATGAAAATGGAAAGGTACGAATCTCGGGTATTGGATTTGGGGGTTGGTATTTCTACCGATTACTCTACTATTATCTAATTATCTAAACTAAGGTTGTGGGAGTCTATGTCTAATTAATGTGTGCTCGTATGATAGTTTAAAGATGTGTTTACTTAGTTTGTATTACTCCTTAATTATCTCCTATTGATGGTTGAGTGTCACATCTTATTCCTAGTTGCGTTGTGTTTCTAAAGTTGTAGGGTATCGTTTCTCCCTAACTCTTTGAACTTACCAAAGGTCTTGTCTACAAATCACTTAGAGATTATAGACTCCTACTCTAAGGCGCTCTTGGATGGTTTAGACTACAATCACTCAGGGTAATCATACTCTAGGGTTCACAAAGATGAATCAAGCATTAAGTACACAACGAATGACCTATCGCATTACTAGATCATTAATCAACTAAGATAAGAAACAACCAATCAATATTTAATAATTAAGTTTCATACTTCCTAAGCAAACACACAAATAAATTAGCCGGACATGGAGAACATGCAAGCATACACACAAATAATCAAAGACATAATTGAATTAATGAAGCAAAGACTTATCTTGGTGTAAGATAGGGTTAAAAACCTAAAATCTTGTACAAGACACCTTAGGTTCGGTTTAGGTTTTACTCCAAAGACTCTCCACACAAAGGCGAAAATTCGGATTCTATATATAAGATTACAATTGCGTGCGTCACCTTATGTTTAGTGGCGCGTCGTGTGTCGCCGCCATTAGGGTTTCGTCTTGGCCACGTTAACCTTGCGACGGCGTCACCTTATATCCGTGACGCCGTCCTCTTCATCTTCGGCGTCGTCGGATCGCATCTAGGCCGTGCGAGTAGCGACGGCCTACTCTTTCACAACTAGGCGCGTCTCTTGAAAACACGAGTTTTGAGTTCGACCGTCACAATAATTCTCCGGCGGCGTCGCAAATAGCTCTGACGCCGTCGCCTTCTACATTCATGTTGTGAGTGTCTCGATTTCGACTTTGGCCATTTTCTTCATATATTCGCCTTTTGGTCAAATAAGTGCCATTCCGGCATTTTGCCTTCACGAGACCTAAAAGTGAAAAGGAGCGATATTAAGCAATAACGGATACAAAAGTGATCAAATAAGGACTTAAATGACCCTCAAATGGTACCTTTTAAAACCTTATCAAATATCCCTACACTTGTTATTTGCTTGTCCTCAAGCAAATGTGCTTTAGCCAATTAATTTATAAGTTAGGGGTCATTCAAAGCATTAATTCAAAAGCGGTCCACAACACATATAAGCCCATGAAAGTCATAACAAACACGGAAATTACATACTAGCACCTCACATGGGGTGTTTGGATACTCGCATCTCTCTCGGTGTATAAATGAAATATAACAATATAGGAAATGGAAGATAAACACTCATTAACCGGTCCTAGTACATAGATTACCATAGGCTTGAGAATAGATCAAACCTCCATCGCTTTGGCGTAAGCACCTAGGAAAGACTATCAAAGAGGTCTTTTAAAGGGTTGTAATGTTAGGCTTACGGTAGGGAAATAAGGGTTTGGTGGGATAGGCTATATAGTGGTGGTAAGTCAAAATCTTTATGTTAGCGCATATGAAGAATGGCGTTGCTAAGCCAAGACTCGACACTCTAAACTCTGAATAACTGAAATAAACAAACATAAATTTAAAGATAGATGTAGGATGGTAGCCCGTATGTTTTGTGTGTGTTTTTTTTTTTTTTTTTTTTTTTTTTTAATCACTCTATTTTTTTTTTTTTTTTTCTCTTTTCTATATTTTTTTTTGATTTTTTTTTTTTTTTTTTTTTTTTTTTTTATCATACACTTTTACTCTACCATCCTCTAAGATAACATCAAAATACTAGGGATTTATAAGCATATCCTACACTTGAGTTTTTATTACTCTAATACTAATTTGACCCGATTTGAAAAGATCAAAACACTTGGGGTACATTATTACATAAACAAAGGAATTTGAATTTAACGTTCCTTCCGTCATTTCATAAACTTTAACTTTTCCCATGAATCCCAATCATCCCAAAAGCGTATACAAAGGATATGACTCGACTTAGCAACTTATGCAAGCAACTAGATAATTGAACTAAGGGTTTAGGGTGATAACAAACATTTGCACTAAAAGTGAGTGCATAAGGGGTAGGCTAAGGCGATTTGGGTGTATATTTGGGGTGGGGTGTAAACAATGCTCTTCATTGATATTAGGAAAACCGAAATATCACGAGAACCGCGAAAAGGATAGGCTCGAGGGGTTAACTAGGGGTATCGTGTACTAAAGATGAGTACAACGCAAAGGGTGTGGGGAATTACTCAACCGATGTGGAAGAAGTAATTATATTACGGGTATCAAACAAGGTTTATCCTAATGCCTCTTATCATTTAGTTATTCCTAACTACACAAGTGTAGCCTCACTTGCGATCTCGAATGCATCACAAAACAAGTTCTAGAATCTAATATACTACCGGTTCACTCTAAGCATTAAAGATGAATGCTTTAATTCCTACTAATCTAAGGCGATCCTCACATTTGGGTGGAATTTGGGTGGTAAGGGTTTTTGTGCTAGTCATATAACTTCCTATCCATGAGGCGCTTTTGTTAAGACTAATGGCCCACTCCTATATGTCATGAAAATTTTAAATTTGGTGCCAAAATTACCGTAACGACATTTTCTCATGGTTTATTACACAATCACAATTGACAAAGCAAATAGTCAAGGATAAGCATAGTTTCAAAGTTCCGTTTTATTTTCCCTCCCTACACTTAAAGCCGAACATTGTCCCCAACGTTCCCGAAAGTATCAAAGTTATGATAAAGAAGGTAATTGAAAGCGAAAAACTAATACTCCACGATTAGCTCGGTAGAATCCGTGTAAAGTGGTGGTTAAATTTTTTCAAGAAGAATTTATGCGTGAAAAGCTCCTTCCAATCTTTTGTAACTTCTTGACAAACTAAAACGCACACTTGAAGAAAACAAAGCGAAACCTTGCGTAAAATCGGCGGTAATAATATATATAAGACTCGATTTAAACTAGGATATAATGCTTGTGGAATGGGTGTTTCTGAAATTTCAAAGAAAATTAAGACACGGAAAATTCCAAAATTTATAAGTAGCTCGAAAGCGAGAAAAAGTAATCGATGTTTTACTCCTTCACGGCGCCGTCGGTTGCAATCTAACGCCGTCGGGTTATCACGACAAAAGCGTCTGCGATTTTACGGAAAATTTACATCTTTAGAATCTGGAAAAATTTACGCAAAACATCCATTATGACTTCGATACAAGCATTTGACTCGAACAAACAAACATATATATCTTTTAGTTAATTGTTATTC
The DNA here is from genome assembly GCA_022545495.1 of Chrysanthemum lavandulifolium. NCBI lineage: Eukaryota > Viridiplantae > Streptophyta > Magnoliopsida > Asterales > Asteraceae > Chrysanthemum > Chrysanthemum lavandulifolium. Next base: position 226,745,890 of record CM040240.1, on the reverse strand, counting down.
TCATGTTTACGTTTCTTTTGAAAGCGTGTGTAATCCTCCCTACACTTATCCCTTATGTAAAATACCTTTATATGCAATTAAGGCGAGGTTAAAAAAAAATAAAGCATTTTACAAATTTAAACATGAGGATAAACAATAAATAAAAGATATATGACACTAACAAGCAAACAATTAAGCATGGGTTGCCTCCCAAGCGCTTTTCTTTATTAAAGAGTCTTGTAGCTAGACTCGTAGTCATGCTCCTACGTTTTCTCACCACCGTTCTCTTGTGGCCTCTAATGGGGATTCCATGTTGTAGAAGTGCCCTAAAATGCGCTTCTCTAAGAGTTCATCCTCTCCCATTCGGTCTGTATTCGGTCCTAGGCTCAAACAATCCTTGTAGAATCCGAAAATCTTAGCCATAACATAATCAACACCTTTCTCCTATCCTCATCATTCCTATAATAGACCGATAGTTTAAGTTCCTTTTCATCATTAGAGTGACGAAAACTTATCAATCTTAAAAGGCATTTGGTAAGCTATGTCATCGTTCTTATTCTTGAATCGCACTACTCTAATGAGGGGTCATAGGTCATTCGGTGCTTTCTATGAAAGGTTTTCCTAGAATAACATGGGATAAGCTAGGGTCTATGGTGTGCTAATATCATCCACAATTATGAAATCCGTAGGAAGCGTGAAACTACCTACATAAGCAGGCAATCCTTAACTCTACCAAGAAAATTGCAACTAACATTAGGATCATTGGGGTCTTGCCTGGTTGGAATAAGCTTCTTCAATATCCAATTGTAGTAGGTGCTAGTCATTATGTTGATTGGGGACTTGCGATCAATGTAAGCTTTGCCACAAAAGGTGTCCTATGACACATGGTATGTTAAGATTCCAAGGGTTCCCAAACTTAATTCAAGGACTTTTCTAACATACATGTGACGGAGGTCACGCACTAAGTGAAGGTGGCGAGATAGTTCTTCGTCCAGTAGGAAATTCGTTGAAATAGTCAATGTCTACTTCATCTATTTCCTCGGGTATTTCCTCATCCACTAGTGTATAGTCCTCTTCGTCATTTGTTTCATCGAGTTCAACTAAGGCGATGGTATTGTGAATTGGACATACTTTAGCTTGCTTGGATCCTTAATCTCTATGCTTGAAGGCTCGGGAGTTGAGATAGCACTAACCTTCTTATCACTATTAGCTATGGCTTTCAAAGGTTGTCTATTTTCCTATCCATCTCGGCTTGTTGATTATTAAAAGCGGTCCGAGAGCTTAGCTATTGGGTTTCTTGGGATGTAACTAGGTTTTGCAACATCCGCCCGATGTTTTGTTGGTTAGGACCGTTAGGTGGGGCCATGAGAAATCATTAGAGGTGAATTCTTTGGTTTGTCCCAGTGAAATCGGGCTTTCCTTTCCATGCCTCGGGTTTCATTAAAATTCCTAGGTCGGGTGTTGTAGGAATCTTCCTCCGTTCCATGTCTGTGAGGATGCGTAGTCAGCGAAGCGTGTTCGGGGGATCGGGTGCTATTCTTGCGTGTTATGAGGATCACAAAGCGGCTCACATGAAGAGGAAGCTTTGTTCACATGGTGTGAAGACTTAGGATTTTCGTAGGAACTCATGAGGAATTTAACACGATCTTCAAGTTCGATCATCCTACGGTCGGGAGGAGGCAAGGAGATTGCCTTGACGGTTTGGGCAGCTCACGGGGTCATCCCAACTTTCGTTGTCATAGAGGCAAGGTCCTCTATTATTTCCCATGATTCTTCTGCGGTGAGATCACTAAGTTTTCCACCGCCGCTTGGTCAATGGATCTCTTAGTGGGAAAGTCGACATGATCATAAAGATTTGGACTTGGAGCCAAAGATCAATGCCGTGATGAGGACTTTATGAAGTAAGTCCTTGAATCGGGTCCATGCAGTAGAGATTCACCTTGGCGTTGTTGGAGCGTCAAGATGTCATTCTAAGCTTAGTGGTTCTCCCGGTGGGAAAAATTGAGCAAGGAGGCGAGAAGTAAGATCATCCGACTTGAGATGGAGCCGGGAAGTCGCTCAAGCCAATTACTAGCTTGGTCCGTAGAGAATTGGAAGAGACGCGGCGCGTGGTCTCCCGAGTAGTAGCATCAAGGTCGATGGAATCGGCGATTTTGAGAAATCCCTCGAGATCTTGATTTGGATCTTGAACGAAGTCCATGGAATCACATCCGTTTTGCACCAACCGGATGGTGTCGGATCGAGGCCGTAGTTTGGGCTTAGTCGGGAAGCTCAATGGTGTTCCTATAGCCTAGGTGGCTTGGTCTCGAGTATTCACCAAGAGTACGGGCTCTTGGCGGGTTATTTGGTGGTATGTTGATGAATGGTAGTGGGTTATCACCTTCCATGATGAAAAGTGATGAGGTTACGAACAAAGGTTACGAAGAAGGGGGATAGACTAAGAGAAATCTAAAAATGAGAAAAAAAAAAAAAGTTTACTTGATAGGAATCAAGCAAAGAAACCTAAATGAGGTGGACTACTAACTAGCTATTCTATTCCGGCGTGGCGCCAAAAACTTGATAACTTACGCAGCGTCGTTCGGGTCAAAGGAACTTCCTTTTCTTGAGCAAGTTTTATAACACCCTAGGCGGTGAACCTAATCGTTGTAGTGTAGTAATTAGGGTAAGCCACGGTATTGATATCGTTCTCTAGGGAATAGGAATGCTAGTAGGGAGTTACTACGCTAAGGTTAAGGTTGAAGAAGATTATTTTTATCTTTTATATTTTATGAAAATGGAAAGGTACGAATCTCGGGTATTGGATTTGGGGGTTGGTATTTCTACCGATTACTCTACTATTATCTAATTATCTAAACTAAGGTTGTGGGAGTCTATGTCTAATTAATGTGTGCTCGTATGATAGTTTAAAGATGTGTTTGCTTAGTTTGTATTACTCCTTAATTATCTCCTATTGATGGTTGAGTGTCACGTCTTATTCTAGTTGCGTTGTGTTTCTAAAGTTGTAGGGTGTCGTTTCTCCTAACTCTTTGAACTTACCAAAGGGTCTTGTCTACAAATCCACTTAGAGATTATAGACTCCTACTCTAAGGCGCTCTTCGGATGGTTTAGACTACAATCACTCGGTAATCATACTCTAGGGTTCACAAAGATGAATCAAGCATTAAGTACAACGAATGACCTATCGCATTACTAGATCATTAATCAACTAAGATAAGAAACAACCAATCAATATTTAATAATTAAGTTTCATACTTCCTAAGCAAACACACAAATAAATTAATGGGACATGGAGAACATGCAAGCATACACACAAATAATCAAAGACATAATTGAATTAATGAAGCAAAGACTTATCTTGGTGTAAGATAGGGTTAAAAACCCTAAAATCTTGTACAAGACACCTTAGGTTCGGTTTTAGGTTTTACTCCAAAGACTCTCCACACAAAGACCGAAAAATTCGGATTCTATATATAAGATTACAATTGCGGCGTCACCTTATGTTTAGTGGCCAGTCGTGTCGCCGCCACTCGTGGGGTTTCGTCTTGGCCATGTTAACCTTTGCGGCGTCACCTTATGTTCGTGACGCCATCCTCTTCATCTTTGGCGTCGTGGATCGCATCTAGGCCGTCGAGTAGCGACGGCCTACTCTTTCACAACTAGACGCCGTCTCTTGAAAACACGAGTTTTGAGTTCGACCCGTCACAATAATTCTCCGGCCGGCGTCGCAAATAGCTCTGGCCGTCGCCTTCTACATTATTTGTGAGTGTCTCGATTTCGACTTTGGCCATTTCTTCATATATTCGCGCCTTTTCGTCCAAATAAGTGTCATTCCGACATTTTGCCTTCACGAGACCTAAAAGTGAAAAGGCGATATTAAGCAATAACGGATACAAAAGTGATCAAATAAGGACTTAAATGACCCCTCAAAATGGTACCTTTTAAAACCTTATCACGTACTAATGGAACGGGAGGAAGATTCCCTACAACACCCGGACCTAGGACTTTTAATGGCGCCCGAGAAGCATAGAAGGGCAAGCCCGACTTTTATTGGGGACAAACTAAAGAATTCACATCCAATGATTTCTCATGGCCCCCATCTCACGGCCCTAACCAACAAAACATTGAGGGGATGTTGCAACACCTAGTCGCATCCCAAGAAGCTCAAATAGCTAAGCTCTCGGACCATTTTAACCAACAACAAGCCGAGATGGATAGGAAGATAGATAACCTCTTGAAAGCCATGACCAATAGTGATAAGAAGGTTAATGACATCTCAACTCCCGAACCTTCCGGTGTAGAGATTAAGGACCCAAGTAAGCTAGCTAAGCACGTTCAATTCGTCAATACCATCACCTTAGCAAAACCTAATAGAACAAATGACGAAGCGAACCATGAAACGATACTTGAGGTTAGTGAAACACCGAGGAATGAAACAACCAAGGAAGTAGATGAAGTAGAAAATGACTATTTCAATAAGTTTCTTACGGAAGAAGAACTATCTCGCCACCCTCACTTAGTGCGTGACCTCCGTCACATGTATGTTAGGAGAAGCCCTAGGATCAAGTTTGGGAACCCTTGGAATCTTAACATACCATGTTGCATAGGACACCTTTTCATGGAAAAGGCCTACATTGACCGCAAATCCCCAATAAACATAATGACTAGCACCTACTATAATTGGGTAATGAAGAAGCCTATCCCAACTAGGCAAGATCCCGATAATCCTAGGGTTAGTTGCAATTTTCTTGGTAGAGTTAAGGATTGCCCGTCTATGTAGGTAGTTTCACGTTTCCTCACGGATTTCATAATAGTGGAAGATATCGATCGACCATAGATCCTAGCTTGTCCCACGTTATTCTAGGGAAACCTTTCATAGAAAGCACAGGATGACTTATGATCCTCGTTAGGAATAGTGCTATTCAAGGATGAGACCGATGATGTAGCCTACAAATGCCGTTTAAGATTGATAAATTTTCATCACTCTCCAATGATGAAAAGGAACTTAAACTATCGGTCTACTATAGGAATGAGAAGGATAAGGAGAAAGGAGTGGATTATGTTATGGCCAAGATTTTTGGTTTCTATAAGGATTGCTTGAACTTAGGACCGAAATATAGAACTGAGTGGGGAGAGGACAAACTCTTAGAAAGGTGTATCATAGCACACTTTTACAACATGGAATCACCCACTAGAGACCGTCATGAGGAAGAAGGTGACGGTAACGAGATCACGTAGGGGCAAGACCTCGAGTCTAGCTACAAGACTCACAAATAAAGAAAAGCGCTTCATGGGAGGCAACCTATGCTTAATTGTTTGCTTGTTTGTGTCGTGTATCTTTTATTGATTGTTTATTCTCATGTTTAAATTTGTAAAAATGCTTTAGTTTGTCTTTAACCTCGTCTTAATTACATATAAAGGTATTTTACATAAGGGATAAGTGTAGGGAGGATTACACACGTTTTCAAAAGAAGCGTAAACATGATAATTTCAATTAACTAAAAGATATACATGTATGTTTGTTCGAGTCAAATGCTTGTATCGAGTCATAATGGATGTTTCTTGAAATTTTCCAGTTCTAAAGATGTAAATTTTCTAGAATTTTTCTAGAAAATCATGAGACCGATTTTGTCGGGATAACTGACGGCGTCGAGATCGCAACTGACGGCGTCGGGAAGGAGCAAAACAATGATTACTTTTCTCGTTTTCGAGTTACTTATAAATTTTGGAATTTTCCGGTCTTAATTTTCCGAAGTGCAGTAAACATCCATTCCACAAGCATTATATCCTAGTTTAGTAGAGTCCTATATATATTATTACCACCGATTTACATGAAGGTTTCGTTTGTTTTCTTCAGTGTGCGAGTTTAATTTACCAAGAAGAAGATACATAAGATGAGAAGAAGCTTTTCAAGCATAACATTCTTCTTGAAGAAAGATGTAACCACTACTTTACACGGATCCTACAGAGCTAATCTGGGAGTACTAGTTTCTTTGTTTTTTTATTACCTTCCATTATCATTACTTTGATACTTTCGGGAACATTGGGGACAATGTTGGTTTAAAAATGTAGGGAGGAAATAAGCGGGAACTTTGAAACTATGCTTATCCTTGATTATTTGCTTTGTCAATTGCATTTGTGTAATAAACCATGAGAAAATGTCGGTTAGGGTAATTTTGGCACCAAATTTAAAATTTTTCATGACATATAGGAGTGGGCCATTAGTCTTAATAAAGCGTCTCATAGATAGAAAATTATATGACTAGCACAAAAACCCTTTACCACTTAAATTCTACCCAAAATGTGAGGATCGCCCTTAGATTAGTAGGAATTAAAGCATTCATCTTTAATGCTTAGAGTGTGAACCGGTAGTATAATAGATTCTAGAACTTGTTTTGTTATGCATTCCGAGATCGCTAGTAAGACTACACTTGTGTAGTTAGGAATAACTAAATGATAAGAGGCATTAGGATAACTCTTGTTTGATACCCGTAATATAATTACTTCTTCCACATCGGTTGAGTAATTCTCCCACACTTTTGTGTTGTACTCATCTTTAGTACACGATACCCCTAGTTAACCCCTCAGAGCCTATCCTTTTCGTGGTTCTCGTGATGTTTCGGTTTTCGGAATATCAATGAAAACATTGTTTACACCCCACCCTCAAATGTACACCCAAATCGCCTTAGCCTACCTTGTATGCACTCACTTTTAGTGCATTATTGTTATCACAATAAACCCTTAGTTCAATTATCTAGTTGCTTGCATAAGTTGCTAAGTCGAGTCATATCCTTTGTACACGTTTTGGGACGATTGGGACTCATGGGAAAAGTTAAAGTTTATGAAATGACGGGAAGGGCGTTAAATTCAAATTCCTTTATTTGCTTAATAATGTACTCCAAGTGTTTTGATCTTTTCAATTCGGGTCATATTAGTGTTGCTTCACCAAAGCGATGGAGGTTTGATATAAGCCTATGGTAATTTTCACATACACATCAAACCATAACAACAATGTGAGGTGCTAGTATGTGGCGTTATGATAAGTGGAATTCTAACAACAAGAGAGAAAGTTAGAGGTTTAGGGAACTTAGTGAGAGAAAGTGAAAGATATTATTATGAGCTCAACTCTCTACCTTGGAAGGTAGAGTATTTATAGTCTTACATAAATCGCCACACATCGGTGTGGATCGGGCATCTGATGGGTAAAGACCGTCCAGTCCTCCACGGTGTTACTTAACTAAATACTACTTAACTTAAAATAACTACGACTACGAGCTTTCTAACGATTACATATACTTGAGGTGACCGACTCTTTAATACAGAATTTCTAATTCCTAACAATCTCCCAAGGAGGTCACCTCAATCATGTACCAAACTTACATTGAATACAAATAGATATTACATTAACAATTGATCTTGCATTCTTGATGTAGTCCTTTGCTCCTAAGCTCGTAGTCATTGATTCTTCACATTGCATGTTTGGTTACTTCAAGTGGAGGTCTTTCTTGATCCACGTGATAATAATTTTGAGCCATCATTTGAGATCATCGATTATCAAAAATCTCGAGACATCCTTTGTGGTGTTGGTATTATGTGATGTTGTGACATTAGGACCGACATGCTCACATTACGGATCATGATATCTTCTCATCGAGTGGCGGAAGCATTTGTTGAATCATGATATTGGCGGCGTAGCGAAGCATGGAGTGAAAATATCGAGTCATTGATGCACTAATCATGATTTCTTTTGAGATGAATGTGTTAAGTGAGCATGCGGCTATGGATTGACCGCTTCATTACGATCATTTGCAAGCGTCGGGTGTACACGCATACAACGATTAGCAATAAATCGCACGAAAGTGTCTTTGATCACTTCGTTGAATTGAGTACACGACCCCGGTTCCCGTTGATCGATACATGTCTTGCTGTGATCGGTATAATTCGAAGAATTTCCTTGTGAGGGTTTCGCGGTATTCTAGTTGTTCTCAAACGGAACATCTCAAAGAAGACAACACGGAGTGAGTGAACGGTAATTTTAAGTCCACCGATTGATGAAAAGAGATTTGAAAAACAATCGTGTATTGCTCAATAGAAATTGTTTTTGCAATACAACGAAGGTTTTATTGAAAATCAATTATCAATCATAAAACACCTTTGGTTTGAAAAATGAGTACAGTCGATGTGCTAAAGAAAAGAGTTGTTAAGCACAAAGACCGGTTTTCAAAGGTATCCGTCGATCCATAACTGAACGAGATTGATTCAAGAGATTGAATCGCCCATTGTTTCTGTTCGGTTGTCACATGGTTGATCTATATAATAGATCTCACATGCCACCTACCGGGAGCTTGTTTGATGTTGGCTCGAAGGCTTTCCATCTTCATTGTGAATATGTAAACACATCACTCGGATGTTACGGCAATACCACAAGGATAATCGTGGGACTCGAGATATAATCTCTCTTTCCACATTGTGTGAAGCGAGAGAGTCTTCATTGAAAGTGTCCTAATGAGATTTATTGATGATCTCGTGGCTCTAGACTCAATTTGTGCATATTTGGATCCTATCTTGGGAGACTAGGGAGAGGTCTCCTTCTTCAATATCAACCATCTCTAAGAGAAAGTCGATAGATAATGTCGGTTCCCGTGAGAATGAAACAAGTCCTTTTAAGAGGAACTTGAGTGGTTTGGAAAGTTGAAGTGCGGTGCGTCCTTTGGGTCCATGACGTCTTGTCTTCAATACCGATGTTACCATCGGTAGCATATGAAGTGAACCGGTTTACGCCTAAGGTTGAATAAATGGAGGCTATTTGTTTTCACCCTTTTCTCATTCAATTCTTTTAATTCTTCAACCCCTTGATTGCTTACCGAGACTTCATAGCTAGAACCTTGTTGGGTTTATTCGATTACTAGCTCGGTCTTAGTCCGCACTCTTCCCATATCTCATTTTCTCCTTTTATCATCATACCTAAGGACTTCTACACTAACTAGTGGATTGTCCACAGGTAGATCCCTCCGATTACGGCGGATCATGGGAACACATACCTAACCTTATCATCCTTATATCACCGTACATAAAGTAGAGTTGGTGGGTCTATTTGGTATTGTTCATACGCCATTGGAACCAATTGAAAACCATTTGAAAATCAATTCGGATACTTGTGATATATTATCAAAGCATTTTGTACTGAATTGTTTTGATATTTTAAACGAGAACTCCCCTCAACATGTGCATCAAGTATTTGAAAATGTTTTGCACACGGAGGCAAGAGAAAGAATTAACTTCTTTGATTACCATTTTCTAAAGATATCAACATCACTTCCCACATCAAATCAAGTAGATATAGCATTTAGGGAAGGATGAGGTTTCCATAAATTTGCTCCCCTCAATATGTGCCTCGAGGTTTGAAAAGAGTTTTGCACATACTAGAGGAACTGCACATGGGATGAATGATCACGTTTCAAATCAAAGGTTTAAGATAGATGCTCCCCTCGACATGTGCATTGAAAATTTGAAATCGTTTGTCACATGTGGGAAGGATAGCATGTACATTCTTATAAAACCATTTACCGAATTATCGGTTTAAATCCAATTTAAATCACACATTCTCCCGATCACAATTATCAAATCATTTGAGATTTGTGATCTCTTATAGATTAAATTGATTTTGAAAGCTTTAAGGAGAATTGTGACTTGATTGTGAAAGCGTTTGAGCGATAAGGATCGGATTTTAAGACTTTAAACTCCATTGATAAAACATGCATGTATATCTTTTGAAAACAATTTAATGCCAAATAACTTTTTAATTTAATTGAAATCATTCTCCCCTCAATCAATGACATAGGTTGTTGATTGAGAGATAAGATTTTGACAAATAAGTCACGATGATTATCAAAAATAGAGATCGAGTTATTTTTCAAAGCATTTAGTTTTCAATGAGATAAATGTTTATAGAATCGAGCATGGAATTTGAAAACATGATAAAACATGGCTCTGTTCTTTCTTTTAAAAGTGGGTTATTGCACGAAATGACAATAAACCATTGTTTCTCTTTCTCCCAAAAATATTTTTGATTTTTTGAATTTTTTTATATTTTTTTTTTTATATATATTAAAAATTCGAACAACATCTAAAGTCCGTGTCATTCTTTGAATGACACACAAAGACCGTAGATATTATCGAACCGAGAAAAACATGACAAAATGACAATATTTTTTGAAGATTTTTTGAATTTTCAAATTTTATGGATTTTGAAGTTTTTTTTTTTTTTTTTTTTTTTTTGAAGGTTTTATAATTTTGTATTTTGTTTTCGAATAAATATTTACAAGAGATAGATGAAGATAGACCTTTACTCCTCGTCTTCCTCACGAAGGCGTTTGAGTTTTCGGTTGAAGGCTTTTCAAACCAAGTCGTGGAAGAATAAACTCAAAGCGTTCTCTTGGAAGAGCTTTGGTGAAGATGTCGCTAGCGATATTCGGACCTCACAAAATATAGTTCCACCACACCTTTTCCACTTGTTCCACGATGAAATGATGTCGAATGTCGATATGCTTTGCTCTTGAGTGTTGAACATTGTTGCATGAGAGAGCAATAGCACTTTATTATCACGATGGAGAGGATTTTGTTGAATACAAAGCCATAGTCGGATAATTGAGATCTCATCCATAAGATTTGAGCACAACAAGATGACATGGCTATGTATTCAACCTCTGTAGAGAAATAGAAGTACTCATTTGCTTCTTTGAAGACCACTCACAAGCTTATCACCCAAAAGCGAGCACCTCGGGCGTACTTGACGTGTATCTTGACACCTGCATGATCGGCATCTGCATAGGCCGTTAGTGACATACCGGTGTCCTTGGTACCAAAGTCCCATATTGATGGTTCCTTGGAGATACCGAAGACCCGTTTAAGCGCTTCAAGGTGCTTTTTAGTAGGCAGCACGGTATCTAGCACACATGCAAGCAATGAACAAGATGTCGGTCTACTAGCGGTGAGATACATCGAGGATCAATCATACTACGATATTTCGTTTGGTCAATCATGATCCACGAGAGGTCCTCATCTAGTTTGGTTCGGTCAATCATGGGGGTGTCAACAGGTCACTTGAATCAAATCCAAATTTCTTTAAAATTTACAGTTGCATATTTAGATTGATTTATGAAAATGCCTCGGGACTTTGTGAAATTTGTAATCCCAAGAAAAATGACATTTGTCCCATCATTGACATTTGAAACTTTGAACTCATTTCATTTGAAAACGATCACATTCCATTGGGTGCATCGAGGCAAAAATAATATCATCAACATAAATTTGAACATGAATTAAATGTTTGCGACTTCACGGTGAACAATGTAGGATCATTGCTCCTTTGATGAATCCGGTTGATAGAAGAAACTTTGACGATGTATCATACCATGCCCTTGGAGCTTGCTTTAAACCGTAAAGAGCCTTCTTCAAGCGATAAGCGTGAGTAGGATGCTCTTGATTCACAAATCCTTGAGGTTGGGCGGCGTGAGCGACTTCTTTAAGATCTCCGTTCGAAATGCCGTCTTTACATCCATCGATAGACTACCATGTTCTTACTAGCGACATTAGCGGAAAGATTACGATTGCCTCGATTCGAGCAAGCTGGAGCAAAAGATTCTTCAAAGTCTATACCCTCCTCTTGGCGATATCCTTTAGCAACTAATCGAGCCTTGTTCTTCAACACATCACCATGCTCATCAAGTTTCACTTTGAAGATCCATTTAAGAGCAATAATCATAGCTTGATCTGGGCGGTACTAACTCCCATACATCAAGTCGATCAAACTCATGAATTTCATCTTGCATGGCATTGAACCACTATCTTCATTCATGGCGGTTTAACATCTTTTGGTTCGATCTTAGATAGTACGGAGTTGAAGAAGCACCATAAGGCATCGGTTGCAAGTTGTTTCCGGGTTGATACTGGGACGAGAGGATTTCCAATGATGTTGTCTAGTGGGTGATCGTGAGTCCATTTTCTAAGGTGTTCATGTGGCGGTTGTTGAGGGATGAGGGTAGGTGAGTCGATGTCTCACGAAGAAGATGGTTACGATGATGATTCGAGGAGCAAATATGTTTTCAAATGGAGCATCTTGGGAGTAGCAAAGGATTAACTTCATCATTGATGCGAAACAGTTCCATGATGTACATTTGAAGAATGATGATTTGTTGATGAGGCGAAGGATCGGACGGTGCTTCTTGACTTAAAGATATTGAGGCGAGGATTGACTTCATTCACGGGAATATGGCGTCCTCTGTTGTAGGGATCGATACCTCATTAGTACTTGGATCATAAAGTTCATCAAACATAGGATCAAACAATTTCTTTAAATCATCTTGGATGGAGGTACATATGGAGTTTTTTGAGAAGAGTTTGGAACAAGGGATGAACCAATGGGATTTTTTTGAATTTTGGGGGTCTGAGAATGGAGTGTCCGGGAGCCATACCATCACCATCTTCATTTATGGACTAATGAGATTGACCGGTTGTCTATTTAGGGAACAATACATCAACATCTTCATTTTACCAAGTGCATTAAATTGACTTATCTCGTGATATAACCAATCTGCCCATAATGTTCGAACAATTCTACCCGTGGAGTAGAGACAACGACATCACGATTGCGGTTGAATCACGATCTCCTAGATGGATGTCAACTCCGGAATATCATAATTAAGCTCGATAAATGTGAATATGTCATGCGACCTTGATGTACACATATCTCTCCTCGATGGTTGTGATCTCATTGGAATCATCATTACATTGTGTACATGAAGCACTAATGGGATGCACTTTATCATAAATCATATCTGAAGATGTCGATAAGCACTTTCATCTACCAAAACGCTCAAATATTGGAATAATTCCTTCTGGTTTTGATACCTCGGAAGAAGAACAAAAATATCTTGTGAGAAGCTCAAAGGAGTCATGTGAGAATCAAGCTGTTATAGAAACTCTCTCGACTATCTTTATCAACCCATATGTAGACAATTTGAGTGACCTTTGTTGAAGAAAACCGGATATACCAAACTTGAAGCGAAAGTGAATTCCCGCATTTGTATCTTAAGCTTGCACTTAATGATGGAAGAGCGGTGTTGAGAATTTATGCTTCAAGCAAATCTCTAAGTACTCACTACTCGAACAAAGTATGAGACATTAACACCTCTTGATATAATCCACATCGTCATATGCGTGTGACACTGAGTAAAACAACGTAACTCCTAATAGTGATAGTTAACCAGGTCTTCAACCAACCACCCCGACTGCTGGTAACTAGATAAACCAAGTCTTCAACTCAAAATCTTAAGCCCGAGCAAGTTATCAAATAAGAACACGCCTTTGTTGAAAGTCAACTTCAATCTCAAATAAGTGATAAATGATTAACTCTGAAGTCATCAACTTGTGTCAAATGCCCAACACGTGAAAGAAACATACAATCGGATGTACATTGACCCACTGAATGAACCGGAGCAACTGATTCCTCAACAACAATGCATTCTTCCTTAAGGTATACATGTAGAGGCGATCGGAAGATTCACCAATAATGTTTTAAGCATATGAGGAAGTCATTTTCCTTAATGTTCATGTGGTTGATTTATAGCGTGCACATTGAGTGAAACAATAATCCGTAAATATTTGGAAAGGAATACCAATGATGAACAATGATCCGTGAAGATTTGGTAAGGAATACCAAAAAGCGGATCATTATTCATGAGTGCAAGCACAATGCAATGATAGTCATTATAGTCTTGAGGAATAAGCGGAGATTTGGGCTTGAATTCCAAGAAGTAAGATGGTGCGGAGATAAGGCATTTCTTGAGATCAAATTTCGAGGTTGAAGTACTCATCAAACATATCTTTGAAAACAATGAATCCCAAACATTGATTCCCAATTATCCTTAGTAAGTGAAGCATTAGGCGTTGGGAAGAGTCATCAAAAATCAAAACAATGAATCCAGTTATCCTTAGTATATTCACTCTTCATCAAAAGAATACACTCATCATCATCAAAAATTAAGTCGTATGCATTATTCAAACATCCATCATCATGTAGTATATTCACTCTTCTCCCCTCAAAAATTGCATCCAAAGTTGCCATTTTGATTTAACAAGTGAATAAGAGTATACACCAATGAGCGTAGATCCACTTGATGATTGAATGAGCGTGGAAAACATGAAGCTTGTTGATGAAGAATGTAGATGAGTATGGCCATTCATGAGAGAATTTCTCTTTAGTGAAGATAAAGCGCTGAAGAAGCGTACACTTTTCTTATCTTAGAAGAGCGGGGCTGAAGTGTTATCTGCAGACACCATAATGATGAAGTCGAGGCTGCCGAAGTGAGCAGACGTCATAGCGGTTGAATATCAATGTTGAGAAACTTGAACCCGTGAGTTATGAGATATCAATCCATTTGTAATCCATACTTTAAGCGAGTCCATGTATTGAAGGATCGAAGTATCTGCAATCGAGTAAGGAGTACCTGCACTAACATTACAAGCTTGATTGCATATATATGGGTTAGTGACATTAGTATCCAAACTCTTTGGGGTTTCACGGTCAACCTTGATTTTTCATCGAAAACGACTTTCGGTAGGAATCCACCTAAGTCCGACATCCTTAAACATTCTACCAGACGGTATCCACTTATGGCAAGGTCTAGGATTGTAAGGCTTCTTATACATAGTGGAAGACTTATCCTTGTTCCTAGTTTCCAAAGATTTAGCAGTTGGTATCCATCTGGCGAAGTTTTTGGTTTGTATTGTTTCACAACATGTTGAACCTTAGTCGCGTTAGTGGTCTTAGTGGATAGCACCTTGGCATGTGAATTAGGAAGCTGTTTCTTATGTGGAAAAGACTCGAATTTCTAGTTTTGTTTTCTACATGCTTAGCATTCTTATGCAAATAACTACTCTTAGTTGCACGCCAATCCCTAGTCTTTTGAGTGTTCCTAGGTAGTGGTTTACAACTACTAGCGGTGCCTTGAAATCTCGTAGAATTCATCACCCTAGGTCTTGCACCTAAAATTCCGTCTTTTCGAATCATGCCTTTTTCTAGCTTTTCTAGATAATAGTTCTTCCACAAGTCATTCATATCATATGAATTCGGGTTTTAATGCTTGATTTTGACCTTTGTTTTCGAACTAATCCTAGAGGTCTTTGGGAGTAAGTAGATGCTTGTTGAGGTTTAGAGGAACTAGAAGCATAATTCTTAGGCAACTCGGGTGAAGTGTTGGTTTTGACAAAACTTGTTTCTCATCAACTTGGGAGGCAAACCGTGTTTTGAAAATTTTGGTCTTTCGGATATAAGCGATGGGTTGCCTAACAATGGACCGGTTTCTAATGGGATGGCTGGTTTCCCAAGGTTGATGGTTTTGTAAACTTAGTGTTCACACTTTTCCCTACAGTTTTCCTAAGCTCATTTTTAAGGCAACAATAGCGAAACTCTTTTCACGAAGTTGAGCTTTGAGTTCATCAATTTTGCTATCAAAGAGTTTTGTTCCATTGACTCGGTTCTAGCTTCTTTGATAGAGTCACTTAGTTCTATGTGATGCTTTCTCAAAGACTCATTTCCTTTAGTAATTTGGCCACACAAACCGCTAATTCATCATTTCTCATTTGAATATCATCAATAGTATTAACATCGAATTACTTGTAACCAAATTACTTTTATTAGAAATGTGTTTCTTCAAATTGTTGATAGTTGACTCTTTGTCTTGGTGAGCTTTCAAAGTGTTAATTTCAAAAGTTCAAGGAATTCGAGGAAGTTCGGTTTTTACATGGTTTGTTAAGTTGAAAACTTTCTTCTTTACTCGTATTGCAATTTCAAGTGAAATGCAATGTTTTTCAAGTTTTGAGAATTTGTTTGAAAGTTCATCAAAAGCCTTTTATCAACCATATCATATGTTTTGAAATTATTAGACTCGACCTCAACCAAGGAACATTTATCATAATCATTTCGACATTAAGATCGGTATGTTTGGAACATTAGTAGATGCACTATGTTGAGCAGTTAAGGTACCTCATCACATGACATCGATCATCGAAGATATGTCATCGATATTCACCACATGAATACTAGGAGTTGTCATGTAAACTGTTTCACCCTTTTCCGACTACGAGTCTTTGAGATCGATCTGATTGTCTTCATCCTCCTTCATTGCAATTGAGCTTACGCTTTCGGCATCATTCATTAGTTCGGTGATCCATTGCTCGACCTATCACAATCTTCACATAACATAACTTGACACCCATTCAATTCATTCATCTTGTCATTCTCTTGAGCAACTTCCTTAATGTATATTTCCATATTACCAATAAGTTGAATAAAGGTGTTTACGAACTCATGAATTTCCATTCCGGTGTGTTTCTTGAATGAAATTCGATCATGTCATCATCAAAATCGAGGAATATTCCCCGGATAAATGGTGAAATTGATCGAAGATTACTTGAAGAGTTGCATTAGATACATCAATTGAGAACTTCTCTTTGGTAATTTGAAACCTCGGTTGTTCTAAGTTGAGTAGTACAGTTCTTGTCAAGATGGGAAAATCTCGGCGAAGGAGAGCACCGCTTGTTCGATCCATAGTTGTAGATAAAAGTAGTTTGAGGTCTTGATAAAGTAGTTGAAAGGGCTCAATGTTACATTCCTTTAGCATGGCATTTTGTAGCATTGGTGGTGCATTTCGGTCTTTTCAAAGTACGAACCGGAGATATCACATCCTCATTGATTGATTCAATCATCTTTAATCGTTCGATGTAGCTAATATTCTCGGGGTTGTCTACATCATCATACAATTTAAGCATACGAAATCACTTTGGGTCGAGAGAGTAAGACATGATGTGGTAGAATGCACGGGATTTTACAAGTCTATGATTCAAACCAGAAATAGAATCTTTCACGGGATTTTACTAAAATCAAGACCAAACCGTTAAGCAATGACCAATGGAATGATAGACAATTGTGTGTTAGGACATATGATTGTTTGTAGGATTAGCGAGAGATGTTGTTTGGTTGTGATTCGGATTGGTTTATGCCCGTTTTCACGAGAAATTTAGGTCTAAAACTTAAAACCTCAATAACTTCACATTGGGGCGGATTTAGACCTCGAAGATTGACCCGAATGAACTTATTGGCGTGCCATTCTCCTCGTTCTCACGGTCGTTTTGATGGGTAGAACTGAAAGCGGAGTTACGGTTCAAAAGTTATGGCCGTTTGAAGTTTTGTGGGAAAAATCAACCAAGTCGCTACGAATTCTTGAACCAAGTCGCTAACAACTAATTAGCTATACCACTAAGTCGCTAAAGTCCCAAGTCGCTAGACAAAATGCAAGTCGCTAAGTAGTAACTCGCTAAGCCTCAGTCGCTAGCAAAATTTTCGCTAAAGATTCAAGTCGCTAAAAGCAACTCGCTCTGAGACCAAGTCGCTACCACCAGTCGCTACCCGTGGTGGAGGTCCACTACTTGTCTTGTAAATAGCTAGGTCTAAGTCGCTAGCTCCAAAGCGTAACTCGCTACAAAATTGTGAAGCAAGTCGCTACGAAGAAAGATATCCGTATATCAAGTCGCTAGCAAGAAAAACCACATAAACATCACTTTTCAATCCAAAACAACCCAACCAAGATGATTCAAGCTTACCAAATGAAAACCTAAACACTTGTGATGATTCTAAACATAAAAGTACTAACAAAATCCAAACTTTAACACAAGAAATCAACCAAATGATGCACAAACCACTAAACTTTTCAAACTCAAAACCACCTAAAACCACTAGAAATCCAAAGATGTGCAAGATATGATCTAACCATGGCTCTTGATACCAATTGTAAGATATTAGTTTTCACATACACATCAAACCATAACAACAAGGTGGCGTATAAGTGGAATTCTAGAGAGAAAGTTAGAGGTTTAGGGAACTTAGTGAGAGAAAGTGAAAGATATTATTATGAGCTCCAACTCTCTACCTTGGGAGGTAGAGTATTTATAGTCTTACATAAATCGCCACACATCGGGTGTGGATCGGGCATACAGTGGGTAAAGACCCGTCCAGTCCTCCACGGTGTTACTTAACTAAATACTACATAACTTAAAAGAACTACGACTACGAGCTTTCTAACGATTACATATACTTGAGGTGACCGACTCTTTAATACACGGAATTTCTAACTAACATTATATGTGTTGTGAATTTCTAATTCCTAACTTATAAATTAATTAAAAGCACATTTGCTTGAGGACAAGCAAATACTAAGTGTAGGGATATTTGATAAGGTTTTAAATGTACCTATTTGAGGGTCGTTTAAGCCCTTATTTGATCACTTTTGTATCCATTATTACTTAATATCGTTCCTTTTCACTTTTAGGTATCTTGAAGACAAAATGTGGAATGACACTTATTCGGACGAAAAGGAGCGAATATCTGAAGAAAATGGCCAAAGTCAAGAATCGAGACACTCAGTCACGGAACTAAAGGGACGGCATCAGCATTAACTAGCGACGCCGTCGACAACTTTGTGACTACCGGTCAAATTGCTCATTTACAAGTGACGGCTTTGTGTTTTAAAAGAGTAGGGTCGCAACTCGGGACGGCCTAGATTTGATCGAGCACGGCGTCGGAGACTGAAGGGACAGCGTCACATGCATAAGGTGATGTCGTCGCAAGACTAACGTGGCCAAGACGAAACCCTAATGACGGCGACCCAACGGTGTCACAAATCAAAGGTGACGCCGTCGCATTTGTAATCTTATATATAGAATCCGAATTTTTAGTTTTGTTGTGTAGTCTTTTGGAGTAAAACCTAAACCGAACCAAGGTCTGTCTTGTACAAGATTTTAGGTTCCATATCTTACATCAAGATAAGTGTTTTACTTCATTAATTCAAGTATGTCTTCAATTAATTGTGTGTATGCTTGCATGTTTCCCATGTCCGACTAATTTACTTGTGTGTTTGCTTAGGAAATATGAAACTTAATTATTGAATATTGATTGGTTGTCTCTTATATTAATTGTTAATGATCTAGTATTGCGATAGGTCATCCGTTGTGTAGTTAATGCTTGATTAATCTTTGTGAACCTTAGCTTATAGTACCTAGAGTCATTGCAGGCTAAACCATCCGAAGAGTACCTTAGCGTTAAGTTTATAAATCCTAGAAATTTTGTAGGCAATAACCTTTGGTAGTTTCAAAGAGTTAGGGATAAACGCATACCCTACGACCTTAGATACACAAGGCGATTAAGAATAAGGACGTGACAATTCAACCATCAATAGGAGATAATTAAAGAGTAATAAAACCTAAGTAAACACATCTTTAAATCATCATACGAGCACACAATAATTAGACATAGACTACATACACCACTAGATTAGATAATTAGATAAGTAGAGTAAACGGTAGAAATACCAACCCCCCAAATCCAAACCCCGAGATTCCTACTTTTTCATTTCCTAAAAAACATAAAAAGATAAAAAATAATCTTTCTCAACCCCAACCTTAGCGTAGTAACTTCTCACTAGCATTCCTATTCCCCTAGAGAACGATATCAATTCCCGTGGCTTACCCTAATACTACACTACAACGATTAGGTTCACTGCCTAGGGTGTTGAAAAACTTGCTCGATGAAAAGGAAGTTCCTTTGACCCCGAACGACGCGTGTAGCGTTATCAGGAACCCGAAGAGTTAGAAGGTTCCGAAGCAGTTATAGTTGAAACACACATGTTTATGATTTTAGGTATCCATTTAAAGCCAAGTGTATCATGTAACCATTTTTGCCATCTCCAACTAGTCTTGGCTTTGGTCTTAGTAAATGCACTAGGTGATAAATTTTTCCTAGGAGGTGAAGGGGATTCTATGGGTACATCAATGAGCGTAGTCGGAACACTAGAGGGTGGTTTACCTAGCACAGACTTAGAATCATTAGTGGGCCTAGAGGTATTCCGTTTCTATTATTCCGCTTATGATTCAAGATAGCCTTAGCAACACATTTATCATGACAACCAGAAAACATGCTTTTACGACAACCAACACAAGAAGCTTCAAACATAACATTTAAAGTACTTAAAGATTCAAAGATTCGTTACATCACTTTTTCCATTACATTTGTCGACGCAATATCTAAAGTGGGTGCAACTTGAGTTTTATTCAAAGTTCTAAGGTGTTCTTCTACTTCAGCATTCTTTATTGTTCTTTTCTTACGTCGCAACTACCTATTCTTCCTTGTATTGCTCCTAGGCGGTGAAGTGCTGGCGTTGGGAAAAGAGGCAACTATTCCTGTTTCAGTAGAGGGAAGCACATTAGTTTCTTGTGGTTTGTCATTAGATGTTCTAGAGTCCTTTTGAATCTGTTTAGGTACAGTTACTACGGTGTTACTATTCCTATCTTGCTTAAGTTTTACCAACTCTACTTTAAGATCATGGATAGTGTGTAACAAATCTAGATTTTCAGAACGAGTGAGTCCATCTCGTCGTAAAACATCTTTGGTGTATGCAAGATGATCATCAAGGTCTTTTGACGCTTTAGCACGAGTCTTTTTGAGTAAATCAAATATGACACCATATTCCTGTTTAACTTTTGAAATTTCTTGTTCATATTTTGAAATTTGACACTTCAAAGACACATTTTCATCATCCAGTTGCTCAATTTTTGGATTAAGAGTTTTGGTATGCAACTGGTTGATTTTGTTTTGCAAAGCGAGTTCACGATTTTGACAATCTTTTGACACCATTGAAGACGACGTTTTGCATTTGAAAGCTCGCTTAACAATCGCTCATTTTCAAGTTTTAAAGACTTGACTTGTGACAAGACGTGATTCTCAACATTATCAATGTAATCGGCAGAGATATAATCAAATGCATATGCAATGTAATGTAATAACACAACATTATTGATATCAACACGATAACATCTTCCAAGAGTCGATCAACATCTTTTCTTAACATTTTCTTTTACGCTTTGTATTTGAAATCGATGTTTCGTTTGTTCAAAACTCTTTCATAAGTCCAAGCTCCTTGTGAAAATCCCTTTCCCAATATAATGCACACATTTTCAAATTCCGGACATGAGGTAAAATTATTTTCTGAAAAATATCTCTTTGTTCTCTCGCATGAGGCGATTGAAAATGTTCAACTTTTATTTCAGAATTGAGTTCAATTTCACGTTCCAAAAGTTTGATGTCCGAAATGAATGTTTCAAAATATTTAAGAATTTGACATTTTTTGGGTATTGTCTTTACTTCACTGAGTGAAGGTAACGGACCATTAATTTGTGCAGTATTGGGTTGGGGACCACCATTAGAAGTCTCAGAAATAGGCGTGATAACCCAAGGCGTGTTAGAATTATCCTGTTGTGCGACGAAAGTGATGGATTTTGAATAGTTAAATGGTTTGTTATAAACAATATTTTCTAATTTTGATCGACTCTCGTCTTCTGCATCTAATTCTTCCATGCGATTATATTCAACAACAGTCATAATGGAATCATCAATTCTATGTTACGCGATCGTAAACTTGAGGATTTGGTTTGAATGCTCGTTAGAAAACTTTGGTTTGTAATCGCAAGATTCGTCCATATCCATTTGGATTTGGTTTGAAAGTAAACTTTTGAATAGTTGTGATTGACTCACCATGTTTATAAACAACATTTCGAAACTCTTTGATTTTGTTTTGTAAGTCAAAATTTCTTCAAGATAGTCATCTATTCATTTCTTTGAATGCTTTTTGTACTCACGTAACTGTTTTTGACAATTTAACAACTCGGACTTGGCTTTGTTAGTTTCAAAGTGAGAGCGTTAAGTTGTTGTTTATGATCATATTTCATTGTTCTATTTGAGATAACAAAGCATTTTGGATGCGACTAGATCACGATGTCGTTGTTCTAATGATTTTTCATTTTGGTAAGATTTAGCAAAAGCGACTTCAAAACCTTTTTCACGTTTTTCTTGTGTTTGAAAAATGTTGAGTTGATACTATAAGCATTCATTATCCTTAGTTAACAGTGCATTTTTATCCTTTAATTGCTGATTGATGTTACGGCATGTTTCCATTTGAGATTTTTGGTCGTTAAGTAAGGTCATGAGCTCAATATCTAGATTAGACGAAAATTCAGCTTGTTCAACGTGAGTCTCAACATGATCATTAGTCAGATCCTCAAGTATAACCACAGAATCAACTTGATTATCAATGGTAACCATAAGGTCATCTTGATCGTCAAATATAACTACGGGATCTATTTGATTTTCATCGGAATGAGATGTAGACGGCTCATGTTGAACACTCTGATCCTTTTCGGATTCAGATGTTGGCGGAGATATCAGATCATTAATGAATATAGTTTGATCCGGTACCGAGACAAGCCGTCGATGTCATACACTAGGCATGTATCACTCATGTGGAGTTGTGCATGTTAGCCATTAGCATCATCACGCATTAGCCTCGCAAGTCCTCCATGTCATCATCGAATCAGATTTGCCATGAAGCTCGTTCCTTGTTGGTAAGAGTTCCACCAGCTTCATCCTTAAGAGCCAAGAGTAAGCCTCTTTGTGATAAGCGATGCCTCTTGACCTCGGCTTTGGGCATGCATTAGCCAGATGACCCTTCTCATTATAGTTATAACAACGAAGGCCATTAACCCCATTATGAGCATTACCCTGTTCAACCATTTGAGCTCTTTGTTGTTGTGGAGCACCCATGTTATTCCTTCCCATTGGATTAAACCCTTGACCACCGCCCATCTGACGAACATTACCACGATTCTAAACTTCAACACGTCCATTGTTAACAACAGCCTGATTCCTTGTGTTTGATGAGGTACGAATGCGATTGTTGGATTTGTTTGAATATCGTCCGAAAGCTCTAGCAATCATGACAAACCCTTGTTGCAATGCATCAAAAGCTTCTGTATCCTCATTAGATTCACTGTAAAGTGCTTCATCATTGTTGTTGTTGTATGGAACCAATTGAGTTTCTTGAGATTGGTGCTGTGACGGATCATATGGTGTAATTGTTGCAGTTGGTTGTGGAGGATTTGTGAAGACAGTTTGTAATGTCGGTATTTGAGGATAACAAGTTTGAGCCCACAAAGCTAAAGATTGATTATCCGGAAGTGAAGGCGAAATAGGGAGTCCACGGATAACCCTTTCTTTGTCAACTTCCTTTTGTTGGGACTTCAAGTAGTCGTATAATAATCCGTATGTAGCATGATGAAGATTCTTCGCTTGACGGATGAAAATGACATACTTTTCCCAATCGGGACCAAGACTACTCGGGAACTTAGTGTTGATCGCAATTCTTGGCATAATGATATTATGTTTTCCAAGTCATTGATGATGTCCGAGAATCGATGATGATATGAATCTAATGTCTCCCCGGTTCAATCATGAAGTGTTCATAAGCCAAGCGATTTTGGATTTCATGTCTTCTTGATTGAGTTCGCGCCTTCCATGAGAAGATGAATATGCTCCACATTGCTTTAGCGATCTTTTGAGCATCAACACTTCAAGTATCGGATTAGGTAATCCCAAAGGATGTATTGCATTGCCGGTTCATCGGCTTCAAAGTGTAGAAGTTGATCATGGTGAGTTCATTAAGACTGACAACGTTGGTGACATCACCTCTTGGTGGATTAGCATTCGGATCTCCGGTTACATTGACAGTAGGCATCTGAAATGGACCTTCCAGGATGACCTTTTTCAAGAACTTTCCATGTGGCTTCTTTAGATCACAAAACCTAAAGAACCTTATCACCCATTGATCATAGTTTTCGGGAGTGAGCATTGGAGGTCTATCAAGTGATCCAGCTTCATGTATGGATTGTTGGCTACTTAAAGCTTCACACATCTTTGCAAACCAACACGGTTCCTTCATAGTATTCCTGGATGGATGTTGATTTTGAAAGTTTGTGTAAGGTTGTACTTGAAGACTAGGGGGTGGTTGAATCATTTGTGGTTGAATTGCTCCAGGAGGAAATTGTTGTTGTTGTTGTAGTTGTTGAGAAAATTGTTGTTGTTGATGGAGTTGTTGTTGTTGTTGAGAATACACATGAGGGAAGTAGCTAGAGTATGGTGGTTGAGACATCTTGAAACTTGTGTTGATGATGGATCTTTGTAGTCGAATTAAACTTTGTTGATGAAGAATCCTTATGCGTAGAAAACTAGCTTAGGCAAAGAAAATACCTTATGTGTAAAAACACCAACTTACTCGTAAGAAGAGAGCTTACTCGTAGGATTAGCTTACGCGTAGGGTTAAGGAAACCTTAGCTTATGCGTAATCCAAAAGCTTAGTAGTAGAATGCTTATGCGTAAGATTTGCTTATGCGTAAGACAAGGCTTAAGCGTAAGAAAATGCTTAGGCGTAAAGATTCTACGCGTAAGTTTTAGCTTAGGTGTAAAACAAGGGTTTGCCCAAAATCCTTTACACTTATTCCAAAGGTAAAAGATATCCAAAGTCGAAGTGTTTTCAGCTTATCCAAGCAAGAAAACACCGAGTAAACCAATTAGCACTGAAGATCAAGCCTAGAAAATCTTACACGTAAAACTAGGGTTTACTTATGCGTAAGAATTTCCAAATTTTGCCAAAACTGAGATTTCTGCCCAAAAGTGTTTCTAAACCAGATTTTTATGATGAAAAAGCTTCAATATCACCAAAATAACACAAAAGTGTGAAACTTGATGATCAAAAACTCTTTTTACCCTTACGCGTAAAAAGCACTACACGTATCAAACCAAGCTCAAAAACAATGAAATACACGTAAAGTTTCAAACTTTTTGCCAAAAATTTAAACTTTATCACCAAATAACCTTTAAAGTACAAGAATACTGAGTTTTAAAGTGAAAAAATTTAAGCTTTTAAGCGTTTGAAGATGTGAAACGCAAAACCCACGCATATACTTTAAAAACTTCAAAAACAAGAAAGTTTCACCCAACTAAATGGCGAATGATACCACTGTTAGGTTCCCATATTTGTAACACAAGCATCAATATGAAGAAATGAGGTAAAGATAGATCGGATGAACACAATCAAACACACACGTATAGAATATATGAAAGGATATGCGTAGGATATGAATGAAAGTGAACAACCAACTCCCAAATGGGAGTTTACAAGATTATTTATAGGGAGGGAACTAGGGCAACATGCAAGTTCCCTTCCTTTCCTTATTGGGCTTGGGCCAAGGCTTATGGGCTTTCTACATAAGCCTTGCCATAATTACTAACATAAAAGCCTAATTAAGCTAACTATTACATATTAATTACTAACACTTGTAATCTAGTTTAGGAGTGATTCCAACAAGACTATAAAGGAGCATGCATATATTGACTTAAACAATGAACAACATAAGCAATATCAGGCATAATCATGGTCAAATAAATCAATTTTCCAACAAGCTTTTGATAACTTGTAATATTTCTTAAGTATTTATCATCATCAGACTCTTTATGAGCAAAAACAACATTTTCAGGTAAAGGAGTCATAACAGGTCTGCATGCCAGCAAACCAAACTCATGAAGTAACTCACGACAATATCTCCTCTGATTAAGACACACACAATCTTTAGTTTTTAAAACTTCAATACCTAGAAAATATTTTAAATCTCCCAAATCTTTAATTTTAAACTTGTTTTTCAAAAAACTTTTAAAACTTTGAATCTCTGTTTCACTATTGCCAGTATAACTAAGTCATCAATATACATTAGCAAGAATAAGACAGTTTTTCCCTTTGTTTTAACAAACAATGAATAATCATTTTTAGATTGTTCAAAACCTGCTTCAAACAGAGCTTCAGTCAGTTTATGATTCCACTGTCTAGGAGCCTGTTTTAAGCCATACAAAGATTTTTTCAACAAACACACTCTATTATATCCTTTTTTTTTAAACCCTGGAGGGGGTAACATGTAAACCTCCTCATTCAAGTCACCATACAAAAAAACATTATTAACATCTAATTGAAATATTTTCCAATCCATTTGAATAGCCAAACTAATCAAACACCTAACAGTACCCATCTTAACAACATGACTAAAGGTCTCTTCATAGTCAATACCATCTTTCTGCCCATAACCTTTGGCCACTAGTCTAGCCTTGTACCTATCAACCTCACCAGAAAACTGATACTTGATTTTAAACACCCACTTACAACCTATAGCTTTCCGTCCGCAAGAAAGCTCAACAATTTCCCAAGTATCATTTTCATATAAAGCATTCATTTCCTTAGTTATGGCATTTATCCAATTAATATCTGTAGAAGCTTCTTCATATAAAGAAGGTTCACCAGACTTATTCAGATTAGAAACAAAACAATAATCTGAATGGTAAGCACAACATGATTAGCATATCTATGTAAACCATATTTAACCTTACTGTCAAGCACATACTCATTCAACTTAGAAGGTAACTTAGAAATCCTACTAGACTTCCTACTGCTACTTTCCTCAACATGAATATGAACATTTTGAAAACTAGGAACCTCATTTTGATTTTGAAAAATATTCCCCTCAGAGTGATTTTGATCATCTAAGGGAGTTGCAGTGTGTTGTTCATCCTGTCCAGGCTGAGGATCAACTCCAAGACCTGGTTGAGGTATATGTTCTTCACAACCAGACCCACTAGAGTTTCCTACAGACCCTGGTTGATGCACACTACCTTCTCTACCAGAAACAGATGTTGAGTTTTCAGGATGGGGCATAAAACTATTTGAATCTTCATCATTGGGAGTTGAAGTTTTGGTTGTTATTTCAGAATTTAAAAAAAAAAATTAGGCTTGTAACATTAGTATTAGTCTCAGAAATAGAAGAACTATTCTGACCCATTTTAAAAGGAAAAAACAATTTCATAAAATTTCACATCTTTTTAGTACAAGATAGACCTATTCTCAAGACTTAACAACTTATAAGCTTTTTTTACCACTGGCATAGCCAGTTAAGACACATTTTTCAAACCTCTCAGAAAATTTATCTGTTTCTTTTAAAATAGTGGCAAAACATAAAAACCCAAAACTCCTAAGATGGACAAGACTAGGTTCCCTACCATATACCATACAAAAAGGAGATTTCTCATTCAGAACAAAGAAAGGTAACCTGTTAATCAAGTATGTAGCAGTTAAAATACTCTCAGACCAAAACACAAGAGGAATCCCCCCTGAAACATAAGACTTCTAGCAACATCAAGCCACAGAGGTTTGATGAATAATTCCCACAGTATTAACAAAATCATTCATTTTATTATTTATAAACTCAGTACCATTATCAGACCTAATAACCTTGATTTTTTTTATTTTTTATTATTTTTTTTAATCAAACTGAGTCAAAACCATATTAAAAAACCTGACAAACATATAAAAAACATCATCTTTCCTCTTAAGCAAATATACCCAAACAGATCTACTATGATCATCAACCACAATTAAGAAATATATATAGCCCTCCCTGCTAACAATTTTATAAGGTGCCCATACATCAAGATGAATTAATTCTCCAATTTTATGTTCACTTAATGAAAAAGAATCTCTTGTTTGTTTAGCCTTGTGACAAACATCACAAGGACCATTATAATCAACATTTGTAAGTTTAAGAGAACTTTTAAGCAATTTTAAAACCTGATTAGGAGGGTGACCAAGCCTATTGTGCCAAATATCTTTAGAAACAAAACAGACAAAAAAACTCACTTTTAACCACACAAGCAGACATGCTATGGACCTTATCAAACAAATAAAGGCCACCAAACTCAATACCAGTCCCCAATACTTTTTGCTTTTTCAAATCCTGAATATAACATGTAGTTTCATCAAACCCAACACTAAGCTTACTATCCTTAATCAATTTATTAACAGATAGCAAGCTAACACAATACTCAGGCACAACAAGAACATCAAACAAAACCACGTCCTTATTAAGCCTTGGGTTACCGACATGTGTAATATTAGCCAAAGTACCATTAGGATGACCAACAGTTAATTTTAACTCAGAGATATCAACAAGATTAAACATGTCTTTAGAACAATTTGTTAGATGTTGATTAGCCCTAGAGTCTATAATTCATCCCAAGTGGTAATTAACACCATTCAGATTAATATTAGCACAAAAAAACTGGTAAAACTTTTGATTAAAGAAAACACTGCAGTTAAAGAAAGAACAAGAACTACCTGCCATATTGGCATGAGCAGAACTAGGTTTCTCATTCAAAAAGTTCATTAACTTCATAACCTGTTCATTAGTAAAAGACATAATACCACTAGTTTTCACACCATTATTAACCACATTAGCACTTTTGGGATCATTGTTTTTGTTAAAAACGGGTTTAAGATTAATCCTGAAGGATAACCAATGATCTCAAAGCACCTATCAACATTATGTCCTTTTAAAACACAATTAGTACACAACAAACTATCATAATTCCCCCTATTATTGTTTCAAGAATTATTATTCCAGGTACCAGTGTTTCTTTTCCAATTAGTATTCTTATTATCCACAATTTTAGAAACAAAAGCAAACACCTGAGCCTTCTTAGTTTTCACAGAAGTGGTAGGATTCCCTTTGTAGGATTCTTCCCTAGAAACAATCACAAAGGCATCCTTAACTTCAGGAAGAACTTCTTTGGTCAATATATTGCTTCTTATGGGTTGATAGATGTCATCAAGACCCATAAGAAACTGCATAAGTTTTAACAATTTACCATGATCAATTAACTCTTGTCTAGCCTCACAAGCACAGTCTGAAAGTTTAGTAAGAATATCAAATTCTCTCCAAAGAGAATTCAATTTATGGTAATGTTCAGAAACAGGCAGACCACCTTGTTTAAAACTATTTATTTTCTAAAGCAAATTAAACACCACAGACCCATCAATCCTATCATAGGTATCTTTTAAATCTTTCCAAACAACAGAAGCATTATCAGAAAAAACATGACCAAGATAAACATCCTGAGATAAAGAACTTAGAACCCAGTTTAAAACAACAACATTACACCTATCCCACTGAGCCTCTAGAAGAGGACTAGCAGCATAAGCAGATCTAAGACAAGACCCATCAAGAAATCTCATCTTATTTTTAATTTGCATAGCTAATTTCATTGCACTAGCCCAAATTCTATAATTCTCAACTCCAGACAACTTAACAGCCACAATAGAAGCACAATTAGAATCATTTGGATGCAAATGCAAAGGATTAATCTGATCTAAACTACTAATCATAATAGCCATGATGACAGATAAGAAACAAATAGATAAGCAACAATGAATAAACCAAGAAACAACAAGCACACAAACAAGATCAAATAAGCCAAACAAATTATCAACAAACCAATCAACAAATAAACCATAGACCGACAAAACAATCAAATAAACCAGATAAACAAACAAACTACCAATATACCCACAAATCTCAACTTCCAAAACAACCCAAAACCTATCCTCCTGCGAACTAGATTCAAAACAGAAAATAAAACTAAAGAAACTAAAGCACACACCCAGAGTTAACCTAGCCCCAATCAGCAAATTGTGATTGCCCAGAGCAGGTATTCACACCACTCTATGGTGGTGGATCAAGATGTTAGCCAACCCGTTTACGCTCACTAGACTAAAGACCAGTTAACCCTAAGAGAAGAGAAAGACTTGCAGAGCAATACCCACAAGCAGCGGAAGACAGTCACAATACGTGACCAAGAAAGAACCCAGAAACCAGAAACCACAAGATCTTACAAGAAACCCCCATATTCCAAATTAGGGTTTCAAAGAAATTGATCAAGAAACCACCAATTAACCGTCAATTCTTCAATAACCATCAACCAAAACCTCTTAATTGCACGAAAACCAAAAACCCCCAAATTCTAGGGTTTCAAGAAAAAACCCTAAAATTTCAATTGAGATCACAAGACAAAGATTTGACTCAAGAATCAAAAGATTCAAGAACCCAATCAAGAATCAATCAAGAACTCAATCAATCAGAACCTAGGTTTCTGATACCATGTAAAAATGATATCAAAACAACTAACAACACCTTTAATCACCCAACCAACCACCCCTTGATGATTCTTAACTTTTATTATAACAATATATACAGTTGACTTGTCCCTAACACGGATGCAAGCCTTACAATACAAAGAAGAAGATGGCAGTCCCTATAACAGGTGTTGTCTACAACAACTCACACACTAACCTAAGAACTAAACATTAACCCATAAACTAAACCAATACTACAATCAAGATCAAGCAGATCTTGATGTGAACTTAACAATGAAACTAACTTAACAACTAAAACCCAGAGATGATTATCAAACCAAGCGAACCAGAGAGAGAAACTTGTGTGTGTGAAGATTGAATGAGAGATCCCAAACCCTAGCAACAAACTTCTGCTTATATAGCCCAAAGTTCCACTAATGCCCCTGAGAAATATAAACTATACAAACACAACTCAAAGTTAGAGTTAGGCTAAACTTAATAATAAACAATTTACATAACAACCCCTGAAGGTTCACAGGTTTGACAAAGAGTATTATTACTTTTAACACTCGTCAATCAAACCCTTTTATTTTTCATTAATCCTTCACGCATGTCTCAATGTCAATGTAAACACTTGTAACACTCTTACGCATACATACACACAATTTTTCTTGTTTCTTCAGCTTGTCCAACTTCACTTATTGGTAGCATAACATCCTTCACACATGACTCACTTATGCCACTTGGGCAAAAAGTATGACAAAATCTCACCGTTATGAGCATTCTAAATCCTTTCAAACTTTGAGCATCATTGAGTAAATAAAAATGTACTTATTTCTTCTTATAATAAGTGTATTATGTGTGTGACATAAAGTTTTAAAAAATTATACAAAAATGATGTTAACTTGTTTTCAATTTTTGAGTCCTTTTGTTTTGTTAATATGTTTAGCTTATGGTTAGGATTTGGTATAAGATCGAAGGAAAAGTAGTAGATAAAAATATTATTTAAAAGAATAAAATATGTTAATAACTAAAATTCAATATAATGTTTTGTTTAAATTGAATAAGGAAAGAAAGACAGACTGTGACTTAAAGAGTGACTACATAAATTGTAAAGAGTGATAGGCATATTGAGCTATAAGTGTGGGTTGTCGGCGTCAAAATGTCATCTTTGACCTTATAACATTTTGAAAAAAAAAAAAAAAAAAAAAAAAAAAAAAAAAAAAAAATCTCTAATAACATTCTTATAACACGCCATCATAAAACTCACTCACTCACTCAAAATAAATAAATAAATAAATAAATAAACAATTACTTACATACACACCATAACCCTCGCCACCCCAACAACATTGGCTCTTATAACATAAATGAACGGTGCACCTAAACACTTATTATAACACAAATGGGCGATGCACCTAAACACCATAGTGCCGTTACAGGCGTCAAAATGACACATGTAACTTTTCTATAACTTAATGCATCACCTGCTCTAAACATTTACCATGCCAATTTAATTGATCGGGATTCATTTTGTGAGCCTTACAACCAAACTCCATGCTAAAGTAACAACCAAACAATTCTTTACAAGTTTTTAAAACAAAACAGAAGCAAAAAAATTAAAAACACGCCCATTTTTTAAAGTTTAAAAGTTTCTATATTATCTATTTTTTGTGATAAACTAAAATAGTAAGTTTCAATTTCACGATTTACGAAAAAATCCCGTAAATAACGTGGAAGTGAGAGTGTTTTTAAAACTGAATCGGTAAGCGAACTGGATTTTATATGGTTTTTGTTTTTGTTTACTTTTGCCGGTTTTCTCTGGTTGAATAAGTGAATCGGCCGAATCAGCTCGGGTCTTTTCACATGTTGAACCGGCCGGTCATTTCACAGGTTGAACCGGTCGGTTCGGTCCGTTTTCGAAACACTCTTGCCGTTTAAATCGGTTGTCTTCTCCAAGCCGACCCAATATAGAATTCGGATCCGGATAAACCACTTCCCACTTCTAATTTCATTACAGACACAATCTTCATTCTTCACCACTTCCATGGAATTATTCATCACACTCTAAAACCCTTCACATAAACCCTACCTCACTATGCTTCCCACACAACTAACAACACCTAATAACTTCAAATCACACGCTCTTTTGAAAAAATAAATTGTTAAGAGTGATAGGCATATTGAGCTATAAGTGTGGGTTGTCGGCGTCAAAATGTCATCTTTGACCTTATAACATTTTTGAAAAAATAATAATAATAATAAAAAAAAATAATAAAAAAAAAAAATCTCTAATAACATTTCTTATAACACGCCATCATAAAACTCACTCACTCACTCAAAATAAATAAATAAATAAACAATTAATTACATACACACCATAACCCTCGCCACCCCAACAACATTGGCTCTTATAACATAAATGAACGATGCACCTAAACACTTATTATAACACAAATGGGCGATGCACCTAAACACCATAGCGCCGTTACAGGCGTCAAAATGACACATGTAACTTTTCTATAACTTAATGCATCACCTGCTCTAAACATTTACCATGCCAATTTAATTGATCAGGATTCATTTTGTGAGCCTTACAACCAAACTTCATGCTAAAGTAACAACCAAACAATTCTTTACAAGTTTTTAAAACAAAACACAAGCAAAAAAATTAAAAACACGCCCATTTTTTAAAGTTTAAAAGTTTCTATATTATCTATTTTTTGTGATAAACTAAAATAGTAAGTTTCAATTTCACGATTTACGAAAAAATCCCGTAAATAACGTGGAAGTGAGAGTGTTTTTAAAACTGAATCGGTAAGCGAACTGGATTTTATATGGTTTTGTTTTTGTTTACTTTTGCCGGTTTCTCTGGTTGAATAAGTGAATCTACCGAATCATTCCGGCTTTTCATACGTTGAACCGTACCAATATTTCATTGAGCTGGTAGGTTCGATCTGTTCGAAACACTCTTGCCGTTTAAATCGGTTGTCTTCTCCAAGCCGACCCAATATAGAATTCGGATCCGGATAAACCACTTCCCACTTCTAATTTCATTACAGACACAATCTTCATTCTTCACCACTTCCATGGAATTATTCATCACACTCTAAAACCCTTCACATAAACCCTACCTCACTATGCTTTCCACACAACTAACAACACCTAATAACTTCAAATCATACCCTCTTTTCTCATCACAATCCACAGTTAAACTCCACACATCACACCCAATCAAACCCAGCCTAAAAAAACCCAACTTTCTTCTTTGCGCAAGCTCGCGAAACCCCGAAAACGAAAACCCATCTCGAAAAGATGATTTCGTGAAAAGGGTATTGGTCCAAAACCCATCTCAGATAGAACCCAGGTTCAAGATTGGTGAAAAGTTCTATACTTTGAAAGAGAAAGAAAGTTTGGGTCAAAATGGGTATTTTCACGGGAATGTGGTGGTTAAGGAGTTTTTGAAAAAGTTGGGTTTTTTTAAAGGGGGTGAAAAGGGTGGGACAGATTACCCGAGAGATGTGTTTTTGAATGATGTGTTGAGGAAATTTAGAGGGAAATTGTATGTGCCTGAGCAGGTTTTTGTGGATGAGTTGTCGGAGGAGGAGGATTTTGTTCGGGAGTTTGGGGAGTTGCCAAGAATGGCCGTTGAGGATTTGGAGAGGTATGTGAAGAGTGGGATGGTGAAGTTTGTGACGTTTAAGGATGATGTGGATTTTATCGTGGAGTTGAAGGAGATTCCGGGGGATAAGAATTTGCAAAGGACTAAGTGGTGCGTGTGTTTGATTATATCGTAAAGTTTTGGTTTTTGGTGTGTTTGGATTGTTTGAGGTTTTGTGTTTGTGTCTTTAGGTCGGTGAAGATGGATGGCGTTCGTGCGCAAGATGTTCTTAAGGAGTATAATGGACCTCGATACGAGATTGAGACACAATTGATGGTATTTCGATAGTTCCTGATTAATACTTTTGTAGTTTCGTTTTTCAATATGTAAGGTGTACATGTTGGGTTTAGGGGGTCTTTTGATTTGTGTTTAAAAGTGATAATTCCTATTATTTGAAATAAGTTAAGGTAGAATTATATTTATCCCAATAAGTAGTCCCCTTGCAATAATTTGTTATCCAAATATGAAACATGATTATGATATTTTGATTTTGTGAACAAATAGCTAGAAATGCTGTTAACCGAAAAGAGAAGGCCATTAAGTAGTAGACGTTCAACAAAAGTTTCAAATAGAATTTAATATGTAATGACGGACTAAGAAGTGTATGTGCATTTTGATGATCATCAGATTAGTGTTTGGTTAACCTACTGTTCCTTACGGTTATAAGATTATATTGGTGTCAAATAATCGTTCGATACTAGCTTTCGTTCTAGTAAATAGTCAGAATATGTCAAACATCCATTGCCATGTTTTGTTACATCCAAAACGCAAGTACCCTGAGAATGATTATTACATTTTTATGCAAGCATGTCAGATTTTTGATGGGTAACAAAATATCATGATGCAGACATCAGTAGGAAAAGTGCCACAATACCCTAACCCAGTGGCATCATCGATATCAAGCAGGGTGATGGTGGAACTAGGTGCAGTTACAGCTGCAATTGCTGCAGCTGCTGTTGTTGTTAGCGGCTTTTTAGCTTCAGCAGCATTTGCTGTGGGCAGTTTTGTTTATGTTGGGACTGTGTATGCCATATGGCCTATTGTTAAGTCATTTCTCACAGTTCCTTTAGAAGTTCTTGTTGGTGTTTTAGAAAAAATGGGTGATGTCATATTAGACATGTTCATTTATGGCGGGATATCCTCAAAGTTTAATGAGTTGTATACGTTTGGGGTGTTTTCTTCGGCTTTTAAGATAGCTAGACCCATGTTGTTGGTTGGTGTGTGTATGGTTATTCTTCTCCGTTTCACTCTTTCTAGAAGACCCAAGAATTTCAGAAAATGGGTGAGATTGATTTATCTTTTATTATTACTATTATTATTTTATTATATTTTAGCTTTGGGTTTTAAGTTTTCATTTGTTCATTTTGCAGGATATATGGCAAGGGATTGAATTTTCTCAGTCTAAACCACAAGCTCGAGTTGATGTTAGTTTCCTAAAAACTTGCTTCTACTTAAATCTCTAGTTACATCCCTATACATATCAAATTCTGTAATATTTTTATTTTCTGAGTTTCTTCTTAGTTTATTTTCTTTTAAATACATATTTAGGGTTCAACCGGAGTTACATTTAGTGACGTGGCAGGGATTGAAATAGCAGTAGAAGAGCTCCAAGAGGTAAATTTTTGCAATATATGTTGGTATTGTTAGGCGTAATTTCACTCATAGACCTCTTTGAGTGATTTTTCTATATATATTTAACATAATATTATATATTAAAGAATTTTCGTGGCCCAAAATAAAAGTACTAAACAATTATGTTTGTCAAGTTCAAATGAAATTCAGTTTTCAGAAATTTATGTTTGATTTCAAACATAATATAACGATATCTGATCATTAGGTACTTTATATCTTCCTTTTGTTGACTATGATTGTCTCTTAATGCTCTCTCTTTTTTTTTTTAATTAGTTGGTCAAGTACTTGAAGAATCCTGAATTATTTGACAAAATGGGAATAAAGCCTCCTCATGGAGTGCTTCTAGAGGGGCCTCCAGGATGCGGGAAGGTTAGCTATTTTATGGTTTTGTTGTTGCCAATATTTGTAGCATATCATGTAGATGAGATGTTAACTTAAGTTGAATGTTGTGCAGACCCTTGTTGCTAAGGCCATTGCTGGTGAAGCTGGCGTTCCGTTTTATCAGATGGCTGGGTCAGAATTTGTTGAAGTCCTAGTTGGTGTTGGTTCTGCTCGTATTAGGGACTTATTCAAGAGAGCTAAGGTGATTAAATCCCTCATCTGTGATCTTCATAATGAGTACTGCAAACTGTAACTTGTCTGTAGCAAAATCCATTTAAGTTTGCATTCAAAAGCACTAGCCTTAAACTCATGACTGCCTCCTTAATCTATGTAGTAAACAAAGCATGCCCTAAGTTATGGTGCTGTTCATTCACACTACCTCCATTCTACTTTTTGTGGGTTCCGCCTTTTTTTATGTAATAAATGGACAATTTGTAATTTTTTTTTTTTTTTTTTTGGTTTTTTTGACATCAGTATTATTAACAAAACATCTTAAAATCTTTGGTGACGTGTTTTTACCCATTTGAGTTGGTGAGTCAAGGCATAATAATATTGGGTTACCACTTGAAAGTTAATACTTAAAAGCCTTCTAGCTAAACTACTTTCTTAAAAATAGATGGGCTGACAAGTATGGAACTGTAGTACTCTACTGATAAAAAAATTGTTTATCTGGTTTCTGCAGGTCAACAAACCATCCGTTATATTTATTGACGAAATTGATGCACTAGCTACAAGGTATTAGTGTTCTTATTGGGTCTATTTCATAGAAAAGTAAGATAAGAAATGACCCGACGGACTGAGATTGGTGGTTATTCAATAAACAATGCCTGTGGGTGGGATTAAAACTCAAACTAGTTAGGTTATCCCCAGGACATCCAAGCCCTAGGACAAGCTGAATGAGTAATTATAACCAGCTTTTGAGTTGATAAAATACTTTGCTAATTACTTGCTTCAGTGCTTTTAGGGGGTGTTATATTTGAGTGGCTTATGACGATAAAAATTGAGCTTATTGGCTTTTCAATTTTTACATAAGCTCTTAAAGCCCATCAAATCAACTTAGACAAACACCCCCTTAGTGAAGAATGAACTTTTATGTATATGAGTTGGGCTCTTTTCAAAACTCCACCCGTCCCAAAATAGGTCTGAACCGATCATTATCTTTATAGAATATCCCAAGACAAATGCAGCCTTCTTCTTTTGGGCAAAGTTTGTGTGGGGATTTACCTTTTGCTCTTCATTACAAGATACTAATAATAGTATTGATTTGGTTCTTTGAATTCTATTATGACATTATTGAGGGTTATTTTAGGTATTTCATGAACAGCCAAACACTTGTGAATGCACCGAATCAAATATTAAAATTATTTTGAGATGCAACACACGTTTTATAGAATCACTGTAGATTCTTTTTCGTCTTACAGACATATCCTTTCATATTTTGAGTAACCCAAATATTTCTTTTGTTAATGCTCAGGCGTCAAGGAATATTCAGTGACAAGACCGATGATCTTTACAATGCTGCTACACAAGAAAGAGAAACAACATTGAACCAGCTTTTGATTGAGTTGGATGGATTTGATACAGGGAAAGGTGTCATATTTTTAGCTGCTACAAATCGTAAGGATTTGCTAGATCCTGCACTTCTGCGGCCTGGTCGATTTGATCGAAAGGTTGGATCTTTGCTAATAAATATCAATTCATAGTACCCTCTTGGTCCTAGAGAAGGGTCCACCGTCCACATCATATTATAGAATCAATCTAATGCAACATTTAATTGCACAGTTTTACCCCATGTAACATGTAAGTCAACAAAATTACTTGTTTAATCCTTTGAGAAGGAACTAACGAAACAAAACAACAACAAACCCAAGGGCTGTATGGGTGAAAAGGAACTAACTGATGGCTGCAAATCTGCAGTGCAACCATATATTTTTTGTATACTTTATATTATAGGACTTCTTCATAGGCAGTGCTGCAGTGAAAGACTGAAATTATGTTATCATGCTATATTACATCCAAACTAGGAAAGATTCTCAGTTTCAAATTGAATATTTAAAGGGATTTTGGCTGAAGTTAAATGCTTTTCCGAAAAACTCGTATTTATCATGAAAGCTTGGTTGAAAAATATTCATTTTTCATTTTTGTCATCTCACTTGTACATAGGCTTCATAAGTAATCATCTACTCTGTTCGTTGTTGTTTTTCTAGATAAGAATTCGTCCTCCCAATGCGAAAGGGAGGTTGGAAATATTGCAAGTGCATGCCCGCAAAGTAAAGTTGTCAGAATCAGTTGATTTGTCCGTCTTTGCTCAAAACCTTCCTGGTATGTGCTTATGTCTTGATGTGTGCCTCTTTTAATAACTTTTGTATTTGCAAAAGATTTTATAAGTAACTGTATGATGTGAAGTCAACCTTTAACCTCTAAATAAAAAGGGTCTGGTTCTTAGTTCACCTTTAATATATGACGAGTTCTGTCTTTACTATGATCTTCATAAGTCCCTATATTAGATTTAATCTTGCATTAATCTGAGAAGTTACACGATTATCAACCAGGATGGAGTGGTGCAAGGTTGGCTCAGCTTCTTCAAGAGGCTGCTCTTGTAGCTGTCAGGAACAAACATGGTGCAATCCTTCAGTCAGATGTGGGTGAAGCTGTTGATCGGCTAACCGTGGGTCCTAAGCGTGTTGCATTAGATTTGGGACATCAGGGTCAATGCCGTCGAGCCACAACTGAAGTGGGGACTGCATTGACTTCCCATCTTATAAGGAGAATAGAAAATGCACAAGTTGAACCCTGTGATCGTATATCAATCCATCCTCGTGGCCAGGTTCAAGATTTAGCTCATTTACAAACTTTCTATCAATCTTTTTTCACCAATTCTTTGTTTTGAGTAAAATCTTAGTTATCATTTAGTGCTGGTTTTTAGTTAGATTATAAATAAGATGTGACCATCAGATGGTCCACAACCACAAGATCAAAACGTTAGATGGTAAAAAGAATTTAACTTTACCATTAGATGGTCGACGTATAAATGGGACCCACCAAACAGAACTGTTTAGATGGTAAAAAAGAATTGAAGTTTACGGTTATTATGGGACTCACCAATTGAAGACATTAAAATAAATGGAATTGAACTTACACCGTTAGTCCACATATAAATGTGACCACCAAATGAAATTGTTTGATGGTTAAAAAGAATTGAGCTTTACTGCTTAAAAGTGGGACAGAAACGCAAAGTTTTATTTACCTAATGATTCTGTTTATTGCATATGCATGCAGACATTATCACAAGTTGTATTTAATCGACTCGATGACGAGAAGTATCTATTTGAACGTCGACCACAATTGCTTCACCGCCTTCAGGTGTGAAATCGAACTCTTTATCTAATTATGTTGTATCCTCGCATGTAGAGGTAAAAAACTGAGGGTCAAGCGGGTTAGTTAACAGATCAAAATTGGTAAATTTTGGTGCATGTTAAGAAGGGTCATTTCAGATTGACTTGCAAACAACTGTTTTTGTTACCTTTTTATAAAAGAGTATAAATGTTAATGTGTTGAATATAATTACAAAAACTATTTTATACACTTTGGGTGACATTTCAACCTATCTGACCCGGTTCTTTATAAAGTTTTATTAGACCCGTTTTGGATAGAATATGACCCACATCTATCTATTTACAATTAAATGGGTCAAAGTTGCCACTTTTTGCCTGTTACGCGAATTTAACAGGTTTTACTTGGAGGGAGAGCAGCAGAAGAGGTGATTTTTGGAAGGGATACATCCAAGGCATCAGTAGACTACCTTGCAGATGCAACTTGGCTTGCTCGTAAAATTATCACAATGTAAAGTTATCCATTTGCCCCTCACTATCATTATGAAATTAAATTGGTATTACTGATTTGAAGGGTATTTTAGGTACTGACAACACAATATAACATGTTCATTTTGTTATGTCTCGCAGATGGAACATGGAGAACCCGATGGTGATACATGGGGAACCACCTCCATGGAGAAGGCATCCTAAATTTGTGGGTCCACGGCTAGACTTTGAAGAGTCATTGTATGAGGATTATGAATTAATAGAGCCACCAATCAACTTCCATATGGATGATGAAATCGCCAAAAGAACCGAAGAGTTGATATCTAGCATGTATGGAAAGACTGTTGGACTATTAAGACGCCACCATACCGCTTTGCTCAAAACCGTAAAGGTAAATTGTTAACTCTACATCTTATTTTTGTTTTTTAATTCTTCTCATTCAATTTTTTTTTTGAAACAATCAAAGCATTTATTGATAGTGACAATCATGTGAAAAGCTGCTACAATTTTCATATCAGGACACTTTGTATTTTAGGATTTCCATGCAAACTGTAACATTTGATCTACTAAGCTTTTAAACTCAAATGATTTAATTTGACGCTATTGTGGAAAAGTTAATATAATATTTGGTCACTAGGAATCTCCTCCTTTATCATTATTGAGCCATTGATGGGGCATTTTAGACATTTGACAATATTTAGCTAAACCCTTTCTTGGACTATGTAGTTAGTCATATATTGAAAATTTTCATCCGAATTGGAGGGATTGAGAAATGACTACGTAGGCTAATTACTCAACCCACATCACTTGCCAAATTTGAAATTTGTAAGGGTTACCCCAATGGTCAAACGTATATACTGTCTTCTTTAAACCGAGATCATAGATATGAACATGAAACTTGGAAACTTTTGTTGGTTTACGTGGACGATAAATCCAGCTAAGTATCACTGCACATAGAATTATGACATGTGAAACAGTAATATAAACATCATGCACTTATTTAGACTCCACATCGAACACATATGAAATTTCTGGTTCACTTGTTATGCAGGTTCTTCTTCGTCAAATGGAAATGACGGGAGATGAAATCGACTTTATTTTGGACACGTATCCACCAAATACACCAACAAGTCGCTTACTTGAGGAAGGAGATCCAAGCAGCCTTTCCTTCTTTAAACAAAGACAAGGACAAGATCATGAGTTGGAGTATAGCATCTTGAATCAATGACACTATCTTCATACCCGATACAAAAACCAGATTAGAACTTCCCCTTAGATTTGCGAACTTTGTGTTAGGTAAAAGGCACCAGCAATGACAAATTTTGTTGAGAGAAATTGTTGTTTTAGATGTGTGTTGTATAGGGGTTAAGGGGTTTTGTATAAATACTGGAAGAACCATTAGAACAATTACTTGTATGTTGTTTCATACTGTAATCTATACAAGGTTCTCAGATTTTACCAATTGAATTAGTGTAATAATGACATAAAAGCTAAACGCTTCTTTTATCAGCGATTTGAATATGAGCGTTTAGACAAAATAAAAACCTAAGCGTTGTTGTCAAACAAGTACTATTATATTATACTCCTATTATATTCTAAACGCAAAAGCTAAACGCTTAAAAAGCTAGTCACTAAACACAGCCAAGTTGCGTGCTCTTTCACTTTTGGCTTCTTTTTCGTTCTTTTTATTTTTTAATCTGAAGTATGTAATTAGTTCCGCATTTGATCCTAAAATGGTAATGCCTGACTGTTTAAAGCCGAAAGCATGCCTTTCAACTATGAATCATTTATGCAAATAGTATCTACGTCGTACAATTTACTTAACTTTTACCAAACCACAATGACTTTTACGTAACTTACTTTCGGTTTCAATATACCCGAATTAAAACCGAAAATTTACTAACTCAAGAGTGATTAATAATAATAATCAGTTTAATAAAACAATAACAAACATGCTAATAACATGCTGACATGTAGGAGGTACTTTTACAAACAAACAGAAAAACATAAGTAAACTTGTCATGTCAACTCTTATGTAAAAATCCTGAAACTTGCATGAGACATGAAGAAACACATGAAATATGATGCATCAACACATATAGATTTTCATCCCAATAACCTTAAATTATTAATCAAGAAAGATGAAAAAGATAGTGTTTGGAAGCTATCTTTGCCATTAATCATTACATTTTGGTTCCCTTTTATGATTTCATTTTCTTCATTTGGGCCTAATCATGGAAATGAAGGTACTTTTTTATATATTTTTTTGTTATGTTACATACCCATGATTTATTTCTTGATTTTGTGAATACCCATTGTTGGAATTTGATCATGATATATCCCTTTTGCTATTGAGCATTATATTGTTTTTGTTGTATGAAATTAAGGTACCTTATTAATGTTTTCTAAAGATGTGTTTTTTCGACATTGATTTCATTGCATGAATTGATATTCTTAGGGATTGTTTGAATTTGTGGTTAGATAGTGATTACGTGGTGTTGCATCGTTATAATAAGATAATCGACTGTAATAAACACGATATTTGTAACATAAAATGTTTAGATGTGTGTTTGCTACTTAAAGGTGCAATAATCACTTTTTTTTTTGGTTTAGTGTTTGGCACAAATGATTACTTATAAAAGAAAGTAATAGGTAAAACCGAGTTGTAAATTGCTTATTCTCAACAGCTTATCTCTTTATGTCAAAAAGCATAACCGTTTTTTTTTAATAAGCACCCCCACCGTTTTTGTATCAGGGGTCTAATTATTTGATATCTAGTTGATAAGATAATAACTTCCAAAATGCACATCCAAACATACCCTAAATATATCTTGGTTATGCGGTTATGCCTGAATGCCTCATTATTGAGTTATACTGAGGAGTGTCGTATCATCATCTGATCTAATTCTTGCAGGAAATGTAGGCGCATTTAACAAAAACATCACTGACATGAGCTCATATCCATACATTGAAGACCAAGGTCGAAATCATACAGATAAACTCCTTTCAGAATTTAATGTTTCTAACAGTCATAAAGATATAACATCTCTTAAACCCGAAGAAATTGAGGGTAGTCCTCTTCAAGAAACTACTTCTGAAGATGAAGTCTTCTGGAATTTAGATTATTCTGAAAGAAAAATTCAAGATATATATTTAGAAG
Organism: Chrysanthemum lavandulifolium; assembly: GCA_022545495.1. Lineage (NCBI taxonomy): Eukaryota > Viridiplantae > Streptophyta > Magnoliopsida > Asterales > Asteraceae > Chrysanthemum > Chrysanthemum lavandulifolium. The sequence continues at coordinate 226,703,311 of CM040240.1, read as the reverse complement.
ATAATCAAGAGGACATTAAAACGGATGGGACTCATTTGACATATTTAAACGGTGCACCAAATGGACTAGTTAACATCACACATAGACTGGAGCCAGATGGAACTGAATACAACTATGCATCTGCATTGAAAGGCGCTAAAGTTGTAGCTTATGATAAGGAAGCCAAAGGCGCAAGTAATATCTTAAGTGAAGATCACGATATGTATTTAAGGAATCCGTGTTCAGTTCCAGAAAAATATGTTGTCATTGAGCTTGCAGAGGAAACTTTAGTCGATGCAATAAAGATAGCGAATTTTGAACATCATTCTTCTAACTTCAAACAGTTTGAATTGTTCGGAAGTTTGGTTTTTCCAACTGAAACATGGTACGAGCTCGGTACTTTTGTTGCAGAAAACGTTAAACATAAACAATACTTTACGGTGCCCCAACCCAAATGGGTGAGATACATAATGTTGAGATTGTTAACTCATTATGGGTCAGAATTTTATTGTACACTAAGCGTTTTTGAAGCATATGGTGTTGATGCAGTAGAAAAAATGCTTGAAGAATTGATCACAGCTCCCATTTTGTGGGAAACTGATGATGGGAAAAAGGAGTCATTCCTAGTGACGAAAGTTCCTGAAACTGTAACCAAAGGAAATAGAAGAATACACGGTGACACTGTTCTCAAGATTTTGATGCAAAAGATTCGATCTTTGGATGATAACTTAATGTTGTTGGAGGATTTTATTAACGAAACGGACAAGATTCAAGGGAATGTTCTTCCACATCTTGATAAAGAAATTGTGAAGTATTCAGGGATCGTGGAGGAAACAAGGTTGGAAATTAACGATCTTTGGCGATGGAAGGAGAGCATGGTTAGTTGTTTTCTTTTTATGTTAGTGAAATGATTTATGAGGTCTTATACAGTTTTTGTTCACCGAGCAAATTTTTGACTCTTTTTGCCAGTTTTCAATTTAACAAAAATTTCTGTTTCCACCCATTTAACCCGTTACAGAAAAGGAAAAAAAAATACAGATCAGCCCAATTATCCATAAATGGGTGGAAATGGGCACCACTAGGTACTATTATTGCTAATCTTATGATATACGTATCATGGTTAATCATTTCAGGAGAAAGAAATCACAGACTTGGAGTCATGGAAGGTTTCTATATCATCTCTTCTAGAGTCGATTGTTAAAGAAAACGCCATGCTAAGGTAATTTTCGTCATACAAGCTTGCTTTTTTGCATCCTCTCATTTGGTAGTATGAAATAAATTTTGGGTAAAAGCTATATGCAAAAATGCATACATGAAATTGTGTTTGCATCATTACTACTTCATCAAAAAGACCAACTTTTAGGACTATTGGCCATTTGACCTCAAACAGTCAAACTGTTCTAGATCTTACAGATTTCCAACCTTGTATTTTCCAAATTCAACTTGACAGGGATTTTTTGATACTCTTCCTATAGTTAAAGGAACAGCGGTTCTCTTTTGCAGCTAAAGAAAAACTTGTTTGACCCTTAAAAGTCAAAGGCTAACTCTACTTGGATCACCTATGCTATGTAGGACATAAACATGCTAGATAGTAGATACACTCCAATAAACGACAAAAATAACTACCTATTTAAAAAAATTATATATATCGTAATTCGTTTCTAAAAATGATGCGAAAATTTACATATTTGTTTCTCAGGCAAGATATTGAGAAGATTGCTAGTGATGAAGAAAGCCTAAACAAGGCCGAACATGCTTTGCTTTCTGCAAGCCTTTATTTCTCCATTATTTTCTCCATCAAGATTCTTTCGCATTGGTTCTCAAACTCATCCCCCGGCTTGCCTCAACAAAAAGCACATAGGCTAGATCAAGGGTGGAAACTACTCATTTTTACTAGCGTTATAACGATAGTTGTTATTTTGACTTATTGTTGAGACTTTCTAAAAATAACCTCAGGCCATTCGTATATTAGCCATAGAGTAGCCAATTTTAAAGTTGCAAGATTTTTGCAGAAATTTTGATTGTTGTAGATCTCTTAAGTATCGGTATAGTTTTATTAGCAGTCTTGAGTTTATGTTCGGTTAAGCTGTAGTAAATGACCTTGGTATTTCTGTTCTTTAGACGTAGAAAATTGATAGACACACTTAGGATCAATGAAGATCGATAATTGTGTTTTACAAGAACTTGGACAATCAAGAAGAGAAAAGATTATCGAAAGCTTCAATGTATTATCAATGGTGGGTTTGTTACAAGTTTACAATGAGAGAGAGATTCAAGAGAGAAATTGTATTTCACAAAAGCTACTAATGAAATGAATGATACAAGTATTTAAAGGAAACATTTAGGCGGGAGAGTTGGTTAAGTCAAAAGGAGATCTTGTCACGTGCACCTCACGTGTGTTTAGACACACCTGCACCTCACGTGCCATTTTGGCTTAACCAACTTCTCAGCTTATTTACTAACAGCTCTTATCAATCCTTCCTCCTTCAAATCATTCTTGTCCTCAAGAATGTGAATCAAAAGCTGGAAACTTGGCATACAATTCTTCCAAATTTTCCCAGGTGGCATCTTCTGGTGTTCCATTAGTCCACTGAACCAACCCATACACCACAGCAACATTCCTTTTCTTAACCATTTTCCTTTCTAAAATTGACATAGTCGAATGCTATTAACCCTCTTGATTACAAATTAGGAAGATCAATGACTTGTGTTGCTCGAGAGATTTCCTTTGCAAAGTTTCAATCGAGATACATGGAAGACATTGTGGATTGGCTATGATCGTGTAACTCCAACCTATATGCCACTTGCCCAATCTTACCAATGACTTTAAAAGGTCCAAAGTACTTTGAGAGAATTTGTTTTGCCTTCCTTGCCTAATGGATACCGCTGTGAGGTCATGACTTCAAAAGACCATGTCACCCACCTCAAGCATCCTATCACTTCTTCCTTTATCCGCTTGTTGTTTCATTTTTTGTGCTCTTTCCAAATGAAACTTAAGCAATTGAATAGCCTGTTCTCTAGTCGCTAGAGTCCTATCCACCGCATCAACCTTACTAAGACCCCCATGTATGGAACATGTCTTGGTGGTGCTTGTCCATATACTGACCTCAAAGGGAGAAGTTTGGATGGAAGTGTGAAAGTTGAGTTATACCACAATTCAACCAAAGATAGCCATTTTGCCCATTCTTTAGGTCGTCCTCGTCATACATCTTAAGTAACATTCCAAGCATCTATTCACCACTCATTTGACCATCGGTTTGTGGGTGGTATGAGGTGGACATTAACAACTTAACTTGCAAAAGTTTGAATAATTCTTTCCAAAAACTGCTCAAGAAAACCTTATCCCTGTCTGATACAATGGTAGTAGGCAACCCATGTAACTTGTAAACTGTATCCAAAAACAACTGAGCTACTTGAGCTAGAGCCATGAAATGAGCATACTTAGTGAGTCTGTCAACTACCACAAAGATCACATTACTACCATTAGATCTTGGTAATCCTTCAATGAAATCCATAGAAATGCTTTCCCAAATCTTTTGAGGAATGGGCAGAGGTTGCAGCAGACTGTGATAGTCGCTAAGTCCGGTTTGTACCTCGACAAGTGACACATTCTTTGACATATTGCTTCACTTCTTTTCTTAAACCTTTCCAATATAAAATCGAGCATATTTTGTGGGTAGTAGCCTTGACCCCGTGAGTGACCACCAATAGCTCCACCATGAAAATGAGCAAGCAACTCTACTCTTAATTCCTTATCTTGACCAACTACTAACTTGTTCTTTCTTAGTAACTGACCATTAGCCCAAACATAATGTTTTTACTTGCATTTCCACCGCAATTGCTCAATGATAGCTTTGAGTTTCACATCCGCATCCCATTGCAATTATCTTATTAGCCAATGCGGTTGTCATAGTAACCACCGTGGTTTGCATCAATGTCCCAACTTGTACTCTTGACAAAGCATCGCAATGCATTGTCAACTCCTTTCTTATATTTTACTTCATAGTCAAAGCCCATTAATTTGGGTAGCCATTTCATTTGTGCCGAGTAGAAATCCTCCGTCTCTGTGTACTTCAAACCGTAATGATCTGCTTTTAATAACAAAATGCCTATCCAACAAATATCCTCTCCACTTTTCCAATGCCAACATCACGACCCAAAATTCTTTTTCATAAGTAGAGTTGTTGGTGTTTTGAGCCAAACTCTTACTCAAATAGGCAATAGGATGGCCATTTTGTTCAAGTATCGCTCAATTCCAATACCGATGCATCTGTTTCTACCTCAAAGGGTTGCTCAAAACTGGAAGAGCTAACACCGGAGCTTGAATCATAGCTTTTTCAAGGCTTCAAAGGTCGTCAAAGCTTCATTAGACCATTTAAAAGCATTTTTCTTCAAGAGTTGTGTCAATGGTCCGCTAATGGTAGCAAAATCTTTGATGAACTTTCTATAGCAACCAGTAAGACCAAGAAATCCCCTCAACTGCTTAAGATTTGTAGGTACTGGCCAATTTTGCATAGCAATTATCTTGGTTGGGTCAGTAGCCACTCCTTTAGCAGATAACACATGACCCAAATACTCAACATGGTTTGTACCAAAAACACACTTTGATTGTTTAGCATACAACTGATTTTGCCTCATAGTTTCAAGTATCACAGTCAAGTGTTTTACATGATCATCAACATTCTTTGAGTAGACCAGAATATCATCAAAGAATACCAATGTAAACTTCCTCAAGTAAGCCTTAAATACATCATTCATCAATGCTTGAAAAGTGGAAGGTGCATTGGTTAGTCCAAAAGGCATTACCAGGAATTCATAGTGTCCTTCATGGGTCTTAAAAGCAGTCTTTGCTATATCATTCTCATTCATTCGAATCTGATGGTAGCCTGATCTCAGATCCAACTTGGAAAACACTGCAGATCCATGTAACTCATCAATAAGCTCATCAATCACTGGAATAGGAAACTTGTCCTTCACTGTATGCTTATTCAGTTGTCTATAATCTACACACATTCTCCAACTATTATCCTTCTTCTTAACCATCACAATTGGTGAAGCAAATGGGCTTTGGCTTTGCTTAATCACACCTGATTCTAACAATTCCTTCACCATGGCTTCTATGGCATCTTTTTGCACAGGAGGATGCCTATAGGGTCTGGTTGTGTGTTGGGAAGAAGTGGTATTCTGTGATCAAATGCTCTTTTTGGAGGTAATTCTTTTGGTACAGCAAAAACATCAGCATACTTATCAATTACTTGTTTCCACTGAAGTTCCTGCTGAAGGTTCACTTCCTTATTGCCTTCTTCCACTCCCATAGATTTGAGTTCTATTCTAGTGTTTGGGTATACACACATCATAGAAATTTCTGCCTGTGATGTGCCTTCCAACCTTTGCAATTGCTTCTTTCCTTCATCCATTGAAGCTGTAGCCTTATGAGTTCCCTCAATGCCACCTTATTACCTTTGTACACAAACCGCATTCTCAATTCCTTGAAGTCACATAATTTGACCTAAAGTAGAAAGCCATTGAATACCCAATACCATATCACACCCTCCCAAAGGTAACAACATTACATCGATACAAAAGTTTGCCCTTTCAATTTCCAAGTAAACCCTTTACATTCACTCACACTAATGACTTCCTCCCACCACCACAAGAATGTGACCAAGTGGACACGTCTTTCTTATGTGACACCCCATTTTCTTAGCCACATTAATGTCTAAAAATTATGTGTAGACCCTGAATCAACCAATATGTGCAATTCATGTTTATTTCCAAACAATCCAACTACTCGTAAAGTCTGATATGAACTTTCCCCATTCAATGCATTCAGAGAGATATGTGGTTAAACTTCATCAGTTTGCAATTCCTCTAAATCATCCTTGGCATCTTCAAACTCTTCCTCCAATTCCTCATTCTCAGCCAACACAACCAAACTAAACAATTGCCCTTCACACTTATGTCCTGGCACAAACTTTTTATCACAATAGAAACAGAGGTTTTTAGCCCTTTTTTCCTCATACTCTTTTTTCCTATTGTTCCAGCCTGTTAGCACTTGGCAATGCTAACAATGGTTTAGCCACTTGATTAACAGGACCAAATCATTGCTAGTCATATTGGTCTCAGAATCTGCTCTTTTTTAATAGCATTCAAAGTAGCTTGATAGTTAGTAGCGAATAAGCATCGCCTAATGTTTTGGGCTAAACATTCTTACTTGCATTTCAATTCAAGAGGCAACCCACCCAAATAGAAGCTAATAGCATGTTCTTCACTTATTTCCACTCTACTTAACAGATTATCAAACACATCTTGGTAACCTCTAGCATTTGACTCATACTTCACATTTTTAAGTTCGACATTGGATCATCATACATCGTACTCAAATCTTTGAAGAATAGCATCTCTATACACGATCCATAACACCAATTCACCATGCGTCTAATGAATTGTCTATGCCACAATAATGCCTTATCAAAAGATGTACGTAAACGAGTCTAACCTTTCGATCATCGTATGTTATCAATTGCAAAGAACTGTTCACACCTAAACATCCACCCTCTTACATCATCCCCTGAAAACTTAGGAAACTCCACTTTAGTCATCCTATTGTACTGGTTTTGACTTGGTCCCCGATTCACCAACTGATTCTGACTCATCATCCGGAGTTGATTCATCATCTGCCCATTGTTTGTCTCGAACCCATTCAATGCTTCGTCCACATATCTTCTTGTGTTATCATCATTGTTTTCCCCACTACTGGTACCAGTTGTTCTTGTTGATGGTGCCATTGTTTTGTAATGTTTCTTGAATTATGAAGGAATCTTGAATAACAGACTTTGGCGGGAAAACTCAACTGAATCTTGAATTATGAATCTTGAATCTATTGCAATGAGACTTCACCAGGAAAAGTCTCTGATACCAATTGATAGACACACTTAGGATCAATGAAGATCGATAATTGTGTTTTACAAGAACTTGGACAATCGAAGAGAAAGATTATCGAAAGCTTCAATGTATTATCAATGGTGGGTTTGTTACAAGTTTACAATGAGAGAGATTCAGAGAGAAATTGTATTTCACAAAAGCTACTAATGAAATGAATGATACAAGTATTTAAAGGAAACATTTAGGCGGAGAGTTGGTTAAGTCAAAGGAGATCTTGTCACGTGCACCTCACGTGTGTTTAGACACACCTGCACCTCACGTGCCATTTTGGCTTAACCAACTTCTCAGCTTATTTACTAACAGCTCTTATCAAAAGTCTCTTTTTCTAGCGAAATATTATCACTAGACCAGAATAAGGTCATACTTTCAGCTATTGAAGAGGTGTTAAAATGCTGATGACTGAGACAAATGTAACATTACCTCACTTCCATAATTTTAATCAAGTTAATCTTTTGATTGTTCAAAGTCATAATAAGCAATTCGAAAAATCTCATTTGACAAAAACAAAATATCTACTTTGAAAAGACATTCTAGATTGTTTAACTTTCAAAAATATGACTTTTCCACCAACACTCGTTGTCGACAGTATTTAGGTGACTCGTCAAGGTCGTGAATTTAGGTTTCAACTAAAACGTACGGCATCGGTTTGAAATATAAATGAAGACAAGACAGTTCGTGAGTTATTTGAGATCGACTAACAAAATACTTGAAATTGACTAGATTTTAAACGAGTCCAGCCCGAGCTCGGGCTACTCGAGTAGACTTTCTAGTCAAGTTGTGAGGCTCTGGCTAAATTGCAGTTTTACCCCTTTTATATACATAAAAATAATAAATTATCATCACTATATAAAGTAATATGTATACGAAGCAAGTCGAGTCTAGTATGACGATTATATATTGAGCTCGAGCTTAAAATGAGTCTCCATCGATCTCGAGTTGAGTTTAAAATCTAGCGACAACTCGAAGCTTGAGTTTAAAATCTCGTGTCAAAGTTTCGAGCCCAAGTTTTAGTAGTCAAGTTAAGCGATCTTGACAGTATTTAGTTCAACTCGGCTCGTTTCATAATTGGTTAGACCTTTTAGAGTTCAAAATTAAACTTTCATAATAAAACAAGACTTAAAGCCCTAAACTATATTTAACTTTTTCCAAACGCTCCTTTATCCTTTAACCAACATTTTCCAAGAGTTGGTCATCTGCAAATTTATTGTGGTCCAAGGAAAAGCATGTGGTGCCTTATCAAGAATAAAAATATGCCAACACAACAAATTTAAACAATCACATCACAACAAATACAACCTAAGTTCTGAAAAAGAATATTGATGTTTGGTGGATGGGTTGTCAAACGCCATGATAGCTAGACTTGTTCAAAGTGGCACACCAGCTACCACCACCTCAACCAACTTTGTCCATTTCAAGATAGTGATGGGTAGATGAACCATTCAACTAATGCTATCACTAAATTATTTGACATCTTCTACAACTGCAACCTAAATAATATCAAAAGAACCTTCTGTTTGAATGCTTTTTTATCTATCTGCACAATAAAATGATCAAAAATGACCATTTCTACTAGACGCCGTACGTTGTGGTATATCAGTAAAAACTCCATCTACGCGTCGCGCGCTAAAGCCCCAGAAACTATGTTTCTATCATGTTTTAGCTAACATCGGCATGAAACTTGTGTTTACACACTTTTTTCTCAGGTTACTCGCCTTTTGCTACTTGTTTGGAGTCCTATGTTGTTCTTTTTACAAAACGACCACATTTTCAATCACCCTCGTGTCGTAGGTTTATCTGACACGTCTTTTCAAGATAGCCACATAAACCGTCACTTCGTAAAAAGTAGCGTTCACTTGAGTCTTTTATCGCTTTTCTATCCAAACGTTAGTTTGTGAGTCCTACTATAACCAAACACCAGAAAGTAACACAAGGCCAGAGATATAAATAAAGTTGTATTGTAGTTTGTTTATTCAAACTGAATTTGTATTATACACATATAAACGACCGAGCCAAAGAACCAAAAGGGACCTTTACCATCTTTGTTTTTCATGGTTAACGTCCCAAACGTTTGACTACTTTCTTTTCTACTAGTTACGTATATATGATGTAAAACATCTCTTCTTTTATGAAAAACGCTCATTAGGCCTTCTTTCCTTATAATTATCATCCTTCTTTAACACACTTCAGTTCTTGCTCTCTTCAAATATGTCCAAAAGTGAGAGCGCTTCTGGAATGTTAAGTTCAAGGCGAAACTTAGGGCCATCGTAGTGGTGAAGAATTGGCCTGAAAGAGTCTTCTTCTAATGGCTCGGCCACTTTCCTAGTCATAACTCGCACCTGAGCAGGGAAGCGTGATTCACCAGGATTCTTCTTGTCTTCCCAAGCAGATGGGTCAATGTTTGTTCCACCAAAACTTGCAGCCTATATTATCAAAACCAAGTTTCATGTTAATCATACGATCGTTTGGAACCTAAATTCAAATAAAAAAGTAAATATTTACCTTAAGTGTTGAATATAGGCTAATATCAAATAAAAGGAACAGTTACAAGAATTGATGAGATAAAATACCTCAAAGACACCATGAAGTTGGTGGGTGGAGTAGTTGTAGAGGAAAAGGGGCAGACCAGGTGTGATTTGCCTCACAGAATCTCGGTAACGTGGTGGTAAACCTGAAATCATATTCAAGAAAATAATTAGGAAATCTGAGACATAATAGTTGCATCTTATATAACAAGCGGTTTTCATTGGAACAAAAAGCATTCTTAAGGAAATAAAGCTTAGTATCCCAAATAATTGAAGGACTGCAATCAACTACTCTAATTTATGTAAGTTCAATAATTATTACGAAAAAGAGTTTGTAAAATATGTAATATCTCAGTTTGTTTGTTCGTCCTAGCAGGCATCCAGAAGTGCTTCAAAATAATAAAAAAATTTCAGATGCACGAAACGAAACAACCAATCTACCCTTAACTTCAACCCACTCTATTGCAACTAACTTGTTAATTCTTGAAATCACACTAATCACTGTATTGCAACCAAGAAGCTACTTTAAAACTGATTATTTCATCAAATAATCATAACTGGATGGCGTTCATCCTAACAATCAAAACTTGACTATATGCACTTCATAAACACTATGCAATCACAATCCCATAGGGTACTAAAAAGATGATCTCATAAAGTCATAATCCATATAAAACTAATAAAACCTCCAATTTAACATATACAAAATTTGGCATATCACTTACTAGTAGTACCTACTAACAATTCAAATAATAATCTAGACAAAAACACATAATCTACTAAGATGAAGTAATTTAACACACCAAAGTCCCAATTTTACGCACCCTAATAATCTTCTATTTTATAGCCCAACAATCTAACTACCAAAACAAGATATCACATACCATAACTCAAAACAAGCATATAGCATAAACACTCAAATCCAAATAATCAACAAAACTAAAAACACAAAATTCATCAAATCAAAAATATATATATACCAAAAAAACTTACCAAAAAGCTCTCTTTTAAGATTCTCTTGCATAGTATCATTGTTACAAACAAAAATATAACCACCAACTGTCTCATTCCTTGGCAAAGATTCACTTGCAGGCAATGTCTTAAACCTCTTATCAACCACACTATTCTTATCCTTCTCATTATTATTACCAACATTACTATTATTCTTACTTTTACCATTTTTACCATTTTTACCCCCAGTAAAACCTTTCTCTTCACCATTCTTCACATACTTCCCATTCCCATTAACATTATTCACACCAAAATTCAAACTTTGCTTTGAATACACCCCTTTGTTAAACCCTCCATTCAGCCCAAAATCAGTTTGACCATGAGTTTGACTTTGTGTTTGGGTTTGACTTTGACTATACTTCCAGTCAAAATTGAACCCATTAAAGTTGCTATTTTGGGAAAGTGGGCTTTGGGTGTTGTTGTTGGTGGTGGTGATGACGTCACCGCCGACACGGATGTCGAAATTCCGGCGGTCTTTTTCCGGGCGTTTGTAAGATGTGCTCCAGATTGAGTCGTTTAGCGACAGATTTGAAAGGTTGTTGCTTTGGACACGAAGTTGGTCGCTAAATTGCCAAAAAGATGACTGATTGTTGTTTTCCATGCTTAAAGATTAATACCCAGATGATAAAAAGTGAAAATTTTTAGTACCCAGATGAAAAAAAGTGAAAATTTTAGATACCCAGATGAGGAAATTTGGAGAATTGTGAAAAAGAATGTGAAAATGGGGAGATAATAAGTGAGAGAAATGAGAAGTGGGTGTGAAGAATATATAAAAAGAAGAGGGGGGAGGTGGGAAGGTTCGAGGAAATTATGGAAAGGATTGCGTGTTAATTTGTCAAAGGTGTGTTTGTCTGTTGAAACTTGATAAAGATGTTGAGTTTTTATTGGTTTATTATTGGGGTGTTTTGGGTAAAGATGTTGAGTTTTTATTGGTTTATGGGGTAAGCTTGTTTAATCACCTGATTAGTACACTACATGCAATACTTCCTACTACCTCCGTCCCAAAATGATTGTCTCGTTTGATTTTTTCGAGTTTAGTTGGAGAAATCTCCATTTTTAGGAAAATTTCATATGAAAGAAAAAGCGAAAATCTGTTTATTGACTTTTTCGATAATTTTTATATCGATTTGTAATAGAAAAATATAATACCCTTTTCACTTTTTCAAAATTAACACCAACTACACTTTTAACCATTATATCAACTAAACAATCATTTTGGAAAAAGGAAAATATTCATAAATTCTTTTCTGCAGAAGAAAAAGATCAATTATTATATAACACAACAACTTTGATTCTTGATATTTTTAATATATAAAGATCAATCCATTCAAAATTTTCGATCAATTATTATATAACACAAACAAAATATATAAGATCAAATTAAGATTTTAAAACTCAAATGAGACATTAATTTGAGACGGAAAGATTAAACTACTACCACACCCTAATTAACGCTCACTTTTCGAGTTATAATTTAATAGAAAAGGAAAGGAAATAGAAAAAAAATTTGTCTTTCTTAAGTTTTTTAAAGAGAGAAAAAATAAAGTTATATTGTGTAGAGACTAATACACTATTTTTAAAATATTTTACATTAACAACTAAATGACATATATGTAATTTAAACAAGTTATCTTCCTTTCCCTCCCACTCAAGAGCATGATTACTTTCTTTTTCATTTCCCCTTTCATCTATCTCAAAAAAATATCAATTAACAATTCTTTTCTTTTCCATTTTATATTCTTTTCCATTTCCTTTCACTCAAAACTCGAGAACTGAACGTAAATGTAGAGACTCTCATATTGGTTTTAGGGGTTGTTTGTTTTGGTACTTTGGATTGGGTTTGACACTGAAAAGACAATAGTTAATCGTTTGTTTCATTCTTTTGATATGAGGAATGAAAGATGGAATCAAAATTGATAGATGGCTAATTTAGTTGGTTTTGGTACTTTTGTGAGCCAACTTGCATTTTTCTCTCTCATCATGTGTTTATCATGTGTGTGTGATTTTTTTTATATTATTTTTATTTTACTAGTTAAATGTAGTAATATTTTTTATTTTATTTTATTATTAAATATATTTAAATAAATATAATTTCTCCCTCCTAATCCTACTTCAAATCCAAATCTTATACTAAATCTAAATCCGAATCCAACCCCACTTATAAACCAAACGAACCCTTAGTATCTGCTAGTTAACACTTAACATCAAATAATTTGCTAGTTAACACTTGACATCAAATAAGAAGAAAAAACTAAAATGAGAAAGATGACAAAAAATCACAATCACATATTTCATATGTATTATAAAAATAAAATTATATTTTTTTAAAAATTCTTCTTTTATATAAGATGTGCGGCTAAAAAACCTTTTTATTCTTTTCAGGTTAGTTTTTTTCTCAACAGATCTCTTCTCTTTGTTAGTGACTAAACTTTTCACAATTCTTTACCTACTAAAACCATTTTTATTAATTAAAACACAAAGTGAATTTATTTTGAAACATTACAAAATAAAAAAAATGAATATTTATTTTAGGACAAAGAGAGTATCTACATTTTATATCACAAACAACAACAACCCAAAATCTCACGGGGTATGAGGGAGGTAAAATGTAGACAGATCCTACCCCCCGCCTGCGATAAATCCGGGGTAGAGACTGCTTCAACGAGCTCCTAAGAGTGCGGTGTCTTGGTGAGAGATAGGAGAGAGAGAAGAAAGCATAAGACAAAAAGTAACAAGCACGAGCATAAACGAAAACAAAAACAAAGTGATGGGGCACAGGGGAAAGCACATGCAAAGGCACACAAACAAGAACAAACAAAACAAAGGAACAAAGCCCAAGAAAGCAAAGCGACTAAAAAGGAGCAAGATAGGCACACACAAAAGGCACCAAAATCTAAAGGAAATGCAGAGCATGAAACAAGGCACCAAAACAAAAAGCAAAGAAAAGAGTAAACCTAAGAAAGACCAAGCTAAAGCAAAAGCAATGCACGGGCCCAGATCTACAGCAAGAAAAAAAGGGGCGCCAACGACCTAAAACGTCGGGGCAAAGCAGCCAAGAGACGCCTAAAAGCCTAACTATCTACATTTTATATATGTACCCAAATATTACTGACGATCTTGCTGAGTTAGTCTTTGTAATCGGTTTTGACATTTTCCCATGTTGAGGTATAGTGTACACGATTTTACTAAGATTGGATGTAGTGGTGATCACGTTCATTCTAGTTACATTATTTTTTTTTCTTCACCATCAAATAAGTGTAATCAAGCCACCAATTTCACAACCGAAAACATACCCTCATTTAAAATTTAAAATGCAAACATACTCCACAACATCTCTCACAAACACATTTTTATTTATTTATATTTTTCGTTCCTTCACAATATGGTCGTAGTACAACCATGTTATAAAAATAATCTGACAACCGAGTCTTCATCCTCTCATTACACTTAAACCGATGTATTTTGTGATCATTATTGACATTTCCTTTAACTGTCTGTAAAATGTCTTTAGCAAAGTTTAAACACGAAACATCTTGTTAGCGTATCAATCCACATGTCCCATGTGACAGTTTAAAGGTAGCCCTTGAAATGAAATGTGATACGAGTATGGTAAGGGTTATGCTTTAGCGAAAGTTTAGTGCCCGTAACAAATAAATTGTGCTTAGTTTGGAGCATTTGCTATGAGTAATCATTATAGAAGAATTATATTATGAACCCACCTCACTCAATTCATTTCCACTTTTCCTTTTTTACATTACATTCGACCCTAAGTTTATGCTTTAGACAAGTTTAGCGCCCGTTTAAAGTTTAGTTTGGAGCATTTGCTATATCTTTTTCTTTTATTATTATGAAAAAATTTACACGTACTTTTTAAGCATGTTTCGATTAAATACAAAATTCTAAAGTTCTAGAATAATATATATGAAATTATGTGATTTATATCTTTTTGTTTATATAGAATAATAAGTGAATTTCACTCATTTCCTCTTGTCGTCTTATAAATCTTTTTAACACGTTTGTTTGTTTATATGGCATGAAGATATGTAGATTTTTTTTTCTTTTCAAAAGTATCCAATAAGGTAACAAATTTCGAGCACTCACTTGTGCAACCGCATGACCCATACAATTTTGACACGTGCTAACTTTAAACTTCAAACTGATAGTTTTAATGCTCAACTGCTCAACTGACAGCTTATGATAACAACATTTTTGCTCAATTGCGCAACTGACGGTTTATGTAAACCCCTTTTACTTGGTTGATGCTTGTCCTCTTGTTGGTTAAAAAAAAAAAAAAAAAAAAAAAAAAAAAAGTTAAGTTAATAATAGGGCACATGTCAAAATCTTAGTAATTCACGCAATTTAATTGAGTGAACATTATTTATTAATGTTTAGGGTAATTTAGAAAAACATAATACCCCAACCGTTTCATAATAAGTGTGCATATTGCATAATGTTATTTTTAGATGTCTCATAATTAGTGTCAATTTTATATTGCAAACAATGAGATTAGATTTTAGTTGGTATAAATAATATGGGCCAGTTTATACGGACCCTCCTTTAATAATATTCTAATGTGTTTCTAAATATAAATATACATTTAAATTAGTCATAACATTTACACTTATTTTATAGCAAGTTAATATGACAACTCAAAAACTAGTAATCTAACTTAATTAACAAGGTAATCCAAAACACATCCTTAAATGAAGGGAATTATTATTAGTTTCTAGAAATAGATTAGTTGGAAAGAGATAAAGAAAAAGAAAAAGGGAATGGAATGGAATGGAAGGGTGTTGTTGTTGAGCGAATAAATTGTGACGGCAAAAACGCGTAAAGGTTGAGAGAGAAGAGTTGAATCATTCTTATTTGTGGATATTTACCAATTTGACCCCTTCAAATTTATGGGTTGGTAGGATTACTCAAATCATCATTAGAAATTTGATTACTTTTAGGGGGCGTTTGGTTGAGGCATTGGGTGATATTGGGCGATTCATTTTAATTCCTTCAAACGCCATGTTTGGTAACTCAAATAGGAGAAATTGAAGAATTTACAATTCTCGAATCGCCAAATGGGAGAATCGAACGCTTCAAAAGTGAGGAATTTTAATTTCTTGAAAAAAATTTATAAACTTTTTTCTTATTGTTTTTTATAAACTTTTAAATAGAATATTTATAATTTTTTTATAAACTTTTTATAAATTTTTATAAACTATTTTATAGATTTTTTTAAACTTTTATTATAAATTTTTTATAAACTTTTTTTTATAAATTTTTTATAAATTTCTTATAGATTTTTTTAAACTTTTTTTATAAACTCTTTTATAAACTTTTATAAATTTTTTATAAACTTTTTTTATAAACTTTTTTTTATAAATTTTTTATAAATTTCTTAGAAATTTTTTATAAACTTTTTATAAACTTTTTATAAACTTTTATAAATTTTTTATAAACTTTTTTTTATAATTTTTTATAAATTTCTTATAAATTTTTATAAACTTTTTAATAAATTTTTATAAACTTTTTCAAAATTATTTATAAACTTTTTTATAAATTTTTATAAACTTTTTTATAAATTTTTCTAAACTTTTTATAATTTTTTTATAAACTTTTAAATAGAATTTTATGAAATTTATATTAAAAAATAATAATAAAAAAAATAATAAATTATAAATTTCGTGAACCAAACGTGCGAAGGTATTTTAATTTCGGAATTTTAAATTCTCAAGAATTTAAATCTAGAATTTAAAATTCCGGAATTTCAAATTACCCCAACCAAACGCCTAATTTAGATATTATGATTTTGTTTTCTTAATACTTAGGTACATACGGTGCTTAATAGTTTATTAAAGTGACGAGTAGTAAACCAGTTTTTACAAAAGTATTTGATATGTTAAAATCATGAACTTTCATTTTTCCCAAAAATACTTTAAGTAGTTTGGGTTTACCGTCATATAATGACAAAACATGTAAAGTCTTCTCAGTTTTGTATAGGTTGGTGTTGGCCCCTTCACGTTATCTACACCAAGCATAAACTAAAATGTATTGGCCATAGGGCTAAGTATCGCAAACCTCAAAATCAATCGGACTAAAAAAATCGATCGGATCGACACAAACTCGATCGAATTAAAAGACAAACGGTCCAGTTTCGGTTTCAACTTTTTCCTTATTTCAGTCTCAGGTTGGTTCGGTCCGGTCCGGTCTTACGTATAAAGCGACAATTATGCCTTATTGGACCGGACCGATCGAAGAACCAAACCGAATCGGATCAGACCGAACACATTTGGTCCGATCTTGATCGAGGTTTTAAATTAAATCGATTCCGGTCAGGCCCGGATTTAGCGGGTCAATCGATCTTAGCCCAATGCTAACCATTAATTGGCCATGATACTGTTTTAGTTTGAATTCTAGAACAACATATGTATTAATTAGATTTATCATTTTATTTTTTTAAGAACGACGACTAACTAATTAACAATATACACATCAAATACTATTATACATGCCTCTAAACAGGACTTGAACCCATAATCATTTTTGTTGAGAAACTTCTCACACAACAAGAAGCATTATTACCATTGAAACACAAGACTTTTGATTATCATTTCACCTTTGGTTTCAATTATTTTCATGAAACTAAATGGATTATCTGCCATGTAAAACTCTTTATAAAATAAAAGTTGTATTAGTATGTTCTTTGATAGGTATGTTTCTTTTGTTGTGTGAACTACTCCTAGTGATGTATGCATGGTTTTAAAAGCCTCGTAAAGGGCTTGTAAAGACGTGAGGCTTGATTATGCCGTCACGTCATACCGCCATGCTGTCACGCCGTCTTATATCACATCTTTTTATAAACTCGATATATATGAAATATGATATAAATATATAAATATTTTCATATTTTGTGTCGCCTTATGCCACGCCTTATAAACGCAAAAGCTTCGCCTTGACCGCAAAGACGTGAGGCTTGATCATGATGCCACGCCACGCCTTACGCTATTTATAACTTTGGATGTATGAGTGATTTATTAAACCATAACTTGTATGTAGTAGGTATAAAAATTTAATTTCTCAAAATAAATAGGCTTGATAATTGGAGGGGCTAAAACAAAACTAGTTGGAATAGCTCAAAAGTAAAAGCCAAGCTTGTGATATATCTAGAAGGTCTTGGTTGTGGGATTTTCGTTCACACCTATTTCCATTTTAAATAATAAAATTTGGACATTTTCATTAGAAGATTTTGTAGGCAATTACTCGTGAATTGTAGAAGGAAACATTCACACAGTGATACATAACATGTATCGTTTTTCTATTGTTTGTTACAAGTGAATCAAATTCATCGTTACAGTATCTATATTCCACACGTGCCAAGTTATTAGACTACTACTGGTGATCATAAACTTGACTAAACAAATTCATCGTCAAGTTAGCTTCAATTCAGTGAGGCCAAACGCATAACCAAATGTTTGTAGTAAGAATAACGCAATTTTAACAAAAAACAACTACACAAAAATAAATTTAAAAAAAAAAAGAAAAAAACATACACACAAACACTTTAAGTTCTTTTGGTCACCAGACAAAGACGCGTTTGATTTGTTATTCATAAAGGGGAGACACGTTTGAAATGGCTTAACCAATCAAATGATTTGATCTCACTACGACTAGTCTTATAAACCAAAAATTAAGTCGGATCATATAAGAAAACATTCAAATCATCTTAAAAAGTCGTCAAAAGTCAAAAACCCTTACGCTTAGTTCTTGAGTTGAAATGGAAGAGGAAAGGAAAGTAAATGGAAAGTTTTTTGTGTTCTTGAGCTTTTTTTAAGAGAGGAAATGGAAGTTGAAAGGAAATAGGGAGAAAGTTTTGTTAAGTAAATATTCCTCCCACTTTTGGGAGGAAAAGGAAACATATATTGTGTAAAGACTAATATAACTTTTATAAAAGATTTGACATTAACAACTAAATGGCATATATGTAATTTGACCAAGTTATTTTCCTTTTTCCTTCCACTCAAAAACATGATTATGATTACTTTCATTTTCCTTTCCTCTGTCTCAAAAACATTACAACTAATATTTACTTTACTTTTCCCTTCTTTTTTCTTTTCTATTCTTTTTCATTTCTTTCATTTAAAACTCGAGAATTGAGCGTCGTGATAAGAGGAACTCGTTTGCTAATCAAATCACTACATGACTTGTTTATTGGTATCTTACAAACACTTCCACTTAAATCTTATCTAGATTACAGATAAATTAAATTATAAATTTTCGGTTAATCAGACAAAAAGCAATAAAGAAAAGTGAAAATAGAGTAGCAAACTTTACTTGGGTGCTACGGTAGTAGGAAGCAGCCACTTTAATTGGTCGTAGATACGTGTCCAAAACAAACGTGTCATGTTCTCACGTGTTGCTATTTTGTGGTTTAAGTCTTTAGTGGGCCTTTACGTATATTATTGCTACTAGTTTGGACCAATTCCAATATGTCGTAATCCAAGTGGCATGAAAATATGTCATCTTCTCGTCGACAATTTGTTGAAACCTTCAAAATCACTATTATTCATATTACACGAGCATGTCGTAAGACTAGTTCATGCAACTTTTTTGCTTCCAAGTAAGATTTTTAACTAAACAATCGAGGAGATAATTTTTACAGAAAAGTTTACATCTCAAATAAAGTTCGCAACGTAGTTAAAAGCTATATGTGCAAGATTACACGTACGGGGAATTCGAGAGAAACGAAAATTTAGTTGGGACTTGGGATGCCCAATTTTTAATATCACCAACAATAGCAGCAAGTGACCATGGAGGATTAGACTTTGATGAAGCAAGTGAGATAGTAAGTTGTGAATCTGACTTGATTATAGCGTCGTGCCACCCTTTCGTCAATTGCAAGACTGCATGCACCGCGTAATGCTATAAGCTCAATAGCAAGAGTTGGATAAGCATGCCATATTTTTCCAAGACATAAAAGCCAGGACTCTTCACAATTTCAAGCCGTAATACCAAGATCACCTTGCATCCGCATAAAAGCACCATAACACTTAAGCTTCACAATGTTTAAAGTTGGGGGACCAATTTATGTGAACTTTTTTTATATGGGCCGTAAAGAATCGAAGGATTAGAAGCTGAGTAGTGTGAAAGAGTTGAATCGGCTTCATGTATCATAATAGGGTTTTTCTATCTTGTGCCCTAGGGGCACAAGATAAGAAGTGAGAAAGTACACAAAAAGTATTTAAAAACTAACAAAAAAGACAGTACATTTTTTATAGTACATGTTTCTTTTTTTGTGGGGCCCCGAATAATTTTTATTTACTTTTTCTCTTCTTATATTGTGCCCTTAGGGCACAATATAAAAAAACTCATCATAATATTAGTGATAGGAAATTACTTGATCAGAGCAAGGTTGAGTATTTTCGAATATGAATATGTTTCTAGACTTGCAATATAATTAAGTGAACTAATTATTCATTACAAAAAATTGGTTCAATTTACACACTTTTTTCTCCACATTTTTAAAAGTGTATAAAATTTTATTAATTTACTAACACTTAATAATGCGTAAAAATTGGTTACATTAATAAATGTGGAAAAAAGTTGTAAAACAATAAATTTTTCACCCGTGTCAAAAAAAAATTCACACTTTTAAGTGTGAAGAAATCTAAGAAATATCCACACTTATAGGTGTGGGCTCAAATTCTCCACACTTCCTCAAAGTGTGGGGACTCAAAGATTCTCCACACTTCTTCAAATTGTGTAGAATTTGGATGTTACAAATAACCACTATACTTAAAAGTGTGAAGAATCTTATAATTCTTCACACTTAAAAGTGTTAACTTTTATTTGATACAACTATAAGTATGAAATTTATAATTTTTTCACACTTATTAATGTAAACGATTTTTACGCATAATTAAGTGTTAATAAACCAATAAATTTTACTGTGAAAATTTAGTGCGGAGAATAAACCAATTTTTTTTGTAGTGATTTGGGTAGATTTGATACCTTAATATCAATTTTTAAACAAAACACTATTCATTCTTATTCACTTCATTTCACTTTTAACCTTGCACTTTAATAATATTTTGTTTCAACAATATTTTTATATCAAAATTTGTCACATGATATATATTTTATAACCATTCATAAATTACAATTTTATCATACAAATCTTTTTAATCCTGTCGTAACATGAGGTCAATAAAATTCAAATCAATATCTATGTCGATAAACCAATCTATACGGATAAACCATCAAACAAAAATTAAAATATCTTACATTAATGAATTCATTTAATTTCCAACGAATCAAAATATGAATCTTGACAAGACTATTGAGTGAAGTATTCTATCTTTGATTATAGGTTCTTTCAGATAGTGTTTTTCTTAAAGAAAATATCTAAGTCGACATCTTAAAATAAGATCGATATGAACCTTTAAAGATGCTAGACAACTACCCGTGTATAGCGAAGATTAGTATAAATTCGGAAAAACATGTTTGTGTCGATATGTGTACGTGTATATATATATATTATATATTGAGTATTTATGTTGTGTATGAAATGGACAAACATTTTAATATAAATTTAAAAACTACGAAGTAATAAACAGAGAAATGCTATCGCTCTTGATAATAACAAATTTCACATAAATTCACTAATATTATAACATAAAGAGAAACATGCTTCAAATTTTTCGCTAAAATGGTCGATAAGACAAGTGAATTAAAATTATGCGTTGTTGTTAGCAACACCATAATAAATATTATCATTAAAATAGAAAGGTCTCCTTAATTTTGAAAGGAAAATTGTAAGGGCATAATAATAACGAGAAGATAGGCCCCACGCTTACAAATGGCCCAATTATTATTCAAGTTTTGGTAACGTTTTGTTTCGATTTTTTACTTTTGCATCTATTTTTTTTATCATTTAACTATATAGCTGTTGTGTATATGTCATTTAAAGGTATTTTTTATGTATATATTTAGCACATGTGCATAATCTTTTTTTAATATGTCATCGTATAATTAAAAAAAGTCTAAAATAAAAACCCACGTACACAAACACATTTTAAGCTGGGCTAAAACGAACCCTTTCAAGCCCAACAATTATAGGAGTTATTTAAATATCTATAAAACTTTATAAAATTATATGCTTTTAGTCCCTATGGATTTAATTGCAAATCGTCCTTTATGCACAACAAATAATTGAACCAACAAACAGGCCAAAGGCTTTTGGCGGGGCTAGTTTCAAGCCCCACATGAAACAACGACGTTTCATGTTGGAAATGTATATACATGGTAATTAACAGTGTTATTTTGATAGTTCTAAGCAAAGTTTTTGTTTATTAAAGATATAATATAATTTTTGTTGATTTCATACACATCGAGATATATCAAAAAGTTTCTTTCCATTAATGGAAAACTAAAAAAATTATAAACATTTTATTACTCTTTCTTTATGTCCTGTTTAAGCCTTTACAAGTGGAAGGCACCACATCATTAACAACAACAAAAAACCCTCTTTTCAAAATTTAAAAATTTATCATAAAGTAAATAATTAATTCCACCGTCTTTTTCGTTAAATTCTAGTTAGAATCAAAGAAATTTTTAGGTGTTAAGTGTGTTTGTTTTTTATTTTTCGTTTAGAGGTAAAAATATCTAAACGGACCAGATATGGAAGAAACATTTTAATGCCTCTAGTTGAACTAATAAACATTCTGACGTTTTCTTAAAAAAAAAAACAAACAATATTATTCGATTCAGATTCAAACATTTCGCCTCGTGATTGATTAAGATGTGAAGTAAGATTCGATTCAGAATCCTCTTAATAAACAAACAAAGACCCAGGTAGTGTTTGTTTTTAAAAAGAGCTTTTAACGAACTTAATCGAACTGCTCGACAGCGATCAGACATTTGGCCATTCGGACTGCTTTTTTTTTTCCGTTCGTGACGTGGTCGAGGCTAGAAGATCTTAATGGTCTAGACTTGAGAGGGTGTCTTAACGCTCTTCATACTTTGTTGACACACAAAATAACCAAAATTTTTAATACGAGCAAGCAAATGTGCGGTTCAAACATTAGTTTTTTCCGCTCGATGCGCCGATTCGTACATTTACATTAGATTTAGATTCGGATACGCGGCTCAGATTCGATTCAAAGCCTCTTAAAACAAACAACACCTAAGGCTTGAGTTGATGTGGTTGTTCAAACTAGTACGCTATTTGATTATGTTTTGATCTTAAACATTCTCAAAAGACTACTCTTGGTGAAGAAATTAGAATCCTGTCTCATTTGTGAATCTTACATAAAAGTATAAGATCTTGTCCAGATTAAATGGAGTGTATAAATATGGTTTGTATATTAAAACGAAATGAAATAGACAACGTAATGAGATATATGTAATGACTCATTACCATTATTTCACAAATGTGTAGATTGGCGGGAACACGACGACCGAGTGCCTTTTGCACCGCCCATTCATCCACCCCACGAGGAATAGCTCCAAGAACTCTCCGGCCTAGTGGGCACCAAATGGAGTGAGCACGAGCCAAGACTCTGACCCCGAGCTCTTATTCCACAAAGTCTCTCAGGTGCCCATAGGTTTTGCGGAGGTGGGTACCTATACGTAGCAAATGCCAAGGATGAGACTTATTATTAATCATGTTTGATTTATATATCATAACAAAATGGAATTAATAAGTAAATTAATAATTTTTCATTAGCGATAGAAAGTTTATTTTAGACTAAATACACAGTTGGTCCCTAAACTTGGCAGGACGCATCGCGATGGGACAAAACTCGGCCTTTTCATCACCAGAGGTCCAAACCTTGGCCTTTAAATGCAAGAATCGTCCCTTGACCAATAACGGCGTTGTCAACGTTCCGTTATACGCCACAAAAACCCGTAATCATGTTACTGTTGAGGGTACAATAGTCATTTTGTTTTATTTACTGTAGCATATGTCTTGTCCAATTTCCCGCCATTATGTACAATATAACAAAACTGTGTACTCATTGCTCATCCCCAAACTTGTTTTGGAAGCCTACTCAGAAAACCCTAATGCAATGTCTTTCATCAAATCAAATAATCTAAGTAAGAAAATAACAAACAACCACCATGGATTTACTCTGTGGCGAGTAAGGGAATATCCTTTATATGATGATCGTGAAACGGAGGAAAGAGTCGCAATCGGAGATATTGTAAGTATTTTTGGTTAGAGCCTATTACAATCATATGTTAGTACGATCGATTAAGTTATTCCCTTTAGGTAACTTTAGCTTAACAATGTTTTTGTACATTTTTATATATGGGTGAACTCGGATCGCTTAGCATGATGTTCCATTATGAAGGTACATTCAAATACTTTCGGTAGGATATATCAAGGAGGCAAGAAATGCCTTGTTGATCTTGTGGAAATAAAAGAGGTATCCGTTGATGAAATGGATGCTCTCATGACCCAAATCGGTTATGAGTCCGGGCAAACCAATTATTTCTACTTTCTTAAGCCTCGTTGTACATTAGACTACGTTTGTTTTCTTTGCGTGTCGCTAATGAGACTTGTTGAAAGATGTTGTCATACAACATGTCGATAGACGCCTATGTTGAAATAGGAAGACTAGATTAGAACTTTCAAATGTCCCCACAATCAATTAAGACCGTGTTTTGGGAGATGGATGAAGATAGGAGAAAATTTGCTCTGCGGCTATTCAATCTGTTGTAGATGGTTGGTGTTAGATGATATAGATAATGAACACCGCCTAGATCCTTTTATCCAACTTACACAATTGTCATGGACGTCAATGATATTGGTGAATCTAGCAATTTGCCAAACATTGAGCCGAGATTTTCCACCTTAGATCGCTTCATTTGTTAGCCAACCTGTTCATAATAAATGAGCGTGCTTTAGTAGTTATTGATGAGGACAATGCTATAAAGGAGCCCGATAATGTTGAGGTTAACTGCTTTGAGTGAGTCGTGGAAGCACTTAGACAAAGTTGGAACAACACTAGTTGATGTCAATAACGACTTTGAGGAGCCCGAAAATTTTGAGGTTAACTGTTTCAATTGACTCGGAGAAGCATTTACACAAAGCATGAAGAGCACTAGTTGATGTCAATAATGTGTTTGAGGAGCGATGTGGATGTAACTCTGTTTCAATTGACTCAAGATAACATGGAAGAGGATCCGTTGTTGATGTTACTCATTACAAGTGAGTGACACTAGTGACTTAGGCAATGCAGTTGATGATTCAATCAACCAAATGAAGAACACTTGTCAGAGAATATGCACAACTTGGTATGGTACAAGTAGGTCGAGTAATGATTTAGGTGAAGAAGAACAACCAAGAATATAAGTGATGACGGTTGGTAAATGATTTACATGTGATGGTTGATGATGTATTTTGCGGTGACCATGTTAGTTTCCAACACGCAGACTTTGCTAATGGCGTCTATACCACTTTTTTCTACGCCGGTCGAGTTTGTATCGCAGGGAAGTAAAAACCTAGTAAGAGAGCATTCAATAGAAACTAGGAGGAGTTGTTTTTGCGAAGAATGACAAAACAAGAATAAGGGTCAGTGTAGGGGTTGTTCCACTTTCAGCCCAAGTGAAAATCTGGAATGGATATAGGCCCATCTAGAAGTCCATTAAGCATAAGGGTATAAATGCATTGCTTTTCGGCAAAAGGACCCTTCACAAATACTCGCCCATGGCTATTGTTTGTCGGCAGGAATGGTGAGACAGTATCCGTCGGTCGTAACATATAATGAGCAACACACTTGTTTGCAATCAAGGAAGTCGAGCTTTTGACCTTCGCTATATCTCACGAGAAAATTATAGCACAAGTTGAAACAAATCCACGACTCGCCGTCCAGTGCATGCATAATCAACTTACCAACCAATACGACCTTCAAGTGTAACACCCCAAATTTGTTTAGCGGAAGCATACGTGTTATTCGGGAGCGTTACGGAGTTGGTGAATCATAACACAAGTAATAAAGAGCGGAATACATACTCCGTTTGATTTCATAAAATAGTTTTAAAATATTATCTTCTGACATAGTTTAAATAAATGGGTACAACCCATTAGTTATAGTGGTCCCAAAGTAAAACATCATTTTGTGTAAAACACTTCTTTAATACTACTACGACCATACTTCCGCTTCTTGCCTTGCCTTCATGAACAATTCTTAAACACACGAGAAAATATGCTAAAAGGTCACTAAAATTTGGTGAGTTCATAGGTTTAAATTAAAATAGTAAGCTTGGACCATAAGCAAAGGCATATAATCATTACAACGAATATAATGATATATGTATGAATGTCTATTACGTTAGCTCTAAGTTCATGCAACCGATACTACGACGGTTCTGTATGCTAAAAGATGTCATACAATATAGGGGCCCATGCAAGTGTTTTGTCCTCAACACTTGATTCCGACATGGTATCGTTTCGCCTTGGCCTAAGCATGGCCAACCGAGCGGAGAGTCACCCTCAATAGATCTATTTATAACATTCGCGTTTCCCAATGGGGAATTGACGGTTCATGAAAAGGGCATTCTCTAGGGACATAAGGGCTTAGGCTAAACCACGTAATAGTAATCATGTAATAGTTTTGGTCCATAAAATGTTTTGCATATTTCTCACCCCAAAATGTATAAAACAATTTATCAAGTAAAAGTGGGGCTATGAAACTCACCTTAGCAAAGTGCAAATCCAAATGTGGGATTAGTGAATATTGTGAAGCGGCACCGACACGCGACCTAGATAAGGAGGGCAATGTTTAGTTCATCGTTCTTAAGTATTGCTTACTTAAAATGATGTAATTAATATTATTCTTATATAATGGTTTTAAATTCAACTTTTAGTTTGTAAAAGAAAATAATTTAATAGGTTTACTAGTAAGTATATAAATGTATATATACTCTTTTCATTTTGACGTTAGTATGGTTTTAAAATCAAGTTTGCTTTAAGATAAATAATTAAAATGTTCCATTAGTAAGTATATAAATGTATATATACTTATTTAAGTTGACACAAAATGATATTGTCAAAAGTAATTATTAGTTTGTCTATTTTCTAATTGAATTTAGAAAATACTTGAGTTAATTTTGGAAACTCTCAAGTTTATAAGTTGACCAAAATGATATAGTAGTCCTTGTTTTATTTGTCAAAGTTTGTTTTTATATATATATAGTCCTCGACTAAAGATCGTTACTTGACACGTATATATATATATGTCTACCCATTGTCGTTAATCATGGTTATTGAGTGTCAAGTTTTAAGCCTTTATTGTCTTATATAGTTATGTAAGAAAATAGTTTTGCACTTGTTTACTTGGTAACTCGCGTCGCTTATAACTTATGTGATATATTGCGGCGTATGTGTATAAAGACTTATTAAATGGTTGAGTAATAGTTTTACATTTAGATCTTTTCCTCGTGTGTTAGCTCATTTTACTCATTGGACACTCGAGTTTAGTGAAATGTGTGCCGGCGTTGTTGTAGTGATTGGGTACCAATTTGGGTTTTGGGCCCAAACTAGCTAATAGTCCCTTTTAATGAGACTAAGTTTGACTTGGGGTGTGGCCTCTTTTCGTGGCTTACGAATGGGAAAAAAAAGAAAACAAGGAGAAACAAGGAGACTAACATGTAGCATTTGAATTAGATAACTAATAGTTTTGAAGTGTTACACATTTTCAAGTTGTTGCCAAATGTATCCTCAAGTTAGATATAGGCGTATAACATAGGTTTCAAGACTTGAAGTGTACCTAGTTTGTTTATGCTCTATCTTATGTTGTCGAGACTCTCGACTAGTGAATATGATTCGCCACTTTGGTACTACCAAGAAGTAGTTGTCGACCCATTTTCATAGTCTCTAGCACATCTATTCGATGACCATTAAGTACTTATCAAAGATGAGCAAACAAGGGAAGATGACAAGTGAAAGACTCTCGAAATACATTTTAACACAAGAACACTCTCGACTCGGGTTTCTCACTAGGCGTACAAGGAGGTTTTGACCCATGGTTCATCTTTGAGTTACAAGACAATTAAAGACTAGCATGTTTCTCGAGTACAAGCAAGGTTAAAAATCAAGTTTCCGACATACTTTTAAATGATGTGAATGTTGACGGAAAAATGTGAGTCTTGACATGGTTTTACTAGTAGTCTTGTAAACAAAAACTTGACTCATTTACTTTGTCCTTGTCCTTGTCTCGACAGAAAAACCAACGGACCCTTGTTCACAAATGACCACTTAAGACTAGTTTCCATTATTTGTTTATCAAAGCATAGTATTACAACATCAAAGTACCTAGTTACATAGTCAAATTACTAAGTTCCTATAAGACCAAGCCCTCATTTTCTTGGCTTGCTTCTCGACGAAATAATCACAACCCAATGACAACATAAATCTCAACATGACTAGATCAAGTTCTAAAGTAACAAAACTATACTCATTTTGTAAAGTTGTACATCTTATACTTACAAACTTAAATGAAAACAAGACATCACAAAAACACTTCATTAAGAATGTTTACATAACAACGAAACAAAAGAAATCATGAGGAAGGAAAAGACTATGAACCTTATCAAGAATGAGATGTGGGTATGTTGATGAGAGCCAAGTCGAGGGACCTCCACACAAATCAACCCGTATACGAATTTTGAGCAAACCCAACAACTTCTTGGTCACTTTGAGAATATTACTCTCTTGTGGTGAGTTTGAGTTTTTGATTTGTGGGTGTCCTTGGTCTCTCAATGTTTCTTATGAAGAGGTTAAGAGGAAAGTCCTTGGTCATCTCTCTTCATCTTGGAGTTTTGTTTGAAGCCAAAAATGGCTTACTTCCAAGACATCCGAATCTTTGGATATAAAAGATATAGTGGTGCAAAGATCTTTACTTCTTCCTTGTGATTTGTTTTGAGCTTCCTTGGATCCCTTGAAGATAGAGGAGCATCTAGGGAGATTTGAGAAGCAAGGTTTATCATGGATTAGGTATGAGAGAGGTGAGTGTGTTGGATGAAGATGTTGGCTTATCTTCAAATGGAAATATTCGGCCTAGGGAGGGAGTACAAGATAGAGGTTGAAGATGGATTTGATTCTTTTTTTCTTGGTTCTTGGTCTTGCCGTGAGTGGAGAGGTAAGACAAAAGGGTTGGTGTTTTAAATTTTATCAACTCTTTTCTTGTAAGGTATAGTAAGAGTTTTATTAAAATGTTAATGTAAGTAAAGTAGATGTATTGCATACTTGTTTATTTTGTGTAAGTATTTGTAAGTGAGATAATTTTTTTGTATAAAATGTGTGCATTTACATTATAGTTATGCAAGTTTGCACTTGAGTCTTATCAAGCCTTTGTTTAAGTGATAATGTGTTTAAGTATTTTGTGTCCTTGAAGTCATATTGTGACCAAGGTATTATTGTTTGACAATTTTTGTCCGTGCTATTTTATGGTTACGTGTTTGAATTATTTTATCTTTGCAATATTCCAAGTCGCTGACATTTGTTAATTGTTTTAGCGAGTCCTTATCATAGTGTCGGTACGCGTGTAGTGTCGGTCACTGGGAAGAACGAGATAACCTCTCGTCTTATAATTTAAATCATAAGACAAAATAAAATATTCATAAAATGATATGAATGCAAAAGTGGTGCAGTTACCTACTGTATGCGAGTTAGCTACTCAAATGATCAGGCAAAGCTTATGCATGCTTAATAAATTTGGCTTAGTAAAATGAGTTACTAATTATCAGTTAAATTTTGGTGAAAATTTACCGTGTGTCACATCCTCCCCGTCTTGGAAGAGAAAACCGTCCTCGGTTTTCAGTTAGGATTGCTTTGTGAAGTAGAGAAAAGGTGTGGGTACTTGCGTTTGAATTGGTCTTCGCGTTCCCGTGTATTACGGACCTCTTTGAGAGTTCCAACGGACCTTGACGATCGGGATGCGGCTTTGCTTAAGCCGTTTGATTTCCTATCCATGATCTCAATGGGTTCCTCGACAAAATTCAATCTTTAAATCGACTTGGATTTCTTCAAAGGAATAGCAAGAGTTTCGTCGGAAGACATTTCTTTAAGTTGCACACGTGAAACACGTTGTGTCTGAGTGAGTTCTTGTGGTAATTCAAGGCGGTATGCTACGGTCCGATTCTAGCAAGAATTTTGAAAGGTCCAATATAACGAGATTTAGCTTTCCACGTTTGCGAAGCGGATTCGCCCTTCCATGGCGCAACTTTGAGCATAACTCTATCTCCCACTTGAAACTCAAGTGGTTTCCTCCTTTATCCGCGTAGCTCTTTTGGCGATCACGAGTTGCTTGTAGTCGGCTTTTGATTTGTACAATCTTCTCGGTAGTTTCTTGGATTAACTCCGGACGATGAAGTTGACTTTCTCCAACTTGTTGACTGCGGGTGATCTACATTTCCGACCATAGAGTGCTTCATATGGTGCGGCTTTGATACTTGTGTGATAGTTGTTATTGTAAGAAACTTCGGCTAATGGCAAGTGTTTATCGACCATTTCAAAGTCTATCACACATGCTCTTAGCATATCCTCTAGTGTTTGGATTGTTCTCTCGCTTTGCCCATCGGTTTGAGGATGGTAGCGGTGCTCATGTCGAGGTTAGATCCTAAAGCATCTTGAAGTGATTTCGAAGTTTGAAGTGAAGCGGCTATCTCATCGAAATGATGGAAATTGGTACACCATGGCGTGCGATGATTTCCTTCGGTATAGTTGAGCTAGTTTTCCATTCCATCACTTTCCTTCATCGGTAGGAAATGTCTTGACTTGGTGAGACGGTCAACTATTACCCAAATAGTGTCGTAGCCTCTAGAGGTTTTAGGTAACTTAGTGATAAAGTCCATTGTTATCGTTCCCATTTCCTCGGGGATTTCGGGTTGTACTAGTAGACCTGAGGGTCTCTGATGTTCAGCTTTAACCTTTGAACAAGTTAAACATCGGCTGACATATGTTGCAATGTCGGCTTTCATGTTGGGCCACCAGTACAATTTCTTCAAATCAAGGTACATTTTGTCGGATCCTGGGTGGATGGAGTATTTAGACTTGTGGGACTCATGCATAATGACGTCGCGAATTCCTCCGTAGAGTGGTATCCAACTCCGCTCTTTGAAACACAAAGTTCCGTCCGACCTTTTTACGAATCCGTTTTCACTTTACGGCATTAGTAAAGGTTCTCATTTGGACGATTTTCCTCTTTGAGTGCTTCAATTGAGCCTCGAGAATTTTGGTTGGAAGAGGTGAACTAATTGTCATACCCAGGATCGACTCTAAGAGGTTTTGGTCGCTCTTTTCTCTTGAGAGCATCGGCAACTACATTCGCTTTACCGGATGATAGCAATTTGTGATCGTAATCATTGAGTAATTCCAACCATCGGCGTTGTCTCATGTTCGAGTTCTTTCGATCCAAGATGTGTTGTAGACTTTTGTGATCGGTGTATCGACACACTTCGTGCCATACAAGTAGTGTCTCCAAATTTGAGTCGAACACAAGCTGCTCCTAACTCCAAATCGTGTGTCGTGTAGTTCTTCTCATGAGTTTTCAATTGGCGAGGCGTATGCTATCACCTTCTCCCTTTGCATTAATCTTGCTCAGGGCCCCTTATGTGAGCGTCGCAATATCGACAAAGTCTTCACTACCTTACGGTAAGGCGAGCAGTGCACTACACAACTTTTCTTTAAGGGTTGAAAAGCTTCTTCTTCTTTCTCTCCCAGTCAAACTTAGCGTTTTTACGGGTTAGCTTGGTTAAAGATTTGGCAATCTTTGAGAAACCGTCAATAAATCTCTGTAGTACCCAACAAGTCCTAAATTGGCGTATTTGGTAGGAGTTGTGGGTGTCGCCCAATCCTTTATTGACTCGATCTTAGCGGGGTCTACATGTATGCCTTGTTGTCGATTACATGACCTAAGAATTGCACGGTTGGTATCCAAAATTCACACCGAGAAT
The DNA here is from genome assembly GCA_022545495.1 of Chrysanthemum lavandulifolium. Taxonomy (NCBI): domain Eukaryota; kingdom Viridiplantae; phylum Streptophyta; class Magnoliopsida; order Asterales; family Asteraceae; genus Chrysanthemum; species Chrysanthemum lavandulifolium. Next base: position 226,671,905 of record CM040240.1, on the reverse strand, counting down.
TTCGCATCTGAGTTCTTCCTTCTTCAACAATTCTAAGATTAACCTAAGGTGCTCTTCGTGTTCTTCGCACTCTTGGAATAAATTAGGATGTCGTCAATGAATACGATCACAAATTTATCCAAGTAGGGTTTACACTCGGTTCATGAGGTCCATGAACACGGTGGTGCGTTGGTTAACCCAAAGGCATGACTTGGAACTCGTAATGTCCATAACGAGTTACGAAGGCGGTTTTGGGAATATCTTCTTCTCGAACTCTTAGTTGATGGTATCCGGACCTTAAGTCGATTTTGAATAAACACTCGAACCTTGAAGTTGATCGAATAAGTCATCGATTCTCGGGGTGGGTAGCGGTTCTTGATGGTTAGTTTATTCAACTCACGATAGTCGATGCACATCACGAAGGTTCCGTCTTTCTTCTTTGAGCAGGGATGGTGCTCCCCATGGCGATGAGCTTGGTGCGATGAACCCTTTTTACGCAAGTTCCGGCAAGCGGTTTGATAACTCACGAAGTTCCGTTGGAGCTAATCGATAAGGTGCTCTTGCCAGCGGTGCGGCACCGGCACTAAATCGATCGAAATTCAACTGTCGTCGGCGGAAGTCCGGCAAGTCTTGGGAAAGACTTGAGAATTCTCTTACTATTGGCACGTCCTCGGACGTTTTCTTCTCGCCGTCTTCGTCCTTTCCGGTGACTTGTGCTAGGAAGATATGACATCCTTCCTCGATACACCTTAACACCTTAGTACGAAATGACATGCAATCTTGAAGCGTTTCTTCGTCGCATACATCTCCTTCTATTGTTAGCACTTCATCTCCGTAGGGTATCCGAGCGAGTTTCTCGTCGCAAATGATGGCGACATGATATTTTGCTAGCCAATCCATTCCGACAATGACATCGAAACTACCCAATACTCGGTATCAAATCGATATTGAATGGGTGGTTTAACGGGTTAAGGTGCAACCTCTTATAATGGTATCTACCCTTTCTATGTTACCGTTAGCTAGTTCCACGTTGTATGCATTTCCTAATGCGGTTGGGGCAATATCGAGTAGTGGACTAAGCGTATTAGAAACAAAACTCCTATCGGCCCCGTGTCAAACAATATGGATGCATAACGGTTATTTATAAGGCGTACCCGTCACAACATTCGGGTCTTCACGAGCTTCCACTTTGGTTCTGACATAGACTCTCCCGAGCTCCTTCTCCATTTCACGATTACTCGTTTGTCCAACATTTCCACGAATCTGCCATTCCATGGCTTCACAGATTCCCCTCGGTTTCCTCCATCACGACCTTGGTTTACGGTCTTCGGCATTCATTCTTATAATGCCCTTTTCACCACAACCAAAGCAAGTTATATTAGCTTTTGGGTCTGGTGGGTGTTTGAGCTATCGCCAATGATTTGGACTGCGGTTCTGGTTAAGTGTCCGATCTTGACAATTCGACTTAACGGTACACTGCCCCCTTGTGATGCGGTGTGCATCGATTACACAATAGTGCGGTCCACGAATACGGTTTTCTTTCTCCGACATTCTTGCATAAGCTCTAGCAACATTTTGCCTTTTGTTTTGGTTGTTGTGGTTGTTCTATTGTTGTTACCACGGTATTCATAGTTGTTGTAACCTTGAGAATGGTCATCCCATTTCCTCTTATTGTCAACCACTTTTCCATGGAATCCTCAATCACTTGGTCCATGAGTTTGTTGGCTACCTCGATGGTTTCATGGAGATCAATAGCCTTAGAAGTGGTTACATTGCCCTTGATAGGTTGAGGCAATCCTCAGATGTATCTCTCCAACAATCGGGTCTCGGTGGGAACCATTTGGGACACAATAAAGCTAGCTCTTGAAATCGGCGATTATAAGCGACCATATTGGTACCTTGAACCTTTAGGTTCCAAAACTCATCTCGAGTTTCTTGATCTCATTACGAGGACGGTGCTGAGTACCATTTCCTTGAAGTTCTCCCATGGCATGGCATAGGCAACATCGATACTAGCGGTTTGAAAATTGTTCCACGGTCAAAGCGACATCCGTGAAAGTGAATGATGCATACTTAACCTTAGAATCTTCTTCACGATTGCAGATTGAACACGGTCTCGAGCTTTTCGATCCACCTAGTTAGACCAAGCGACTCCTTGGTTCCACTAAAGCTTCGGTCATGGTTTCTGAAAGTCTTGATAAGTACAAGTGCGGTTGTGAGTGGGTGGTCTTGAAGTTCCGGCATTAGTAGGCGAGTGATTTCTTTGCGGCTAAGCGGCGTTCACCCGCTCATTGACGGTTGGTCGATCATGGCTTGATTCATGATGGGTTGGATTGGAGTAGCCCTAGCGGAGTAGTGGCTTGGCGATCGATCGGGTGTGACTCTGTTTGGAATAGCGACATTTGCGACTTGGTTGCAGTGACTCTCATTGGGATGGGAGCATTGGAGGCTCCACGGGGTTGGTGCGTTTTGATCTTCGTTTTGGCGGCATTTACTGCGATAAAAGGTGATGAGATATAGAACCTTTGAAACAAGGTAAGTGTCACGTAATAGTGTGGTTATTGTAGTTAGATCATATGTGCAATCTATAAGCGTAAAGACAATTGGATAGGAAAATAAGTTTGTCATAGATAGAATTTCGGTTACAAGGTTCCTACGGTACATGATGAGATACTAGTTGGAGTACAACGAAATACAGCGGAATACAAAGGAAGTACAATGGAAAATACAAGCTGAAATACGATGATAATGACTAACACTAAGCTGTTATAGCTCGGTTTAGTGTACTACAATCATGCAATGGAATCTAAGGATGATCGATGCGTAATCGCTCTATGATAGCAATCGGCTCTCATTTGTGTATCCTCAATCTCTCGTCGTCTCATCGTGATGCCAACATAGACTCTAAACCGGTGAGTCCTCTGCCATCCCTCTCAGCGGTATCTCGCAATCCACTGGGCTCTCTAGCTCCTACAGTCGTCCGTGTATCGAGTCGACCTCTACCCAAGGCTCGTACTCTCTGTCCAACTCTCGGCGTCCTCGACACGAGTCTCGACCCTAAAATCGATCGTATCCTCTCGTGTCTCTCGGGTCCCATGCTCTCAAACAACACATCGGTAACTCGGTCTAAACCCCTCCACGCGCTCGCATGAGCTTGCAAGCGTGTTGGATCGATCTCTAGGCGATCGAATGGACTCCTAGCAATGTCTCATGAGAGTCCAAGCGAATGAGTATCCTCTCGGTGAGGTCGGATCATCTTCGGAGATCGACAAGTGCGGCTCGATGCGTGCCTCAGCGGTGCGGCTTCCTCAATGGTCTCAAGTTGTCAGTGGTGCGCTCAGGCGCTCCATGTCTGCTGCGAGATGGTACAAGCGAAGGCGATGACGGGCTATAGCTCGGACTAGTGACAAGTGGTCTTGAGCGATCAAGCAATCAATATCCTCAATCAATCTCACTACTCTCCTCATTTGTGGAGAAAAGCGGCTCTGCCCTAATCCAAATGGTGCATCAATATCCATGTCATCGTCGATCTACGAGCCATCACGGAGCTCTGTCCTAGCTCTGTATGCTCGAACAATCTCAAACCACATGTACTCACATCTATTGCTATGCTAACATAGCCGGGGACACTCTCGGTCGGTATGGGCTACGGTAATTCCTCCTCGGGATCCTCTTGGGATCTTCTTCGGATCTTCCTCGAGTAAGAATCGGTAGATCTCGAGTCTCGATGAGGTGGTGACTCGGTGGGTGATGGTGTCGGTGACTCGAAGTAGTAGAAGGACCCATATAGCGGTAGCGGGTCATCAGAAGCTAGTGCGGCACATATGAATACCGCTCTCGATATCCGGTACTCTCGCAATCATACGGGGCTTTGCTGCGCATCAGCAGGTGATGGGGTGGTGGTGAGGGTAGGTATAAGTGGAGTAGGTGCAATAGTAATTTGGATTGCTAGTGTGGCTGTACGTATGGATCGGTGGTGAGTGTGCAAGGTGGCGGATGGTCGGTGAGTGAGCTAATAGGATGTCCTCACGAACATCGTGAGGAAAAATTTGGGAAGGCATAGTCTGTGACAAGGCGGTGCATATGTGTAAGTATGTGGAAAAATATGCTCATGATGTATATGAAATAGTGCATAAGTAAATAGGAAATAAAACATGTAATCTATTAAATGAACTTTAAGTAAAATGGCAAGTAAGGCAAGCGGCAATCGGTGGTCGTAGTATGATGTTTTTGTGAAAAGTAGTTATAGTTTAGGGTTTATATGTACCTAGTTCTCTATAACTTAGGCTCGATGCCAATCTGTAACACCCCAAATTTGTTTAGCGGAAGCATACGTGTTATTCGGGAGGCGTTACGGAGTTGGTGAATCATAACACAAGTAATAAAGAGCGGAATACATACTCCGTTTGATTTCATAAAATAGTTTTAAAATATTATCTTCTGACATAGTTTAAATAAATGGGTACAACCCATTAGTTATAGTGGTCCCAAAGTAAAACATCATTTTGTGTAAAACACTTCTTTAATACTACTACGACCATACTTCCGCTTCTTGCCTTGCCTTCATGAACAATTCTTAAACACACGAGAAAATATGCTAAAAGGTCATTAAAATTTGGTGAGTTCATAGGTTTAAATTAAAATAGTAAGCTTGGACCATAAGCAAGGCATATAATCATTACAACGAATATAATGATATATGTATGAATGTCTATTACGTTAGCTCTAAGTTCATGCAACCGATACTACGACAGTTCTGTATGCTAAAAGATGTCATACAATATAGGGGCCCATAGCAAGTGTTTTGTCCCTCAACACTTGATTCCGACATGGTATACGTTTCGCCTTGGCCTTAGCATGGCCAACCGAACGGAGGAGTCACCCTCAATAGATCTATTTATAACATTCGCGTTTCCCAATGGGGAATTGACGGTTCATGAAAAGGGCATTCTCTAGGGACATAAGGGCTTAGGCTAAACCACGTAATAGTAATCATGTAATAGTTTTGGTCCATAAAATGTTTTGCATATTTCTCACCCCAAAATGTATAAAACAATTTATCAAGTAAAAGTGGGGCTATGAAACTCACCTTAGCAAAGTGCAAATCCAAATGTGGGATTAGTGAATATTGTGAAGCGGCACCGACACGCGACCTAGATAAGGAGGGCAATGTTTAGTTCATCGTTCTTAAGTATTGCTTACTTAAAATGATGTAATTAATATTATTCTTATATAATGGTTTTAAATTCAACTTTTAGTTTGTAAAGAAAATAATTTAATAGGTTTACTAGTAAGTATATAAATGTATATATACTCTTTTCATTTTAGCGTTAGTATGGTTTTAAAATCCAAGTTTGCTTTAAGATAAATAATTAAAATGTTCCATTAGTAAGTATATAAATGTATATATACTTATTTAAGTTGACACAAAATGATATTGTCAAAAGTAATTATTAGTTTGTCTATTTTCTAATTGAATTTAGAAAATACTTGAGTTAATTTTGGAAACTCTCAAGTTTATAAGTTGACCAAAATGATATAGTAGTCCTTGTTTTATTTGTCAAAGTTTGTTTTAATATATATATATAGTCCTCGACTAAAGATCGTTACTTGACACGTATATATATATGTCTACCCATTATCGTTAATCATGGTTATTGAGTGTCAAGTTTTAAGCCTTTATTGTCTTATATAGTTATGTAAGAAAATAGTTTTGCACTTGTTTACTTGGTAACTCGCGTACGCTTATAACTTATGTGATATATTGCGTATGTGTATAAAGACTTATTAAATCGTTGAGTAATAGTTTTACATTTAGATCTTTTCCTCGTGTGTTAGCTCATTTTACTCATTGGACACTCGAGTTTAGTGAGGTGTGGCCGGCGTTAGTAGTGATTGGGTACCCAATTTGGGTTTGGGCCCAAACTAGCTAATAGTCCTTTTAATGAGACTAAGTTTGACTTGGGTGTGGCCTCTTTACGTGGCTTACGAATGGGAAAAAAAAGAAAACAAGGAGAAAACAAGGAGACTAAAATGTAGCATTTGAATTAGATAACTAATAGTTTTGAAGTGTTACACATTTTCAAGTTGTTGCCAAATGTATCCTCAAGTTAGATATAGGCGTATAACATAGGTTTCAAGACTTGAAGTGTACCTAGTTTGTTTATGCTCTATCTTATGTTGTCGAGACTCTCGATTAGTGAATATGATTCGCCACTTTGGTACTACCAAGAAGTAGTTGTCGACCCATTTTCATAGTCTCTAGCACATCTATTCGATGACCATTAAGTACTTATCAAAGATGAGCAAACAAGGAAGATGACAAGTGAAAGACTCTCGAAATACATTTTAACACAAGAACACTCTCGACTCGGGTTTCTCACTAGGCGTACAAGGAGGTTTTGACCCATGGTTCATCTTTGAGTTACAAGACAATTAAAGACTAGCATGTTTCTCGAGTACAAGCAAGGTTAAAATCAAGTTTCCGACATACTTTTAAATGATGTGAATGTTGACGGAAAAATGTGAGTCTTGACATGGTTTTACTAGTAGTCTTGTAAACAAAACTTGACTCATTTACTTTGTCCTTGTCCTTGTCTCGACGAGAAAAACCAACGGACCCTTGTTCACAAATGACCACTTAAGACTAGTTTCCATTATTTGTTTATCAAAGCGCAAGTATTACAACATCAAAGTACCTAGTTACATAGTCAAATTACTAAGTTCCTATAAGACCAAGCCCTCATTTTCTTGGCTTGCTTCTCGACAGAAATAATCACAACCCAATGACAACATAAATCTCAACATGACTAGATCAAGTTCTAAAGTAACAAAACTATACTCATTTTGTAAAGTTGTACATCTTATACTTACAAACTTAAATGAAAACAAGACATCACAAAACACTTCATTAAGAATGTTTACATAACAACGAAACAAAAGAAATCATGAGGAAGGAAAAGACTATGAACCTTATCAAGAATGAGATGTGGGTATGTTGATGAGAGCCAAGTCGAGGGACCTCCACACAAATCAACCCGTATACGAATTTTGAGCAAACCCAACAACTTCTTGGTCACTTTGAGAATATTACTCTCTTGTGGTGAGTTTGAGTTTTTGATTTGTGGGTGTCCTTGGTCTCTCAATGTTTCTTATGAAGAGGTTAAGAGGAAAGTCCTTGGTCATCTCTCTTCATCTTGGAGTTTTGTTTGAAGCCAAAATGGCTTACTTCAAGACATCCGAATCTTTGGATATAAAAGATATAGTGGTGCAAAGATCTTTACTTCTTCCTTGTGATTTGTTTTGATCTTCCTTGGATCCTTGAAGATAGAGGAGCATCTAGGGAGATTTGAGAAGCAAGGTTTATCATGGATTAGGTATGAGAGAGGTGAGTGTGTTGGATGAAGATGTTGGCTTATCTTCAAATGGAAATATTCGGCCTAGGGAGGGAGTACAAGATAGAGGTTGAAGATGGATTTGATTCTTTTTTTCTTGGTTCTTGGTCTTGCCGTGAGTGGAGAGGTAAGACAAAAGGGTTGGTGTTTTAAATTTTATCAACTCTTTTCTTGTAAGGTATAGTAAGAGTTTTAATAAAATGTTAATGTAAGTAAAGTAGATGTATTGCATACTTGTTTATTTTGTGTAAGTATTTGTAAGTGAGATAATTTTTGTATAAAATGTGTGCATTTACATTATAGTTATGCATGTTTGCACTTGAGTCTTATCAAGCCTTTGTTTAAGTGATAATGTGTTTAAGTATTTTGTGTCCTTGAAGTCATATTGTGACCAAGGTATTATTGTTTGACAATTTTTGTCCGTGCTATTTTATGGTTACGTGTTTGAATTATTTTATCTTTGCAATATTCCAAGTCGCTGACATTTGTTAATTGTTTTAGCGAGTCCTTATCATAGTGTCGATGCAGCGTGTAGTGTCGGTCATTTGGGAAGAACGAGATAACCTCTCGTCTTATAATTTAAATCATAAGACAAAATAAAATATTCATAAAATGATATGAATGCAAAAGTGGTGCGATTACCTCTTGTATCGAGTTAGCTACTCAAATGATCGAGCAAAGCTTATGCATGCTTAATAAATTTGGCTTAGTAAAATGAGTTACTAATTATCGGTTAAATTTTGGTGAAAATTTACCGTGTCAAGGATCATGGACTTGGTTTCTTCATTGTTTATCCGATGACATAGCACTTGGGCCAATTTCAAGCATCACTTTTATTACTAACATGAATAAGGTTCTCTCTTACTCTGTTCATGAATTTAAGTCTCTCTGTTTTGAAACAGATAGTAAACATATTTGATTTTGTGCGGGGATATAAGTAGAGCTTTAGCGAAGTTTTTTCAAGTGCGAGAACATAGATTACATATTAGCATTCATGAGAAAATAAAGCGCAATGGAAAGGTAGGGCCTACAAAGACCATCTATGGAAATGTGCATGACCTCAGCGGTTGTCTGAGTTTAAAGCTATGCTCGATCTCAAGAAACTTAATCAACCAGCCCATGATTAGTTAAGTAAGATACCACCGATCCATTGGTCAAGGTCGCATTTTTCATGTAAGTGATCTATCATTTGATTACTTTGTATTTGTAAATGCAGTATAAAAGTTATAATTAACACATGTTTATTACTTGTCATCTTTAGGAGAGCTACTTCGATGTGTTACTTAATAACATGTGTCAAGTGTTTCATGAGAAAATAAGTGAGGTTTAAGCAAACCAATTATTACAACCTTAGAATACATCGAGAATCACTGTATGAAGAGGATAATGCATGTTCTTATGGTGATTGAGAAGAGTGATGGGCCACTAACACCAAGCGCACAACACATGCTAGAGGCTATTAAGAAAGAGGTTGTTAAGTATAATGTTTTATGGAATGAGGATCTAAGTTTGTGTTAGTGGACCATGGGGTGACCAATGTGTAGTTAATGTTGTACACAAGTTTTGTACTTGCGAGAAGGTGGGAGATAACAGGTTTACCATGTAAACATGATGTTGCTACCAATTGGAATATGGCTTTAAATGGCCAACAAGTAGGGCTGTAGAAACATGGGCTCATCCTTGTTACTATCTTCTCACTGGGAGGCTACCTACAAACACCATGTCCAAACTATAACTAGCGGTGTACATTGGGAAAATCAACTATGCCAACAACAATTGTTCCACGAAATCCGAAACAAACCCGCCTACCGCAAGAGGTAGAAAAGAGTTAGGATAGCTCCCGAAAGTGAAGAGGTTGTGAAGGATGGTAACCGTCAAGGGCTTGGAAGAGTGTTAAGTGTAGTATTTGTGGCATTCTTTGGACACAACAAGGTAACATGCCTAGGGTATGTTGGAGTGAAAGTAGTGGAGCGCCAATAAGGGAAATGTCAAGCAGTGCCTACTAAAGGCTGCAGGAAAAAGAATCATCCTAAAGGTAAAAGGTAGCGACAAATAAAGAAGTGAAGGTACAAGTCTTGTTGTTAAAAGCCAAGTTAGTGCGGTTCAAGGAAGTGGTGTTCAATCGAAAATCAAGATCCAAAGAATCGAAGATCCCATCATACATGATGCATCCACATCACAATCAACAACATCAAGATGAAGCAATTGCCAATCCCGGCATGCATGAGCAAGCCCGGTGTCAATCCCAACAACATGATCAATCCCGGTCGATTCTCGGATGCGGTCAAGTGATGTTCAAGCGGTTTACGCTTCAACCGACCGACTACGAAGAATGACTAGGCGGCGGTCGACTTTGGAAAGAATGATGGCCTCACCATAGGTCAATTTCATTATGCTAATTATCTAGGCGATGTTTCATCTAGGTTATTTCCTATGGACAAGTTATGTACTCTAAAACATATATGTGTGTGTGTGTCTACTCGTAGTTCTCATGCTTTGAAAAGTATGCAATTTTATGCGGTTGGAATTATATCCATTTGCATTAACTATGGAACCGTGTCATTATTGTGTATTTTTTTAGATTGACTAAGCTTGATGTGTGAATAATTTGCATCAAAAGTAACCAAAGCTAAAGAGAACCTCATAAGAATGTTGACATTTAAAAGTCAACCCTAAACAAATTGCTAACCATCTGCATACCCATAAGGAATTGAAAATCAGAAACAAACCAAACTGAATACTTCATAACAAGGTTACTACAATTCAAGATACAAAACATTAACCATCTCGCCTCATTACATAAAAGGTAAAAAAGTTATCCTAATGCATAAACAATCAAGAACAACATCCAACTTAGCACCAGGTAATCTTCCACTTCCACACTTCACCTTGAGCAGCTACTAATCTTGCCTCAAGCTCATTTCTCCCATCAAAAGACCTTGTATGATCATTCTTGAACGAGCACAGATTTCAGGATCATACCATCTTATCCACCGACAAGAAGACCCCTATTGATGATTATGACAAGTCATTAAACAACCACCATTGTTACAAACTTACAAAAATATTAAGACGCACTTACTTATTTGGACAACCAAAGAATCGGCATACAGGTTGGCGGAGGTCCACGAAGTGCGAATAATAGCTTGCTTACCACACCACAGAACGTACCATCTTGAAGCGATTATCGTTACGTAGAGCCGGTTTTGAAGGATAGTTTAGGGATGGGTGATAAATGTAGACCAAACCGTGTTACCACAGCATATACTAGCTGAGACCTTTGTACAACGGTTTTTATTTAGTACGCTTCGGTGAAAGGCGGTTTGCCCTCACCAACATAACGTTGACAACGACATTATTGGTCAATGGACGATTCTGGCATTTAAAGGCCAAGGTTTGGACCTCTGGCGATGAAAAGGCCGAGTTTTGTCCCATCGCGATGCGTCCTACCAAGTTTAGGGACCAACCGTGTATTTTAATCTTTATTTTATGTGAGTAGCTAATGAAGAACTTTTGTGTAGTCTTTGTTTCATTTCAAAATGGAATGGAAAAAAGTTATACTCTTTAAGGGATCGAAATGATAGTTTTTGATGTAGTGAGTAATTCTTTGTAACTAAACATTACATTCTATAGTTTTAAACAAACAAGTTCCTTTTATCTCGTCGTGATGATCGTTTTCATTCTTTCTTTAATTACAACATACCAAGCACTGCGTTAATTTCTTAATGAAAATTGTTGTTAAAATGAAGTGTATCACATGGTGCTAGACTACTAGCTAATCTATGTTTGTTAAAAAAAAGCAGCTAATATTAGCTATATATCTGCAAAACAATAAACATAGCCTCATTATTGTTGCTAAACTCTTATCAATTTGACATTGTAACTTATGCAAAAATTTAATAGCTTTTGGCATATTTGGAGGCACAAGTTTATTTGGAAATTAAATTTATTTTTCTAAAATTTAAGCTATTTTAGACATAAGAGTTGTTTGAGTGACAAAGATTGTGAAAACTTTTAAATTATATTTTTTTTCATTACCTTTAAATGTTAAAATGTTATTTCGATTAACTTAAAACAAGTATGATTTATCTTTTGGCTGATTAAAGCAAAATGGACCAAGAAGGATGATGATCTTAAGTCTTAACACTTTGTGAGGAATCGCGATCATCAATCAGGAATGGTGGGAATGGTTGAAGCTCTCATTAAGCTTGTTCCATCATATTCATAAAAACTTGCTAAAATTTTATAACAACACCCTTTGTACTATGTCGTTTGCAACGGAGGAACAACACTTGATTAGAACATGACTTACAGAATAAGCTAACATAACCCTAAACCTAATGAACCCAAATCCTTAAGGCTTGGGTCTTAACCTATTATCTAACACTTCCTTACAGTTTGAACAGCAGGTTTCCGGCCGTAAAAACTGGATAAAATATTGAGATCGTCTTCTTCTTCTCTTCCCCCCCCCCCCCCCCCATTCTTTGTTGTTCGTTTGGATGGAGATGGACTTGTATTTGACGACATAATTGTATACTGCTTCGCAGTTTCCTCTATTTTTTATGACGTTTGCTATTTTTTTTACGTCAATGCTTGCTTTGCCTTTAGGAAGGAGCGAAAATTTGGTTGTCAACTTTTGTTATCAAAGACAATGATCTTCAACAACAAAAACAATTTGATGTGAAAGGAAAAAATATGGTTGATTGAAGGCAACTCAACATATTTTGTGTGTTTTGACGGCTAGAGTTTAGGGTTTACGCATTGAATAAAAAAAAATCAGTAAAGCGAAAATAACTCGGATCAGCGGCGAGTAGCCGATGACAGGAGGATATCAAATTTTGTAAGTGGATCTAATCTAAAGTTCTGATAACATGTAAAATAGCAAATAAATATGTTATTGAATTGTGTTTTGTGTGATTACATAATGAAACATGTCTATTTATAATAGAACATGACTTAAAGAATAAGCTAACATAACCTTAAACTTAATGGACCCTAAGCCTTTAGGCTTGGGTCTCAACCTATCATATATCATGTAAAATTGCAAATAGAGATATCATTGAATTGTGTTTCGTGTGATTATATAATGAGATTTCATGTCTATTTATAATAGAAATGACTTAGAGAATAAACTAACTTAACTCTAAATTTAATAGACCCTAAGTCTTTAGACGCAAGCCTTAACCTATCATCTAACAGTAACAACTAAAATCTATCTCAAAGAAGACATATATATAAGGCCATAGTTAGATGGTGGTTAGAATACTTGTGATAATGTCTCTTGCTAACATATATGGTTGTAGAACTTGTGGCTTTCACACACAGTGGCGGAGATAGCAAGGGGCAGGGTGGACACATGCTTTTTAGTGAAAAAATTGTAACGTAAAATTTTCAAAATATATGATTATTTTTGTAATTTTTCTATCTTAATGAATCGATTTATAATGTAATAAAGTTGCCCCTTCTATCATAAATTTTTGCCTCTGCCCTTGCACACACACCGCAATACACTTTTATACTCACATATTTGTTAAGATTTTAAAACGGCCGAAAGCAATACATACGAGTTAGAGGTGTTTGGATTAGTTTATTTTCCAGACATACGATCTTATTTAGAATCTTTCTTTTTTTGAACATATCTTATTTAGAATCTGAAAAACTTATAAACTCGCATTTTCGGCTTTTGAGCTAAACTTATCAATTTGATCATATAGCTTATGAATAAATAAGATCAACTTGATAAGATTGTAATAAAAGAAAAAAATGGGCTTATAAGTTACAACCTGTTTTAAATTCAAAGCCCATAAGGTAATTCAGACACCCATAACTATATAAAGGTCCATATATGTCATTTTCTCTCTTTTCTGTAGCTAAGATTTGGTCGATGACAAGTGACAACTCTCAATCTTCGTAAAAGGACACAGTACGTATATGTCGCGGTTAACAAATTTTATATAGTACATTTTGTAACATGAAAAGCTAGGCTTATTTAGTTTCTATGTGAACGGCCAACTAATATTTATCAACTTAAGCTTATAAACTTATATATAAGTCATAAGCCCTACAATTAAGCTTATAAACTTAACTTTCTATGTTGTCATTGATCAAGTCTTTGATGAACTCATCGAACGTGCGCATTTGTTTTCTGTTTTCTCTTTTATGACATCTCCTTTAGATTAGTTTAAGCCTATCTAGTCCATTGCTACTTTTTATTAAAACCTTTGTTATATGTTTTGTCTAAATATATACTACTTCCATCCCAATTTAAATGTTCTCAAAATATATGCCTTCAATTTCATACTTGTTAGTAGGTGTATACTTTTATACCGTATAAATATAATGAATTGACATTTTTTTCCTACTCACTTACGACTATAAGTCACTGTCGATCAACTTGACCTATACATTCATAATATTACTGGCAACATCACGAGATAAAACTAGAGTGTTTTTATAAGTTAGTTTGATAGCGCTTATTTTTATTCAAACATAAAATTGTCATCATCAATAAACTTGTTGTGTCCGAAAACGTAAAGCTGAAAAACATTTCTCACCGAATATTTTAATTGTGGGTACACCACCACACAAAGCCAGCATTCTGCGTCAGATCTAAGAGATCAAATTCCTTTGCTAAAAGAAAAAAGTACTTTTGTTTCTTATTTATAGAAACTTGATAACTATACAACAACAACAGCATACCCAATCCCACCAGGGCGGGGTATGAGGAAGGTAAAATGTAGACATATCATACCCCTACTTCAAGATAAAATCGAGAGTAAGAAGACTACTTCCAGAATGACCTCTGGAAAGTGTGTGCAAAGAGAGTGTGAGAAAAGTACAAGTGTGAAGAGAGCACTACAAGGATAAGCACTACAAGTGTGAAGAGAGCACTACCAGGATGAGCTCACTCTTGTGTTTGGTATCTTGACGATGGAACTATTGTGGGAGATACTCTCATTGTTGCCAAGGCGCTTGACATTATTATCACGGATGGTCCGGCTCGGGGGTTGTTTTTTAATGTCGATAAGACTAAACTTTTCTGGCCAATGGAAGACCCCAGAAGCAAGGTGGAGGGTATTTTTCCTATAAATATATCTCGTCCAGTCGATGGTGTCAAACTACTTGGGGGTTCAGTTAGCTTGGATGAAAGCTTTTGTCAAGAGCTGGCTTTGAAAAGGGTTTCTAAAACTATCTTGCTAACGAAAGCTATTCTTAAACTTAATGACCCCCAATGTGAGCTCCTTCTTCTTCGTAATTGTGCTGGGGTTGCGAAATTATCTTACGCTTTGAGGACATGTTCCCCTTTGTACGTGCGAGAGGACCAAGTCCGGTTTGATCAGATGCTTCATGCTTCCTTGGAGAAGATTATTACAGCCTCCGGACCGGGGTTTGGTGACTAGCAGTGGCGGCTTGCCACCCTCCCAATCAAGATGGGTGGGCTGGGCATCCATGCGGCGAGTGACATTATCCAATATGATTTCCTCGCCTCTCGTTTGCAAACTAGTGATATGCATGACCATATTTTGGTAAAAGCGGGCATTAATTCTCATGGTCCTTCGTTTCAGCATGCTCTAGATACTTTTAACGAAGGCTTGCAACACGATATCGTTCTCTGTCGCCTCTGACACTCCTGCCCCCCATATGATGAAAACTTTGGCAAAGTGTTACTTTGGTGTCATCGAGAAAGATCTTGTTTCCAAGTATTCGTTAAGTCCAAGGCAAGTGGCTATCCTCAGTTGTACTCGGGCTCTACATGCACAAGATTTCCTATTTACCATACCTATTGATGGGTTAGGCCAAAGGATGAATCATCGCCAATTCCGTTCGGTATTGTGTTAAAGGCTTACCATACCTATGTTTTCGAAGTGTAACATATTGGATTTCACAAACACACTAAACCAAAGATCAAAGAGGCGTATACTATGGTTTTAGAGAGAAAGTTAGAGGTTGGGAACTTTAGTGAGAGAAAGAAAAATCTTATTATGAGCTCCAACTCTCTACCTTGGGAGGTAGAGAGTATTTATAGTTCTTACATAAATCGCCACCTACGGGTGTGGATCGGGCATACGGTGGGTAAAGACCGTCCGTCCTCCACGGTGTTACTTAACTAAATACTACTAAACATTAACTAATCTCGACTACGAGCTTTCTAACGATTACATATACTTGAGGTGACCGACTCTTTAATAACTGGATTTACTAAATCCTAACAATCTCCCCAAGGAGGTCACCTCAAAATACATAGAATACAAGCAGATATTACAATTAGATTGTTCTTGGATTCTTGTTAATGTTCTTTGCTCTGAAGCTCGTAGTCATTGATTCTTCATTATTGCATGTTTGGATAATCAATGTGGAGGTCTTTAAGCGATCCACGTGATAATGAGTTTTGAGCCGACTTTGAGATCATCGGCAAACATAAATCTCGACTCTTCCATTGTGGTGTTGGTATTATGTGATGTTGTGACATTTGGACCGACATGCTCACATTACGGATCATGATATATTCTCATCGAGTAGCGGAAGCTTTAGTTGATTCATGATATTTGCGGCGTAGCGAAGCATGGAGTGAAAATATCGAGTCATTGATGCACTAATCATGATTTCTTTAGAAATGAATGTGTTGTGTGAGCATGCGGCTATGGATTGACCGCTTCATTACGATCATTTGCAAGCGTCGGGCGTACACGCATACAACGATTAGCAATAAAGCGCGAAAGTGTCTTTGATCACTTCGTTGAATTGAGTACGGCCCACGGTTCCCGTTGATCGATACAAATCTTGCTGTGATCGGTATAATTCGAAGAATTTCCTTGACGGGGTTTCGCGGTTGTTCTAGTTGTTCTCAAACCGGAGCGTCTCAAAGAAGACAACACGGAGTGAGTGAACCGGTAATTGAGATTCAGCGATTGATGAAAAGAGATTTGAAAAACAATCGTGTACCGCTCAATAGAAATTGTTTTTGCAATACAACGAAGGTTTTAAAGAAAATCAATTATCAATCATAAACACCTTTTATTTTGAAATATTAGTACACGATCGATGTGCTAAGGAAAAGAATTTTTAAGCACAACGACCGGTTTTCAAAGGTATCCGTCAATCCATAACACGAACGAGGATTGATTCAAAAGATTGAATCGCCCCATTGTTTACATTCGGTTGTCACATGGTTGATCTATTGGATAGATCTCACATGCCACCCACGAGGAGCTTGTTTGATGTTGGCTCGAAGGCTTTCCATCTTCATTGTGAATATGTTTGCATATCACTCGGATGTTACAGCAATACCACAAGGATAATCGTGGGACTCATAAGATATAATCTCTCTTTCCACATTGTGTGAAGCAGAGAGTCTTCATTGTGATGTCCTAATGAGATTTATTTGATGATCTCGTGGCTCTAGACTCAATTGTGCATATTTGGTTCCTATCTCGGAGACTAGGGAGAGGTCTCCTTCTTCAATATCAACAAACTCTAGAGAAAGTCGATAGATAATGTCGGTTCCCGTGAGAATGAAACAAGCCCTTTTAAGAGGAACTTGAGTAGTTTGGGAAGTTGTAGTGCGGTCGTCCTTTGGGTCCATGACGTCTTGTCTTCAATACCGATGTTACCTTGGTAACCACCGGTAGCATATGAATTGAACCGGTTTACGCCTAAGGTTGAATAAATGGAGGCTATTTCTTTTCACCCTTTTCACATTCAATTCTTTTCATTCTTCAACCTCTTGATTGCTTACGAGATTTCATAACTAGAACCTTGTTGGGTTTATTCGGTTCTAGCTCTATCTCGATCCGCACTCTTCCCATATCTCACTTTTCTCCTTTTTCATCATACCTAAGGACTCTACACTATCTAGTGGATTGTCCTGGGTAGATCCCTCCGGTTACGGCGGATCGTGGGAGCGAATACCTAACCTAACCATCCTTATATCACCATACATAAAGTAAATTTGGTCGGTCTATTTGGTATTGTTCATGCCGTTGGAACCAATTGAAAACCATTTGAAAATCAATCCGGATACTTGTGATATATTATCAAAGCATTTTGTACTGAATTGTTTTGATATTTTTAGAAAAAGAGCTCCCCTCAACATGTGCATCATGTATTAGAAATCGTTTTAGCACACGGAGGCAAGAGGAAGAATTAACTTCTTTGATTACCATTTTCTAAAGATATCAACATCACTTCCTGATTAAATCAAGTAGATAAAGCATATTGGGGAAGGATGAGGTTTTCATAAGTTTGCTCCCCTTAATATGTGCCTCGAGGTTTCAAAGAGTTTTGCACATATTAGAAGGAACTGCACTTAGAGACAAATCAATCACGTTTCAATTCTTTGTGGTTTTAAAGGATGCTCCCCTCAACATGTGCATGGAAAATTTGAAATCGTTTGGCACATGTGGGAGGAAAGCTGCAAAACACTTGTGAAACCATTTATCGAATCATCGGTTTAAATCCAATTTAAATCACAAATTCTCCCCGATCACAATTTTCTAATCATTTGAGATTTGTGATCTCTGTAGATTAAATTGATTTTGAAAGCTTTGAGGAGAATTGTGACTTGATTATGAAAACATTTTAAGCGATAAGGATCGGATTATGAGACTTTAAACTCCATTGATTAAACATGCATGATTATCTTTTGAAAACAATTGTATGACAAATAACCTTTTGATTTAATTGAAATCATTCTCCCCTCAATCAATGACATAAGTTGTTGATTGAGAGAGATATTTTGACAAGCGTTAAGTCGGATGATTTTCAAAAATAGGGTCCAAGTTATTTTTCAAAGCAATTAGTTTTCATTAGATAGAAGTAATTGTTTATAGAATCAGAGCATGAGTTTTGAAAAACAAGATAAAGCATGGCTTTGTTCTTTCTTTGAAAAGCGGGTTATTGCCTGAAATGACAATAAACCATAGTTTCACTTTCTCCCAAAAATATTTTTATTTTTGATTTTTTTTTAAGAACATTCGAACAACATCTAAAGTCCGTGTCATTCTTTGAATGATGACACAAAAACCGTAGATATTTTCGAATCGAGAAAAACATGACAAAAGACAATATTTTTGAAAATTTTCAAGATTTTCAAATTTTATGGATTTTTGAAAGTTTTATATTTTCTATTTGCTTTTGAATAAATATTTACAAGAGATGGATGAAGAAAGACCTTTACTCCTCGTCTTCCTCTTGAAGGCGTTTGAGTGTTTCGGTTGTAGACTCTTTAGACCAAGTCGTGGGAGGATAAACTCAAAGCGTTCTCTAGGAAGAGCTTTGGTGAAGATGTACGCTAGCGGTATTCGGTCCTCACAAAATAGAGTTCCACCACACCGTTTTCTACTTGCTCACGATGAAATGATGTCGAATGTCGATGTGCTTTGCTCTTGAGTGTTGTGCGTTGTTGCATGAGAGAGCAATAGCACTTTATTATCACGATCTGAGAGGATTTTGTTGAATTCAAAGCCATAGTCGGATAATTGGGATCTCATCCATAGGATTTGAGCACAACAAGATGACATGGCTATGTATTCAACCTCTGTAGAGAAATAGAAGTACTCATTTGCTTCTTTGAAGACCGACTCACAAGCTTATCACCCAAAAGCGAGCACCTCGGGCGTGCTTGACGTGTATCTTGACATCTGCATGATCGGCATCTGCATAGAACATTAGTGACATACCGGTGTCCTTGGTGCAAAGTCCCATATTGATGGTTCCTTGGAGATACCGAAAGACCCGTTTAACCGCTTCAAGGTGCTTTTGGTAGGCTTAGCACGATATCTAGCACACATGCAAGCAATGAACAGAATGTACGGTCTCTGGTTGTGAGGTACATCGAGGATCAATCATACTACGATATTTCGTTTGGTCTACCATGATCCTGAGTGGTCCTCATCCGGTTTAATGCGCTCTATCATGGGAGTGTCAGCGGGGTCACTAGAATCAAATCCAAATTTCTTTAAAATCTCATTTGCATATTTAGATTGATTTATAAAAATGCCTCGGGACTTTGTGAAATTTGTAATCCCAAGAAAAATGACATTTGTCCCATCATTGACATTTGAAATTTAGAACCCATTTCACTTGAAAAGCGGTCACATTCATTGGGGTCGGTCGAGGCAAAATAATATCATCAACATATATTTGAGCGTGAATTAAATGTTTGCACGACTTTACGGTGAACAATGTCGGATCAAGCTGCTCCTTTCTTTGAATCCGGTAGATAGAAGAAACTTTGATAGCGTATCATACCATGCCCTTGGAGCTTGCTTCAAACCGTAAAGAGCCTTCTTCAAGCGATAGAGCGTGAGTAGGATGCTCGGATTCACAAAGCCTTGGGTTGGTGGCGTATCGACTTCTTTAAGATCTCCGTTAAGAAGCGCCGTCTTTACATCCATCGATAGACTACCATGTTCTTACTTGCGGCATTAGCCAAGAAGATTACGATTGCCTCGTCACGAGCAGCAGGAGCAAATGATTCTTCAAAGTCAATACCCTCCTCTTGGCGGTATCCTTTTGCAACCAATCGAGCCTTGTTCTTCAAAACATCACCATGCTCATCAAGTTTTACTTTGAAGATCCACTTTAGAGCAATGATCATTGCACAATCTGGGCGGTACTAATTCCCATACATCTAGTCGATCAAACTCATGAATTTCTTCTTGCATGGCATTGAACCATTGTCTTCATTCATGGCGGTTTTCACGTCTTTTGGTTCGATCTTAGAAGTACGGAGTTGAAGAAGCACCATAAGGCATCGGTTGCAAGTTGTTTCCGTGTGGATCTTGGACGGAAAGGTTTCCAATGATGTTGTCCAATGGATGATCATGTGTCCATTTTCTAAGGTGTTCATGTGGTTGTTGTTGAGGCTGAAGTAGCGAGTTGATATCTCACGAAGAAGATGGTTACGATGATGACTCGGGAGCAAATATGTTTTCAAAGGGTTCATCTTACGGAGGAGCAAAGGGTTTTCATCATCATAATGACAACATTTCCATTGTGTACACTCGATGATTGATGATTTGTTGATGAGGCAGTGATCGTGGCGCTTCTTGACTTAATGACATTGGCGAAGGTTAACTTCATTGGCGGGGATAGAGGCGACCTCTGTTGATGGGCGACATATCATTAGCACTTGGCTCATAGTGTTCATCAAACATTGGATCAAATAATTTCTTCAAATCATCTTACGAAGGAGGTACATAAGGAGTTCTTTGGTGAGGATTAGAAACAAGAGTAGGCGATAGGACTACTTGATAAAGGTTGAAATCGGGTCCAGGCTGGATTGTCACGGAGCCATTTGACCGGTCGACTCATCGAGCGTAACGTGAATTGTTTCCATGATATTTCGGGTTCTCTTGTTGTAGATTCGGTATCCTTTTACATTTGGTGCATAACCTACAAATACTCCAATGTCCGCTTTAGCTTTTAGTTTACCTAAATCTTGACCGTCATTAGTTGGGTAACATAAAGCACCAAACACACGAAGGTAGGATAGATCGGGTTTTCGTTTATGGACAAGTTCATATGGAGTTTTCCATGAGAGGTGTGAATAAGGGAGCGATTTTGGGTGTAGCAAGCGGTGGCAATGGCTTGACCCATAGAAACATTGGAACCTTTGAATAAATTAGCATTGTTCTTGCGGCTTCCACAAGAGTTCGATTTAGTCTTTCAACTACACCGTTACATTGAGGAGTTCGTGGAACACTTCTTTGATGGTGATTCCAACACTTTCATAAAAGCGAATTAAGTCTTTGTTAACAAACTACGTGCCATTGTGCATTCGAACAATTCTAACAATATTGTTGAGTCGAACTGAAATTTGTTTGATAAGTTTGATGATGACATCGGAGTTTCATCCTTTGTCCTCAAAACTTTACCCAAGTAAATCGAGAGTAGTCATCAACAACTACTAGAATGTATTTCTTCCCATTTATCGTTTGCACTCTCATTGGTCCGCACAGATCCATATGAAGGGTATGAAGAACTTCCAATATTGAGTTTGTGGGTTTTGGTTTGTGGGCATATTTTGTGCTTTTTCCCAATTGGCAAGGTGAACAAAGATGATCTTTTCATACTTTAATCTGGGTAATCCTCTTACTAAGTCCTTTACGGAAAGATTGTTTATGGTACCAAAGTTCAAGTGATTGAGGCAGCGGTGCCATAGCCATGACTTAGTTTTGGAAGCCTTTGACGACAAGCGGATGGGTGAAGATTTCATCATATCTTCGATAGAGATGGTGTATAGGTTTGAACCACGAGTTCCTCGAGAAGTTCCACACCATCAAGTTCTCTAACAAAGCAAGTATGTTTTCGAAGGCCACTTCTAAATCGAGTCACGAAATTGTCCGACGAGAAAATAGATTATGTCCAAGACCTTCAACATAATATACCACAAATCACACTATCTCCAACCACGTAATCTCCATAACCCATAATAGCACCAAAATGATCGTTTCGAATCTCACAGTTCGATGAATTTACTCACGAAGTTCATGAGCCGTGACGGTCTCGGTCATATGCTTGGAGCGACTGAGTCCGGTACCACGAGCGATTTGAGCGATCTGCGGTTGAACACGAGACAAGAATGGATAAGCGGATAATTGGGATCCCCATGCAAGAATGGGTTCCATTTGGTTAATGTGATGATTGGAACACCCACATCGAGTAGAAACAATGGAATCATTAGAAATAGATGCGATGCTAGTGTCCATATTTGACCTATTCAAAGTATGTTCACTTCTTAAGGAATAGTTCTACCGGTGAGGCATCCATTTTCTAGTGGGCATTGACTTAGCAAATTTAGGGCACAACTCATTAATCTTATGGCGGTGGGTATCCATTGATAACCTATATTACTAAATTTCCTTCTGTGGGTTTCCTTTGTTTTCTAACTTTCTTTCGCCTTTGCCTTTTTGCCTTCTTAGCTTGAATTTTAACATTAACAATTTTAGTTGGGCATTTAACAACATTAGACAAATCATTCACACCACATTCAAGATTAATGTGAAACCACGCAATCATCATTACATGTTTTGCCAAAAGTAGCGAATTCGCATTAATTACGATGCGCTTAGAGCTAACACTAGAATCAACACGATTCGTCTTATTCAAATTCTCCCTAAGGTGATCTTCTACTTTCTTCCCTTGAACATTCCTAGCATGCAAGGTCCTATCATTCTTTGTGTTGCCTTGAGGCTTTGACCCGCTTGCTTTGGTGTCACTTCTTACTCTGTAGGGGAATTGGAACATTAGTTGGTTTTGCTACTTTTGCATTCTGAACTAGAAGTGCGGGGATCGAACTACTTGAAGGCACATTAGTGTTCACTTTCTTAAAGCGGGCATAGAATGGTTTGTATGCTTGGCACTAGGCATAGAACAAGGCATCACTGACTTTTCCTTTTGCACCTAAGGATTTAGGACATGTTGCTATTAAACATTCTAGCGACTCTTGAGATCGTTTGGCTTGAATGCAAGCAAACCTAATTTCTCTATCAAGAGGCTTATTTATAAAATCCTCTTCCACAATCTCACGGAGACATTCTAGACTATCCTTAAGGTGAGCACAATAGTTGTGAAACACGGGTTCATTATTCCTAAGATGAGGAGGAATGTATTTATGATCACGATATATTTGCGATCGAGGATGACTTTGATGCAACATTCTCATTAAAGACAAGTGGCGGTTTCCTTTTCACGACTCCTCGATTCTCAATTTCTTTTTGTAAAGGCGTTATTTTTCGTTGTTTTTGTCACGAGTGACTTTCATTGAATCATATAACTCTTTAAAGTGTCGTTTAACTTTTCATTTTCTTCTAGAAAACTCTCGTTTTCTTTTGTAAAGCATTAACTAAGTTTTGAAGATGAAAAGTTTGAGAATCTTGAGAATCTAAAGGAGGAGGCATTTGGGAGCCAGTCACATTGTTCTTTTCACCCTTTAATTGAGAGATTTGGGCTTTCAACTTTACGATCGTGTTACAATGAGCTTGAATCATTCGTCACGTTTGTTTATCGAAAAGCGCATCAAACTCGGAACATCGAGGATGTCTTGATATTTGAGGTTTTGACATTTTCTTTAAGATGTTGATATTTTAGTTGTAAATCAAAATGTTCAACTTCTAGTTTAGAAAGATGTTTTACCAAATTATCGTGATCATCACGATCAATTTTCTCACTTAGTTACGAGTTTTTGTTTTCAAGCTCAATGACACGATCATGGGAAACTTTCAATGCAATAGATAATTCATGAAATCGAGAAGCGATAATAGAGTGCTTAGTAACGATATAAAACACATCTTGAGCAACACAACTCGAAATCAAATTCTCATTTAAGATGTGCAAGTTCTTCCTTTCAACTTCATTATATTTGAGTTCCTGTTCATAATCATTGACTTCAACTATCATTGCATCAAATTCCTTTTCCATTTCTTTAATATATGAATTTATCCCTTTTTGAAGACTCTCAAATTGACCTTTTAATTGTTTGAAGAAAGGCATGACTTCAGTTAAATAACATTCTTTAGTTTGCTCAAAACCCCTTTCCCCCTCAGTTATCCCAGTAGGTGTGATTCTCTTCTTACATGTTTTCTCAAAATCAACAAACGGTGATAAACAACATACAGGTGATTAAGGTCTTGCTATTAGTGGCAATAGATCTAGGAACTAGATGCATTGGTGTTTGGAGGATACACGATGCTGCTGAGCATTTTCCTAAGGGGTGTTTGTTTCAACAAGTACATTAACTTTTAGCTTATCCATATCTTTCTTCCAAAAGATGCATTACGGGGTTAATTGAGTTTGAGGCTTAAACATGTTCAAGGATATCCAATTTTCCTTAGTGTAATCATGGGGTTTGATCGTTATGTTATTCTCTTTACACGCAGGATCGTTAAGCTTCTTATTCATTTTCTCCTAGATGCATCATCTAGTTTTCTATCTTCCTCGGTGCACTCAATGCAACTAGGTTTCTGTCTAGGTTTAAGAATCTCATTGCCATCATAGATTACATTTTGAGCGACTTTTGCTATCTTACCATACTCGGGGTTGGATTCCTTTATAATGGGAATACTATGCTTATCGTTGAGAACTCTATGCTTAGTGATCATGTGAGCGATCTGAATGGTATTCCTTATGCGTACAACTTATTTTCAAGCTTGTTTTCAAGGTTTTAGATTAGAAAAATCATTCAAAGTTTTGATTCCTTAGCTTTGAATTCTTGCTTAAGCATTTTAACATTTTCTTGAAGTTCTTGTTTTGCTTAGCGTTTTAGAAAGCTTTTCATGTAAGGAGTTTAACTCTTGTTTTAATACTTCTTCTCTAAAATTACTTTTCTAATAATTATGCGCATTTGGTCATCCATTTCACTGCTCACGGGTGGTTAACTCAAACTTAGCACGTTGTTCATAAATAGCAACTTGTTCTTTATAGGCATTTAGTTCGAGATACGAGAATCATCATGGGGCATGCGGTGTATTCATCAAAAACATAGTCATCATTGTTGCGGAAGATGCATCACTTGGTACAGTCTCACTTTCACTTTGTTTCACATATTGATCATATGGGACAACATTGATATTACCCATATTTTCAATATCGACTCAAAAGTTTCGATTGATTGTACTTTGTCATGTATCTTTTGCTCATCAACATCATCGTATAGTTTTAATACCTCGAGATGATTGATTCTTTGGATGGACCACTTCTTTGTGGTGATGGGACCTTTGGAGAGACCATTGGAGAAATGCTAGCCATGAAAATTGTGCATGCGATGGGTTCATCATCAACGTCAGTCGTATGCATCACGATCGGCAACTTGAAAGGCATTCGATGATTATGACCTATCTCTGAATTGGTTGCTCATCCACATCGCATCATATGTCTTGGCATTGCCCTCGACAGAAACAACGACTCCTCTTCATCCAACACACTCCATTATCACGAGCTTGCACAAGTAACATCTTGTCTTTGAAGTACTCGCATTTTGAGGCGTTTTGGAGAAGTGCGGTTCCTTGCTATGTGTCCATCACCACCACGGTTGTAGCACTTAATTGGCTTAGCTTGACCACGATTTGGATTCCTTCCACGATTACGATTTGCCACATATCCTCTACCAACTCCACCTCTTCCTGTTCATCTTGCCTTTCTTGAGCTGGTTGCACCATAACCTTCCATCTCGGCGGTAGCTTGATTGTGTGGATTGGATGCGATTACGAGGTTATTGTTGGTGTGTGGAGAGAGTTCATGTTTTGACTAACCATGAGAGCAGTTGATTGATGAAGTTTTCCATGAATGTGTTTGGGTCGGGAGGCTTATATCTTGGATCGGGGATGAGCTTGTAATTACCATTACCCATGGGTATGACTTGAGAAGCTTTGGTGGTAATTCCAACATTGGTGTAAAAGTTGTAGAGTCATTTGATGAACTTGTTTCTCCTGGTTGGTTTTGAGCTGTTCAAGAATCCTTTTTCAAACATAGCATGTCTCTCATTACGAAGAAGGAATGCATAAAGTTGCTCATAGTTGGTGTTCTTCAATCCTTTGGTTAGCTTCGGAGGTGACAAACTTATGCCATTCGGGATTCATGTTGTTCACAAACTTTGAGTTCAATTTGAATGTTTGGCATGGTCATTTGATGTTCCTCATATCATTCACAAGCTTATGGAATCTCACGTAGTACTCATAGACACTCTCATCTGGTTTCATCTTGAAATGCTCAAACTCATCATACGGTTGTGATTCTCTGTCTTCCTTGGTTAATTCGAACACGAGAGAAGCATCTTGACATTATCCCAAAGCGCCTTGGCTCGGTGTTGTGATTGATAAGCTTGTAGATGTCTTTTGGAAGACCACAAGTATAATGTTAGAAGCCACGATGTCGACATCGAATCTCTTTTCTCCTTATCATTGAGCTCATCATACGTCTTTGGTGCATCTAATCCATAGATCATTGTTCCATCTGCGGTTGTATCAATTAAGTCTCTTGTAGTCTCAATCGATAAGGTCCTTCATCAATGGATTTGAGAATGTTGACCCATTTTCCTTTCCAAGGCAGTACAATCGATTCGTTGAGCCCAAGAGTCGTAGTCGGTTACATCAAGCATAGGTGGGCGAGTATCGAACCATTGCTTGAACATCCTCGACAACAGATGGAGATAATTGTAGGTGCGTTGGTAGACATGTTAACAGTTACGGGATTTTATAACTCTATGATTAAAGCGGAAATAGATTCTTTCACGGTTTTACTAAATCAAGAAAACCGTATTACAAACAAAAATCAACCAAGTCGCTCTGAATTCTTGAACCAAGTCGCTAATCACCAAGTCGCTAACTAGCAACGCCAAGATCTCAAATTCACGTGAACCAAGTTGCTAAGACCAAGTCGCTAAGAACCAAGTCATTTGGACACAAGTCGCTAATGCACCAAGTCGCTACGGTCAAGTCGCTAAAGAGCAACTCGCTAAGGTCCAAGTCGCTAACACCAAGTCGCTAAGCACCAAGTCGCTAGACACGGTTAAGTTGCTAAAGAACAACTCGCTAAGATCCAAGTCGCTAGTATCAAGTCGCTAACAATTTACACTACAACTCGCTAACAATTTACGAAGCAAGTCGCTAACCTCACCAAGTCGCTAGCCGTAGTGGAGAATCCACTAACTTGTACTATTTGTCGACTTGTCTCAATAGACAAGTCGCTAGGCTCAAGTCGCTAACAACTAACAACGTAACTCGCTAACTTTTCTTTGAAGCAAGTCGCTATGATGAAAAATACTACGAGAACCAAGTCGCTAGCAAGAAAAACTTCAAAACACACTTTTCAATCCAAAACAAGCTCAACCACGGTGATTCAAGCTTACCAAATCAAAACCCAAGCACTTACAATGATTCTTAACACAAAAGTACACCCAAAATTCAAACTTTAACACAAGAAATGATCCAAATGATGCAAAAACCACTAAACTTTTCAAACTCAAAACCATCTAAAACCACTAGAAATCCAAGTATATGTAAGAGATGATCAAACCATGGCTCTTGATACCATTTGTAACATATTGGATTTCACAAACACACTAAACCAAAGATCAAGAGGCGTATACTATGGTTTTAGAGAGAAAGTTAGAGGTTGGGAACTTTAGTGAGAGAAAGAAAAATCTTATTATGAGCTCCAACTCTCTACCTTGGGAGGTAGAGAGTATTTATAGTTCTTACATAAATCGCCACCTACGGTGTGGATCGGGCATACGGTGGGTAAAGACCGTCCGTCCTCCACGGTGTTACTTAACTAAATACTACTAAACATTAACTAATCTCGACTACGAGCTTTCTAACGATTACATATACTTGAGGTGACCGACTCTTTAATAAGCTGGATTTACTAAATCCTAAAGCCGAGAAACCAACTGGGCTCCCACACCTCTAGCAATAACAAAACCAATCCTATTAAATATATGAACATGCAAGACGCACTCCAATATCTTTAGTCATAGAGAATCGTCGAATGCGCTTTAGTAAGGTTATCGCATCCTTCTCAAGTTCACCAAAGGAAGAAAAGAAAAGGGAGAAACCCGTATCCAATATCCGCACATTTCGCATCGTATTTGACACGTTTACGTTGTGCGGCATCAGCGATCGTGCGCCACGGCATAAAATCGGTCATCCCAGTTGCGTCGAGGCGGCGATCCCGTAAGATCAACACATACATCACGCCCATTATACAAAGAGTAAAGTAGTATATCACCGGTCGTAAGGATCATCCCTATCTCCATAAAGCCCAATATCCACCTCCTACGGTGAAATTCGGATCGAGCATATATCAACAAGAACATCACACACAAGGTTATGCCGATGTTTAATGTCAACAATACCCCACACGAAACAACGTGATCCCCATAAATATCCCGAAATACCTTAGAACAAGTGAACACGGTACGAGCGGTGAAAGAGGAACACCCAACCGATAGCATAGCACACAATGATAAGCTCTGCACTCATAGTTTGTCCCGGTCCGGATATCGAGCCACCCTAAGCCAATCCAGTATGATCCTCTTTTAGTGAACTCCATGCGCCATCATCGAGGAGAAAGATGGAAAGTAGACTCAGCAGTTTGGGTAACCCGATCGAAATATATATCGCCATTTTCTTCATAAGTTTGGGCGGCGACCTCGCTAGGGTTACTCAAAAGGTCAATATCCATATTCACATTAAAAGTACATAGAGCATCATCAAAGAAGGACCGGTGGTTACAATACGAACTAAGGAGAAGCTTAGGCGTAAACTAGCGGATGAAGTCTAGAAGCAAGGAAGGCATAGTTCAAGGCGTCACTTGCGTAATATAAACCAAGCCCCAAGCAAAGGGTAGGTGGCAAGTCTCCACCGCCAATCACCAAAACCAGGCCCGAGCGGTGACAATACGCTCCAGCGAAGAGCAAGTGCCGATCAAAAGAAACGAGCACACTCAAAACTCGAGGAGAACATGTGCGCATTGAAAAATATAACTTAGAAATACCAGCACATGCGGAGTAGCAACAACTCGCATTGAGGGTCATTAAGTTTGGCTGCCTCCATAAGTTCAATAGTTTTAGCAACCCTTTCGGGACCAACTTACTACCAAACTCAAAATCCACACTATGTGTCCACCCAATAATTTAACACCATGTGAGGCGAGAAATATTGGGGAAAACACCGGCATCCCGCTACGGGGTCCTCACTGGCCAAAAACTTCAGTTTATCAACATTGAGGTGTAAGCCACCACCAGTCCATTCGTCATAATCAACTCTAAAACCTTACCCACAACCAAGGTATCACCAATAATAGTGCGTCATCCGGATACCAAGCTTGAAAGGAAGGTCAAAGAATCTCTAATCTTACATGCCGGGATGTAACACTAAAGCAAAAAGAAGAGGCCCAAGCGGATCACCTTGTTGCACACCTTGATGAGACCAAAGAGTATGCTCAATATAATATAATCTGGCGGGACTAGAGTAAGCAATTCCACCCACCGTGAAATAGCCGGAAATGAAGCGAACCTCACGCAACATAACGGCCCGATCCACGATGTTGAAAGCGTTTTAAAATCAACCAACAACATAGACGGACCAACATCACCCCACGGTTCTCAACCAACCGATTCACAAGAAGAAGAATAGCTTCCCTCCACCCGACACGAACACCAAATTGTAAATCATCTAAATAAGCGTCGAAGAGTGGCCAATCATGGAAGCACAAACCTTGGAAACTAAACGCCTCAAACGGTCCCAACAAAGAATAGGGCGGATACCTCCTCTGGTTTGACTAAGGGTGTGAGAGGAGCACTAGCAATATACTCACCCAAAGACCTCGGGCATTTACCAAAGAAGAAAAAGGTTCACCACTTGGGTAATGGAAGTGATCAACTCGTCGAAATAGCCCAACCGCACCGGTTAAACAATCCAAAAGGTGTTGGGCACGCATGAACCATCCGCCTACAAGAAGTACCACGAGGAAACTCTTGATCATGTCAAGAACGGTAGAAGGGGATGCGGTAAGGTGAAGATGATCAATAGGTATATCGAGGCAAAGGAGGCGGTGAAAAGGGTGCTTAGCTTTTAAGTCTTCAAGAGTAGAAACATCATAAGGTGCAATACCGAAGACGAAAGAACTACGACCCATGAAGATAATGACCATCACAAATCTTCCTCTTACATTGCTTGACATTGCGGTCACCCAAATCCAAGCTATCATCATCAATATTAGACCATAATGGAGAAGGTTCGCTAAACTGTCACACACCTCATGGGAGGCGGAAACACAGTGTAAGGAGGAACATAAGCACAAGATAATAGAACATACCAACATTAATATTTAAAGAAAGAGTACACCATTACAATACTAGTTTAGCCGTCATCGGCAAATATATTACAAGTTTAGTTCCCAAAATATTGCGTTCTATTACATAATGATTTGTAGGGACAAGTGAAAACTTCATTATGCAAGACACAGTAGAAAAAGCTTACTAACGATCACACGAAATGCATGAGAAAAAGCGGGTCAACTATGAAAATAGTTGGTGAGTAAACACGCTTAGCAACATAAGAAAACTCGTAAGAAATATTCAAAGCTTTCGTTCAACGAAAATGGTCCACAAAGCAAAGGCATTGTAAATCCACTCGGTTCAAGTTCGCCCATACAAAACTTGCAACTGTATTCACAACCCATTGCACAAAAGATAGCGCATGAAGTAGTCAAGTATAAGTGGTCATAATAGTTCACGAAAGCGTCACGTATATAATAATTCGGGGATGCTCGAACATGGGAGACTTTGCCTTTGCTCCAACAAGGAGACTCCTTTGTCACTCGACCACCTAGGCGAGAATTATTGAGAACGCTCCACCGATGGGTGAGACTTTAGAACGCCCACCAATCCGGCGAGACTTTGCACGCTCCACCCATAAGGCGAGACTTAGAACGCTCCACCGATACGGCGAGACTTTGAGTCAAGAACGCTCCACCAAAATGGCGAGACTTTTAGGCCATATCACGTACGGTTCATTATATTCAAACAAGTCATAAGTTCATAATTAAATCCAAGATTCTAAGTCAAGTTCAAAAGTTCAAGTCTAAAAAGTTCATAGAAGTAAAAAAAAATCAATTTAGTTCAAATATGGTTCATGCATTTCGCCCATAGTAAAACGGTAAAAAGGGGATGTGATTACTCACTTGGTAAACTGGTGTGATGACAAAAGTGGTTACACTGAGGTATAAAGTGATGCTTTAACCGAAACCTATTACGAATGATATGATATGTAATGAGTTGCAATGTAATGTTATGCATGCATTCCGTATGTTATTTATACCATTTGCGAGTTTTGAAAATATTACTTATCGTCGAAAAATACTCTTTTGACGTCTTGACCCTTCAAAAATGACTTTACAAGTATTTACGTCAAAATGTCATCCTACAATGGTTTTATAATGATTTATAGTGAAATTATCACTTTTAATGCAAAACAATGTTGTCGAATTTCTTGAAAGTGATAAAAATGGCTTTGGAAAACTAGTCGTAAAATGGTGTCGTCGATCATTAGAAAACGAACTCATTGTTTTGGAAAGTTTGCATCGAAATCTAGAAGTTTCGATTCGGAGTTTTCGTCCAAAGGTCTCGAACATAAAGATAATAAGGGTTAAAGATAGTGATTTTGTCTAATTGTTGTTCAAAAGTGAGTTTCGCCAAGTTTAGACAACCATAAATGATTTATTACTACTCCGCTTTACAAACGACTTGTCGTTTTGAAAAATATGCTCGGTGATCTAAATTTTACTAGAAGACATTTTGTTCCAAAAGTTTCACATCATGGTTAAAACAGCCTCCAACATGGTCGTTTTAGTTACCGTAACACTTGTCTCGTAAAATAATATAGTTTTTGGAAAATAATAGTTCTGGCAAATTTATGAAAGCGTGCATATCTTTGTCGTTTCAAATCCGTTTTCACGTATAATCGTCCTTAGCCGTATCAAAGTATACTAATATATTTTGATAAGTCGAAATAATTTGTGAAGCTTAAGGCTCGTTTTGACCGAACAAACCAAAAATATGTTGCTGAATTTTACGAAAATATATTTTTCGTCGTCAAACTTGTAAAATCCATAACTTCTTCGTTATAACTCCGTTTTAATCCGTTCTGCCGCCACGGATTCGTTTTAAAGTATATTTTCTAAATATCAAGGCCAAAAGTCGTGCCTACTGTCGGTTTTCCAGAAAATTAAAACAAGGACAGAACCTATTTTATAGTTATCGAAAATAGTTTTTCTCGGACAAAACCTATTCTAATCCCTTCAAATCAACTCCAAAACTAATCTAATCCTACCATACACCTTCTTAGGGTGTCATGGGTTCCTAATCACCATCAAGACCAATGAATACCAAGGGGATAATTATAGGATGACCATAATATATATATAACTCTAAAATTAAGTAAAAATGGTATAAATCACATATGTCTTGCATGTTGCTCCAAAAATGAAAAGATACATATGAAATGAAAAAGGAAACATGAAAATGAAAGAAACATGCTTACAAGTGAATATGATGAGGTGCAAGTAACAAGGTTAAACCTAAACACACTTGGTTTTTATTTCAAAACCTAATAAAGAGTGTTATCTAGATTGTAAAACTTGAACTTGTAAAATTTTTGATGATCCCTAGCTAACTCTTGATGATAACCGGTTCTATGGAGAGAAAACAAAGAGAGATGAACTTTCCTAGACTTGAATAATGAGTGTGAATGAGATCCAATGAATGAGGTGAAGTTTGGAGTATATATTAAGATATGTAAGTAAAATTTCAACCAAACCATAAATGCAATCCCTATGGCCGGATTTTTAGGGGCAATTGTCTCTCAAATATCTTTTTTTTTTTTTTTTTTAATGTTGTGTAATTATTTACTTGTACAAATTGTAAGAAAGTGTAAGTAATTGTGTAGTTAAATATACAAGTAAAGGTAAATGGAAATTTTTAGGTAAAAGAAATTTTTAGTAGATCAAAATAGAATGTAATGAGATAATAAAATTGTAAAAATACATTCCTTGTGAAATTTGAGTGATAAAATAGTTGTCGAGTAGTTTTTAAGAAAACGTCGTAATAATATAACTTTAACGATTTATGTACCAAATAAATTCAAAACACTAGGTAAAGTCAAAATATGGTTTTATAACTAAATGTAAGTATAAAAATATATCGGGATCATTTTTGAAAGTAACGGATTAAATATTTAAAATAATAACTCACGCGATAACGTTTATTAAATATAAAAATTGCGCGTTAAATGTGAAATGAAATGCCATGAATGAACTAATATGATGCATATTAAATTTAAGAAATGACCGGAAATTGAGAATTGTGACAAAAACCTCACGCACAACCTGCAAACTGCCACCAGGAGACCCCCATGCATGAATGGCATTAACCATATACTCTTCCTGGCGTTGACGCTTAGTGACCGACCTACCCTCTTGACTACTCCTCAGGCAAAAGGTTTTAAGTAGACAAAGAGGCAGTACAAACAAACCAACCCAACAAGAAATGTCATCAGGCGTGCAGATCACCTTATCAAGAGCTCTTTTCAAAACACGAGAGAACTCCAACCGACATTTGGGAGGGATAGATTTGACAGTCCGCAACCCCTTGGAGAATAAGGAATCAAGAAGAGGTAAATCAAAACCACCAGACACGTCCAAAACCGAATCCTCAACAAGGGCTACATGGGAAGGAGCTTGTGGTTTAGTGAGATCATATAACATGAACCGAACAACACCATCGCCACAATCAGGAGGAGACACAAAATCAGAACCCACACCATGACGACACTTAGTCCGGAAAGTATGCGTTTTGAAACAACTACCACACAACCACAAACCCATACGCTTAAGAGTAACCTCAGCCCTTTCGAAAATGGTCCGATCCGTCAAAAGAGATTGCCTGATGATAGCTTGAGCCTCAACACTAAAATGCCGATCACGAAGATGTGTGATCAAAGAAGTTTTAGTCAGACCATTTCCACCACCATCCCGACAACCATTAAGACCAATAAAGGGGCAATGAAATCTAACGGCAGGCATGAGAACAAGACAAACACACCACCTCTTGTAACGATCCACAAGTAAGGAAGTACCAAGAAGGATAACCAAAGAAAACCAAAAGAAACAACCATGCAACCAAAAGCTCCGAGCAGCAAAGGACCACAACAGATACAACTAACCAACGTGTAGCAGCCCAAATATGTGCCCAAACCAACCAAGCCAAACGAAAATTGTATAGGGTGAAGAACCTGTTCGAAGCCAACAACCAAAGCAGCAAATGCCTAAACGCAGCGCAAAAG
Organism: Chrysanthemum lavandulifolium; assembly: GCA_022545495.1. Lineage (NCBI taxonomy): Eukaryota > Viridiplantae > Streptophyta > Magnoliopsida > Asterales > Asteraceae > Chrysanthemum > Chrysanthemum lavandulifolium. The sequence goes on along the minus strand of CM040240.1, from coordinate 226,637,689 downwards.
ATCACAAGGAACCCCTACAATCTGTGTCAAGGTATGCGTAGCAACATAACCTGTCTGGAAAACAGTACCCTAAAACAACTTCGATGATGATGGCAGCGTGGGGAAAGGACATGAAATATATAGGAGAACTGATGAGGAACCACAACCAATCTGAGAACAATACAATTGCAGGCAAACAAATGGAAAAAACAAAACGCAGCAGATAAGGGGGTTTCAAAAACGAAACCATAGAAACTGAAACCCTAAAAAAAACCGAATATGTACAAACCCAATCACGAAACAGTGATAAGATCACGAATACCAGACATGTTCAACAGAGGGTGTTGAAAGGACGATCCATAGCCTAGGGAGATCAAGATGATCCGAGGAAAGGGAGCGGATCGCCTACGAACTTGAGAGAAAACAAATAATAATAATAATAATAATAATAATAATAATAATAATAATAATAATAATAATAATAATAATAATAATAATAATAATAATAATAATAATAAATAATGAAAGGAAACAAAGCATACAAGCAAGCAGAGAAGATATCACGAGAAAACCATCAAAAGAATAAAAAGCAGACGACGGAAGCAACCCAAAAAAGAAAGGAAAAACAGGCAAACAAGCATATAAAGCAGAAAGGCATAGACGATCACATAAGCATAAACCAAAAAATACACAAAATCATAAACATAAATACGCAAAACAAGCCTATAGAGCAGATAAGCAGAAATGATCACATAAACACAAACAAAAAAAGCAAAAGCCACCAGATACCCATGAAGAAAAGGAAAAGAACTAAAAAGGCAGGGGGACACGAGCAAAGCAAATAAGGAAAGAACACCAAGAAAACGCAGGGAGACGCTAAGGGCCTAAAGTTAAGGCTAAGAAAATGGGACAAAAGGCAAACAATACCAAGGCCGAAAACAAGCAGAAAAGAACAAAGCAGGGCAACACTATGGGTCCTAAAGCAAAGGCAAAGCAAAAAGGGGCAAGAGAAGTCGTTAAAACGCCAAGAGCCAAAAGGAGCAAGCAAAGGGGCTTAATAACTAAGAAAAAAACGCAATGGGCAAGACAAACAGATAGACTCCTAAAAGGTCTAAACGCAACAACCACACATCCACTAACAACCTAGCCTAAACTACCCGCAAATTCTAATCCTATCTCTCCACGCATTCATATCTGAGGTCATGTCCTCGGATAATAGAAACTCCTTCATGTCCTTCTTAAGTCTATCATCCCACATGAGTTTAGGTCTACCCCTCCTTCTCAGACCGTCAACTATTAGCACTTCGACTCTCCCTACTTGCGTTGATTTTGACCTCCTTCTGACATGACTAAACCACCTCAACCTTCCTTCTCTCATATTTGAAATAATAGATTCGACTTCAAGTACTGATCTGAAAACTCCGTTCGGAATCATGTCAGACATGGTTTTACCACAAGTCCACTCTAGCATTCTCCGTTCCGCCACTTCCACCCTGTTTGTTGGAGCTTTCGTTATAGGCTAGCACTCTGACCCGTACAACATAGTAGGTCTAATTTCCACCCTATAAAATTTTCGCTTAAGCTTTAGGGGACGTTCCTATCACAAACTTGATAATTATACAAACCATAAATAAATGTGTTCCCTGTTATACAACATTTGCAGTTAGCCAACTTCTGCCTAGCAGAGTTGGTCAGGAGGTGTTACTACATGCGAGAGGTCTCAGATTCAAGTCTTTTCGTGGAGGGTTTTCTTTCTGGATGGGATATGTGGTGGTTATGCCTCATAGATGCGTCGATTTGAGGCTGACAGGGACTACCTTCTGGGTAAGTACTGTGGAATCGAATGGCTAATTATACTATTGTACTAACTTGCCGTTTCAAAAAACAACATTTGCAATCAAATTTACCAGGGTTTCTTTTTCTTTTTCTTTTTTTCATTTTATATTTAACTCGGGTTATAAAAAAAATAAGCAATTACTAAAATAATCCATTTAGCTACTTATATTACTGAAATGCACTCTTTTTTGTTGTTTTATGAAAATGAATCAAACCTTTCAGTATCATAGTTTCCCACTTTATTATTTTGCAAGCAATCATAGTCGCGTGAAGTTATTACAAGCTAGTGAAGCACACTCAAAGTGAAGTTATTACAAATTCTAAATGACGTCAAATTAATATCTGAATGGTGTTTTTTATAATTTAAGTTTCATTGAATACCTCGGTTTAATGCATTAATAAAGTTTTGACTTCCTACCAATAAGTTGAAGTTTCAAAGCCTTGACTTTTTTTACATAAGTTATTACTAGTAGGGTATCCGCGCATTGCAACGACGTGTACCTTAAAATAAATATTAACGGAACCAAATATATATTAGCTTGTCCACATGTCCGCCACGGATAAATAATCGATATATCAATTCTTGGATTTGATTTATGTTTTGGAAGCTTAATTAGATTGTACGTTGTGGTTGAATAGTTGTATATTTTGATGAAAGGGTGTTTTAATAATGTATTAATTATATGTGTTGAATAGTGTTTTTTAATTTTATTTGTGCTTTAAAACATTGTAAATTATACTTATTTACTCGTATTTGCTTAAAATCTATTTTTGATAGTCTTAAAAATTAATTTTAGAGAAGGTCAAAGATGTATTATATGATACTATAGATTGTAGTAAAGTCTCTACTCTCTGTTTCAACAAAACATCACATGACTATTATTTCACTTTTTGCATTTTGCACATTCCTCGCCCCATTCGTCACTCTACATTTCTTCGCCCTGCTCACCTGATTTCCTAGCCTAGACGATTTTTCACTCGCCTAGATTCATCGCCTCATTCCTCGCTCAAACAATTTCTCACTCGCCTAGACAAAATGGCCTCGCCTAAGATATTTTTGGTTCGCCTACAAAATCGTGTAATACACGTGTAGGGTTGAAATTTTTTATTTCAATGAATCTGACGAATGAGAATTAAAAGTTTATTTTCGTAAAAAACTTATGCGAGGGCTTGTTTTATAAATAGGTGTGTTTAAAATTTTTCTCTTAATAAAAACCATAACTAAAGGTCAAACGATACCTACAACTTTTTAAAGACAAACTAAATTGTAAAACCGTCTTTCTAACTGGGTAGTCCTCTAAATTTTAAGGCCTCATATGAAAACTCAAATGAGGCACTAAAAATAGAGATGTGTCTATTTTATATAATCCAATAAGAACGATTTATGTAATAAGCGTTATCCTTCATGCATTTCTTATGCTAGTTTTTTTAACAAAGTTTTGTAGTCAATCTAACAGAGGCGGAGGCGGGGGTGGTAAGCTAAGCCCCCAAATGAACCCAATAAGTTTGATATAGTATAAGCTCATAGCCTTAAGTTTAAGGAATACATCCAATCGGCACCCCTAACATTCAATGATACTCATCTTTGCAATGGTCTAATCTTATTAACGGTGTTTTCGATAAAATATTTACCTTTTATTATGTACTTGTATTTGTGCTTTAATGGAGGTTGGTTACTTTGTTTTGATGAAGTGGTAAACTGACGAGGAAGATGTACAGTGAAAGGATAGGATTATTTTTGTGGTCCTGTATATTTTGTTTTGTCTTGTAACCTTATTAGTATTATATAAAGTTCCATCTTCACCTTTTAACTTTAAGAGTTGTTAATTCAAGCTTTATGTTGAAGATCTGAATTGTTCAAAATCCTCTCGGTAGATATTGAAGGCCAAAACGACAATAATATTTGACATATTTTTGCATTTCCTTAACTCTGCTTTGTTTGGACTTTAAAGATTTTATATTTTAGAGTTAATAGTTTATATATTTTGAAAACCAAAAGCTTAATGAACACCAAATAGTTTATATATTAATAAGAGGAAAAAAAAGAAATGAACAAATTTCTAATGCTATTAATAAAGATATAATGTAGAACCAAGTAAAATAAGCCATATCTATATTAAATATTGAAAAAAAACTTTTAATTAAGGGCATATTTCAAATTTTGGCACAAGGTTTTGAAATTCAGTTAAGCTCTCCATGAAGCCTTGTGTATTATATGCTTACAAAAATTGCCATTCAACTTAAGATTTCAGTTTTCAAGGTAGCTATTATTATGACTCAAGCATCAAAGTTGAAAACGTTTATGATCGTTTTTAATCATTTTACACTAGTGGGCCTAAAGCAATTACTTATAATTGGACCTAAAAGAACTATCAATTCCATTTACGAAAAAAGTATCGACGTTTGATTATTACAATAGAGTCTCGGCCCCCCTTAACTTAAAATCCTGGGTCCGCCCCTGAATCTAACACATATAAGTGCCAAAATGATAAGGGTGAATATGATACGAGATATTTACCAAGACGACTCCTAACTCACCTATATCTAAAGAAAATCAAAGGCATAAAACTACTTAGAAATATACATTAGATAATGTATGATAAAAAGAAATATATCTAACAAATAGTATTTTTAAGATGTATTCATAGCTAATGACTTTCTTATAAACAAAATTTTGTGCGCATATGTATATAATTATATCTGAGAAAATTTTGGAGGGATGAGTCGCCTACCTCGTTCATCCTCAAAGATGACTCTATTTCTAGTTTCTTTGAAATTACGAGCTTAATCTCTACCTTCAAAACAACACGAAATCATGTGCAAAAATTTTGAGACGGATATTGTCCACATCTTTAAGTCGTCACAAACTTTTTATTTTATTTTATTATTGTTTTTTAGCCTTTTTACAAAATTACAGAAAAGATAGAGAATCAAACAAAATCCAAATTAGTTGTGAAAAGTGACATCATGTAACTTGATTTTTAATTGTTGCAAAAGAAAAATGAATTATATGCCTAAAATTAAAACCTAAAATTAGACTTAAAGATATGATTGGTTAATTTGAAAAATTAAATAATGAAAAGTGACGAAAGAGAATAAGTATATAACACTTGTCATGAAATGATTGGATTATGTCTATTTAATAGGTCTTAGTTTTATACTTTTATGTCTATATTTCTAACACTTGTTGCAAAATTAACCTTTTCATTCAAAACAAAATAATCGAACCGTTGAAATTTAAATTCAAGCAGAGAGAAATAGAGAATAATAAGGGTATTAAGAGGGAAAGTGTCGCCTCGCCATGCTTCGCCGTCGTCAGAAAGTTGGACTTTCATGAATCAGCTTCGCCGTGTCCACCGGATCCTTCATTATGGGAAGCCTCGTCCCGCCCGACGAGGTTGAAAATTGTGCCTTTTTTTCTTTTTATATAAAGTGATATTTGTGATATTTCATGTTTTGAATTTTAATAAGGTGAATTGTTTTTTTTAATAGATTGAAAGGTTCGTGAAGGAAAAAAATGCAAACATAAACGCATAATGATAAAAACCTTAAACAGAAACTTGAACAATTAACTAAAAACATGAAATACATAATACGCTTAAATATAAAAAACTACATAATCTCCCTAATAAAAAACAACATAAAAACATGAAATACATAATAAAACTACTAAAACTTAAAAAAACGAATCATTTGAGACCCAACCCTCAGAACTTGAAGGGGAATCAAACTCCCCATTAAAGAGCCAACGCTCCATTATGTCAAGTAGTTGTCTTGGAGTCTTGAGCTTCCGTGCTTCTTGCTTGCGGCGAGCAACTTCTTCACGTGCTCTTCTTCTATAATCTCCTACCGTTTTCAATATATTGTTCTAGTTGCGGAGAAAAGCCTCACTTAACCCGCTAGGGTGGTTTGAAGATCCACCTGTGGACTGCTCACGGTGGAGTTGGAACAATTGGGAGGTATGGGATGTTTTCAAAATCCACCGGAAGACATTTTCGGTGGTGTTGAGTAAACTTCAAGTTCGGTGGAAAGCTTGTTGGAGGACAACGTGGTGGTGAAAAGCTAGTTGGAGGAAGCGTGGTGAAGTTGAAAAGCTTGTTTCCGGCAACTTTTATGGACTTGGAATTCTTGAAAAAATCTTTCGAGACATTTTGTGTGTGAGTTGTGTGTGTAATTTGTGTTGGTATGGTAGTATCTATAGGCTCATATAATTCCGCTCAAAACTATACTGTTTGAATTTAAAATTTGTATTTGAAATTTAAAGTACTCCACTCCTATTTGAATTTGAATTAGCCCGCTCCTATTTGAATTTGAATTAGCCCGCTCAAAAGTATGCGGTTTTGAATTTGAATTTTGAATCCGAATTTTTGAATTTGAATTTGAATTTGAAAACCACCCCTATAAATAACAATTTATAACCACCATTTTTTCACATCTACATCAATTAAAAAAAAAACAGAGATGCCTCAAATTCCGAAGTGGAACAAGTCTGAAGAAATGTTGCTTGCGCAAGTTTGGTTAGAAATTTCGCAAGCTATAGATATGGAAAATAACCGTTAGAAAATATTTTTGGAGCGGCGTTATCTGAGATGTTCAATAATCGGACTGGGGATGACCATCGTACAAAAAATTCAATCACGGGTAAATGGACGAGGATTAACGTTGATCGCAAAAAATTCAACGCAATTTACAAACAGTTGCGGCGTCGAAGTGGTCAAAATGACCACACTCATCTCGAAAATGTGAAACTAAACTTTCAAAGAACAATTTGGTGGAAAGGAGTTCAAGTATGTTCACGTTTGGGAGATTTTGAAAAATTGCCGAAGTGGGATGTCGAAGATCCGATCCATTAGTATGTGTTGTATTTTTTTTACTCGTTGTCGTTTTTTCCGTATCATGTTTTTTATTATTATTGTGTTATGTATTGTATTTTTATTTTGAATGAAATGAATTTAGTTTATTTGGAAATGAAATTGAATAAAAAAAATAAAGTGGTAGTGGTGGGCCCAAATGAAGATGTTGAGGTTTGTTATGAGTGAGCGAGGTTTGTCGTGGTTTGTTGTGGTTAGTTGCGCAGAAGTGGGATGCTGACGTGGCTGAAGAGGTTATGACACCTTCCCCTCTAATATTTCAAAAAACTTGCAGTTCCATTGAACTGCATATAAATCATTTACGGCAATTCTTTCTTAGATTCGATCCGTTACGATACCAAGGTACGTTGCAAGGTTTTTAATAATGTTTGTAACTTCTTCATAGATTTTTTTTTTCCTTGTTACAGATTTCATATCATATCAAATAGTTTTTCGTGAATGTGTACCTTGTTAGAATTGAATATTGTAAAATATGCTGTTTAATTTGTTCATATCATATCAAATAGTTTTTCGTGAATGTGTTGTTTACGAAAGTGAAGAGTTGCATTTTAGATCTGGTACAAACCAAACCGGAACCATAAAATTTGAATAATATTAAACGAAAAGGGGAAAGTTTTAAGTATCTGAAACAAGGAAACCAAAATGCTAGAACTGGGCTATAGTGGTTCTGTATCAGGTAGATGTAGCGTCTTGATGATATTTTAAGGGGTGTTTGGATATAAGTTGCTCTTATCTGTTTGTATCCTTTTCTTTGCCAGAGTAGGCCTTTGTTAGGTAACTTTGGAGTGTTTGGGATAATGCAATTATTGAGTAACTTGTAGACCATAAAGTGAGTTTCCAAACTGTGAAGGGTAATGTGAATTGGTGTGGTAGTGTATGTTTCTAGGAATTGTGAGGTGTGAAGATGAGCCTACATGATCCTAGTTATACACTACTAAGGAGGTTTGGTTGGTCCTCCCTCAAGGTGTGTGTTCCCTGTTTGATTGAAGCCATTGTTATAGATGGAAATGTAAGTCAACAGGTATAGCCCTTGACTTGGAGGGGTTATGGGTTCCTAACGATGCCATTCACCCTTTCCTACTTTGGTCATTGTGGATGTTGGTTGAATGATCATGGTGGGAGGGTGTTATGGAAATGTAGTTAGATGTTAGGTGCATTAAAGGTGAATTTCTATTCTGTGAGCTTTGGATTTAGAAGTGATGAGTTGCAGCTTTGATGTCTGTTTTGTCTGTTTGTTGTCTGTTATGTTGAAGCATCAGACATAGTTTGAATTAGTTTCTTTGTATATGGTTTGGGTCTGTCCAAATCCATAACCATAGTCTTATGTTTGGGTTTTTAATATATTTCTTCACCTTTGCACCCAAAAAAAATGTAGCGTCTTGATGACCATGTTAACGGTAGATGTAGATCTATTAGGCGAAAAAATAATACATTGGTTTGAATAAATGTATCCATAGCCATACACTTCCTATAATATGTTTTACACATTTACAAAGATTTATAACTGACACAAATTAAGACAGAGAATGGGACGACGCCTAAATTATGGCGGAGGACAAAGTTCTTTAGGCTACTTGCTTGGGGGCGGTAGTGGAGGAGAGGCTGATAGCAACACTCAACCACCACCATCAGCAGAAATCCCGAGCGATGCTGCAACCATCGAAGAGTCTTACAATGTAATCAACCAAAACCCGAATGTTGTTGTTCATGATAACATGACAAATAATTACCCTAGGCCAGATGGACAGAACTATGGAAATTACATCACGGTATGATAAATTTTAGTCAGAGCAACATTGAGTTGAATTATACATTCATATGTGTGCAATTTGTTTCAGAATAGGCCTTTAACTAAGGTCCATGCTGCTCCTGGTAGCAATTCTCTAAAACCGTCTACTGTAACCACCGAAGAGTCTTCGCAAAAGCCTCCTGAATCTTACAATGTAATCAACCAAAACCCGAATGCTGTTGTTCATGATAACATGACAAATAATTACCAAAGGCCAGATGGACAGAACTATGGAAATTACCTCACGGTATGATAATTTGATATTGTGAATTAATTTTAAAGTCAGAGCAACATTGAGTTGAATTATATATTCATTTGTGTGCAATTTGTTTCAGAATCGGCCTTTAACTAAGGTCCATGCTGCTCCTGGTAGTAATTCTCTAAAACTGTCTACTGTAACCACCGAAGAGTCTTCGCAAAAGCCTCCTGAATCTTACAATGTAATCAACCAAAACCCGGATGCTGTTGTTCATGATAAAATGACAAATAATTACCATAGGCCAGATGGACAGAACTATGGAAATTACCTCACGGTATAATAATTTGATATTGTAAATTAATTTTAAAGTCAGAGCAACATTGAGTTGAATTATATATTCATTTGTGTGCAATTTGTTTCAGAATCGGCCTTTAACTAAGGTCCATGCTGCTCCTGGTGGCAATTCTTCCCTTGATTACCTCTTCAAGGATGACAGGAAATGATTACGTCACATCTGTGCGTGTGAGTTATGGCTGCTACTTGCCCGTCAACATTAAGGATGCTATGAAATTCTAGTTAATATGATGTCTTATAATGCTTATATAACCCTTTTTATGCCATGTAATTTGTATACTAATATATGAATGATATATGCAAGAATTGCTGCAAATATGCAGAGTTTGGGTACTGCTTTGTTTGGTAGGTCTTCATATGGCATTCTTTGGTAAAACAACATACATACTTCGTTGGTTAAGTAATTGAAAAACACTTTCAGTGACCTGTTTTCTTAGCCAACTTGTGAAAGTTTTAAGTGTTTCATCTTTATCGAAGTTTCTAAATCTTGCGTGTTTGAGCCATTAGAGATCTACTGCAATATGAAATTGACCTACTGTGAGGTTAATGGGTCAAATTTGCAACATGTAGTTCTCTCTGCCTATTTCAGATCTCACACCCATGTTAATTTGCACATTGTCAGATTTTTATTGTTTCAATTCTAAACAAAAGATATTTTTAACACGTTCTTTCCCACCGGCTTCCCGTGCGCTATCAACGCCAGAAACCAACAAAACTTACTTCTTAATCCACAAAAAACACCTGTCGCACTATCGTTACAACTCCTCTCATATACTGATATCAAAACAAATCGTAGCCAAGGACTTGGTTTCGATGCGCGAAGACATATCATCCCAGTCACCCTTTGCTATCCACCAAAGTTGTTCTTGAATCTGAAGACGACCCACCTTGTGAGCCGCAAGACCCGAGGTATTGATGATAAGGCTCGCTTAAAGACGGGGAGTATTGATACGAGCCCGAACCTAAAGACCCGCCCACTGATGTCGTAAAACTCCAGTCTCCTAGAAGACTTGGTCATTTAGTTCCCTTACTTTTACATATGCATATTTGAATAAATCAGTGTACATGTTGCCATCCATGTTAGTAGTCATTGCATTAGTTTAGGAGGAAGTGTTCATTACTAGCTATCTTCTTCCCATGTCTTTGTTTCATTCCTAAAGTCTAGGATATCATTACTGCAGAATGAAGAAGAAAATTGTTAAGAGTCAAAGGGCCTTATCATCTTGTTTTCTTTATCTCGTTCTTGGGAGATTGACCATCTCAAATCGGTCTCTTAACAATGGTGTTTTCATAAACCTTTGGTAAAAAAAAATATAAAAAAGTTGTAATTTACTCACATTAGTGTTTAGGGTACTTTGTGTGTAATTCTTGTTTAGTGATTGAGTTTTTTAAAAAATCTTAATGAAAATCTTGTTTAGGGTACTTTGTGTGTAATTCGTTGGTAAGAAATCTTAATGGTTCAAAGAACCAGAGTCAAACGAAAAAGTGTCCTAGAAGGTAACTCGGTTTTTTTGTGACTTGAACCTGTAACGTTCTTCATGGTTGAAAAAAAGTAACTTTACCAGTTGCTTTAAACTTGCCTTCATCATAAACAACAAGTACAAATGCTTATTGCTATTTGTGTTGATGGCTCGCAAGAACAGCAATAACTACAAATTTGGCATTGTTTTTGGTCCCTATTACGTACAGTCCCTCTACTATCTTTCAAATCAAATGAAGGCTATGGCAGCACCAACTGTTTCTGCTCCCACACGAGAAACAGACCCAAAGAAGAGAGCTGCGATCACAGGAATGAGCCTTTGTTTCTGTTTTTGGAAACACATTTTGTGGCAAACTTTTAGAGGGTCAAAGTGGGATCACTCTAATAGACAGATTTGATGCTTCAAGTTCGCTTTGCTGGCCAGATTCGTGATTTCTAATCAGTAGGAACCATTGACACCGTCGTCCGGATGATGTTTGGAGAAGTTCTTGAAACCGTGAGTCATTTTTTTTGACATATTTCTTCTTATCTAAATCTTTTATACTTGCTTGGCACATTTACTGTTATAATAATGACTTAAATATGATACTTTAATTGTTTTTAACAGATGGAAAAAACGTGAATTGGAGTTCTAGTGGGTCCAGCATGAGAGGCTTGACAGCATTGAGCTACAGAGTAGAAGCGCTAGGATTCAAGAAAATCTCACCTTGTTTCCATACTCCATCACCATGGGATCAGCACTACTGACAATCGACAATGGGCCCAAACTATTCAATTTCAACAGGTTGTGCAACCGCAAACTATTGTTTTTTTGCAGCTGCAAATCACATCAGAAGAGGGGATGCTGATGTTATGATTTCTGGTGGAACCGAAGCTGCTGTCAATGCTATTGGTGTCGGTGGGTTCATTGCTTGTACAGCATTGTCTCAAAGAAATGACCAACCCCATAAGGCTTCTCGACCTTGGGACCAAACTCTTGATGGTTTTGTTATTGGTGAAAGTTAGAGTGTCCTGGCATATATAGTACTTTTACCCTCTCATCTTTAGAATTGTAAAATGAGAACGCATAAATTTGGCTTTTTAAACTTCACGGGTTCATAATGATAGTAATTAATTAATAAAGCTTTTTGTCTGGTTAACGCTTTAAACTTTTGCAATAAGGTTAAACCATCAAAATGGTGACAGTTAGAGGTTAACACAACATTATTAACTCTTTTTCATCTTCTTTCGTACTTCTAGTTATCGGGTCTAACTTTTGAAAGTCAAATGACTTGTGACATGTCATATCTAAAATGGTATCTGTTATTTGACAATCAAAGGAACATCATTCATTCTTTTTTACTGTTTTCGATCCTTTTCCACATAGTTGTGAAAAGTTAAAAGTATTAGAGATTCAAGCGTCATTATTTTCTAAGGAAAGCTTGGAGCATGCAAGATGCAGCAATATAATCGCCGAATATTTAAGTGGTAGCATGCTCATCACATGACAGATCCTCGTAAAGATGGTCATGGTGTTTAATCTTGTATAACCAAGTGTTCAGAAGAATTAGGAGGCAAAACCCAAATTAAATCCTTATATTAGAGATGACAATTTGAAGTCCATTTGTTAAACATGTGTCAAGTTGGGTAAATGTCTCTTAAGAGATAGGTAAATATCTTTAGCAAAAACGATGGTATTCCAATCACTAAGTTTCCCTCAAGAGCATCAATGTTCGGTTTGATGGACTTAGAGGTTGTTTCTTAAATTAAGTGGTTTGAAAACATATCTAGTTAACTAGTTTAGCCTTTTAATTTAGAGGGGAATTTTTTGGACCTTCAAAAGGAAATAAATGTTTGAGTCCACCCACTAAGTAAAAAAAAAAAAAAAAACCTTTAACCTTAGTTTTATGAGGACCTCTTGACAGGAAATGTTTTTCAAGTTCCTTGATGACATCCGGTGCTTATGAAGTATAGAAGATTAGTCAAAACTAATGATCCTTTAGGGGGCGTTTGGTTGGTAAAAATATAAATACATGTATTTTAAACAACATATAATTTATAATTGGGGAGGAATATAAATTGCAAGATTTAAAAACCTTTGACATGTTTGGTTTTAAATCAATTAAACATAATTGACGTAACTGCCCTTTAATCATAATATTACTAGGGAGTAAACTGCAAAAATCATCCATGTGGTTTGTGTATTTTTACAAAAATCATCTTTATCTCAAACGTTCAGCATTAAACATCCCAAAATCCACAAACCCACAAACCTTTAGCATTAATCATCCCTGAGCACTAACGTCGTTAGTTTTACCGATTAAGTGTTAAATAATATTTGCCCGTTAATCCACTGTTAATACTTTTTGCACCGTTAGTCCTCATTTCGTTTTAAATGCGCTTTTACGTTTTATCCGTTTTCTTTCATTTTCGTCCGTTTTATATGTTTAGTCCGCTTTTATCCGCTTTTGTCCTTTTTATATGTATTAGTCAGTTATTTTTACGTTTCGTCCAGTTTTTAGGTATTCGTCGGGTTTTTACGTTTTGTCCGTTTACTCGCTTTTATCTGTTTTTATATGTTTCGTCCGCTTTTTATCCGTTTTAGCTCGTCGTCCGGGTTTTACGTTCTCGTTCGTTTTTACGTTTCGTATGTTTTTACATTTCGTAAGTTTTTTCGTTTTTCGTTTTGTCCATTTTATGCGTTTCGTCCGTTTTTACGTTTTGTCTTTTTTCTCGTCCGTTTTTATGTTTCGTCTTTTTTTACGTTTTGTCCGTTTTACCGTTTCGTTCGTTTTATATGTTTCGTCCGCTTTTTATCTTTTCGTCCGTTTTTATATGTATTCGTCCATTTTTTCGTTTTACGGATGACGGATAAGCGGATAAACTATAAAAATGAGCGAGTAAATGCTGTGCGAGTAACGAAAAATGGGCGAAAACGTAAAGCGGATGATATGGCGAAACATATAAAAGCGGAAAAAGCAGTAAAAGCGGACATAAACATAAAAATACGGAAGCGTAAAATAACGGACGAGCGTAAAAGCGGAAAAACGTAAAGGGACAAAAGCGTAAAAAAAGACAAAAGCGTAAAAAAGCGGACAACGGGTAAACCGGACAAAACGCAAAACATACAAAGCGTAAAACAAACCCGGACGAATACATATAAAAAAGGGCGAAGCGGATAAAAGTGGAGGAAAGCGGTTAAAAATCGGACGAAACATATAAAAGCGGAAAGCGAGTAAAGCGAACAAAATGCAAAAAAAAAAGCGAAATGACGTAAAAAAGGGCGGCGTAAAAAGCGGACTAATACATATAAAAAGCGGACAAAAGCGGATAAAAGCGGACGAAACATATAAAAGCGTGCAAAAGCAGTAAAAGCGGACAAAAGCGTAAAAGCAGACGAAAGCGTAAAATGAGGACTAACGGTGCAAAAAGTATTAGCGGAGGGATTAGCGGAAAATATTATTTAACACTTAAGGTAAAACTACGACGTTAGTGCTCGGGGATGATTAATCTAAAGGTTTGTGGACTTGGGATGTTTAATCTTTGAGCGTTTGAGATAGGGATGATTCTTGCGAAAATCTGTAAAGCATGGATGTTTTTGCGGTTTACTCTATTACTAGGTGAGCAAGAAGAAGAAATAAAGGGCATTTGTGTCTAATGGTTCATAGGCCCCAATAAATTTGAAATTCATCACTTATAAGTGATATTGTGAGTTAACAAACCCACCATTTTAGTACTGTTACTGGGTCCCACTACATTTAAAATCTTACATTTTTTAGTACCAATTACCAAACACAAACTTCCTATGTGTTTCTAATACAAAACCCATAAAACCATCACATTTTGGTGAACCAAACATCATGTGGTTATTCTCAACAATTACACCAAACATTGTGGCGTCGGTTTTCGCTCTCGTTTCTGACCTCTCACTTTGACTCCGATAACTCACACCATTTCACCTTTCAACAAATTTTATTTATTATTTTATACAAACATACGCCACTAAATACCCACAAACACTCACAAACTAACATAAAAACATTAGAGGCCCACAATTGCAAATTTTTTATGTGGTGAAGCATTCACCGTTAGTCCTCTTGGTTTGTGTGTTCACGACGTGAGCTTCCCTTCCCCAGCAAGCATGCCGCGTGAATGGAGGCTTGTCGATGGCTTGTCATCCATTGTTGGCACCAACCTTATTGCACTTATTCTTTAGTAAAAACGAGTGTGGAAACCCGCGCGATGCAGCGGGATTGCTTTTGTAGAGGTGAATTTGGAGCTGATGAATGACCGGAAAATTTGTTTGTCTATTTATTTGGCTAGTCCTTGAAGGACCTACGTTGCAAAGACAATTCAAACCTTAGGGACTATTTTTCGTGGCTACAAAGGACTTACTTTGCAAGGACACTTAAACCTTAGGGACTATTTTGCCAAATTGCTATAGATAGCAATTAATGCTACAAACTTTATTTGGTTAGTCCTTGAAGGACGTACTTTGCAAATACAATTCAAACTTTAGGGACTATTTTCTTAGCTACAAAGGACTTACTTTATAGCGACACTTAAACCTTAGGGACTATTTTGCCAAATTGCTATAGATAGCAATTAATTCTCCGGACTTACTTTGCAACGACACTTAAACCTTAGGGACTATTTTTGCCAAATTGCTATAGATAGCAATTAATCTTCATGACTTTCTGCAATGACAACTAGCCCAGGGACTATTTTCTTGAAACTGCAAAAGTTCTGGAATTAATGTTTGAAAACATTGTTGCTCGCTCTATAGTATATATATATAATTATAGATACTAAATAATTACTTCACCACAACTAAGTCTTCAGCTAATGTTAGACAAAGTTATCAAAATAAAATGCTGCAGAAACAAATGAAGACGAGAATGAATTTGCATACCCTCCACAAGTTTGTCAACTTTGGGTATGTTTGGCGAGTAAAGATCGGAT
Organism: Chrysanthemum lavandulifolium; assembly: GCA_022545495.1. Lineage (NCBI taxonomy): Eukaryota > Viridiplantae > Streptophyta > Magnoliopsida > Asterales > Asteraceae > Chrysanthemum > Chrysanthemum lavandulifolium. The sequence goes on along the minus strand of CM040240.1, from coordinate 226,622,240 downwards.
GAAATAAAATTAAAGCGAGAAGAGTGAGAAGAAAGCACAACATGCATTTCGGATGCGGCGAAAATATAGATCATCTCCACTTATATTTCTCTCCTCGTTTGAAATGTGTGGTAATATTTTTCTCGTTCTTACCGTTTCATTTTTTTCTTCTCACTGATCCATACCCTGTTTGACAAAACTGGTTGTATGTTTTAAAACAGTAAGCTATGAAATTATAATACTGAGTGTATCTTCTTCTTTTTTTTTTTTTTTTTTTTTTTTTTTTTAAATAAAAGTGGTTGGTAAATTAAATTGTTAAGTGTAATTATAATTCATTAACAATAATTTTATGTTTTATGACTCAGAAATATTTTAAAAGCTTTATAAATCAATTTTTCGTTTTGAATTCTTTGCTTAAAATAAAGTTTGAAGTTGATATATCTAGCGAAATTCTTGTTTCGAAAATTATTTTTGTAATAAAAACTTACAATTCAAAAAATGCATACCAAACATGGCCTTTAACTTTTGATCAACGAATGTATTAAAATTAAAAAAAAAAAAAAAATGGAAAGTGAGTTTTGTTTTTATGAAAAAATAAATTGTTATAATTTGCCTATTTGATCTTGAAAGAATTTTTTTTTTTTTTTTATCTATTTTGATCTCACATCTACAACATTAATGTTAAACTCCACAGAAAATTAAATTATATTTTTAGAACTAGTAGAATACTAAAATAAAATTTCGAATAGATATAATTGATAAATAAACGTTGTCAATATATCAACACTCAACTACTCATAAAAACATGTTTCTCATGTGAGTCACACTAAGAGTCTATCTCACACTAAATGACTACTTTAAACTCACACTAAATGACTACTTTAAACGTTGTTGAAAATTTCTAACAATAATACACTTGATCATCTCATAAATCTTGTCACCCAAAGAGTCGAATACCAAGGCTTAAAGGGTGTTTGGAATTGCGCTTAGAAACGACTATTTGATTATCCGTTTGCAAAGCATAAAATAACATAAACCAACGTTCGATAAACTATTAAAATTTCAAATTTTCACGTTGTTTGGGATCGTTTGCAAACACGATCCCGGACACCATGAAACATAAAACAAAACAAAACTAGCCGCAACAACACATTAATGTACCAACTTCCTAGTACTTTAGCAAACCAACAATCTTTTCACTCTATCATTAATCTTTACATAAATGTCAAAACCAAAGATGAAACAATATTTAATTATCTTTGAGAATAATCAATATCATCGTCCTTTCTGTCACTAAAAGACTTTTAAACAAAACATTTGTTGGGCGGACATCCCACAACACATTTTTTAAACTTAGTTTTTTTCTCACTGAAAACCCAATGTCTCATCACCTCTATATCTATATGCAGCATATTCATTTATGATATACATTTTACAATAGTTTATAGCAAGAAAAATATAATAGTAACAAGTTTTGAAAATGGCTAGCAGCATTGCTAACACTTGTGCTTCTGGTTTGGTTTCGAGGCGAAAAGAATGTGTTAGTAATGGTGCTAAAATGGGACAGTTTAATGGGCTTAGATGTGTTGAAAGTAGTCAAGTTGGTGTTGGTTCATCATGTTGGTCTGGTTCTACTTCAGGTGTGATGTTATTTGTTTATTTTTGTACTTAACTTCACATTTTATAATTTTTTTTTTTTTTTTTTTTTTGGTGAGTGTATATATGTTGGTGTTCTTAGGTGTTAAGACATTGTGTTTCGAAAGTGGAACAATAAGAATTAGATACCTAGTTACGATGTTTATAAAAGTGATCATTTGATGTGGAATTTTTACGATTTAGAATTAGATGATTAACCGCGACCAAACGGTTCATAGGAGATAGCGTTTGACAAATTCTGGATATTTAAGAATCAACATGTAAAATAAACCATAAATTTTTACATTTACTCTTGAATCTGAATAACTTTCACTATACTTAAGCGCTAGATACCGATTATCTTGGACTTGAAAAGGCGATAATTAGAAAGCGCTTTCAAGGCTTGATGCTGAACACCCATTATTGCCACATATCCTCGATAACATCAACTTCATGTAGATCGTGGGAGAGTTTTAGTAACATTTTGGTGAATCAAGTGATACTTTTGATCCTTATAAGCGGAAAATTATCTTTTTATATTATGCAAGATCACTAAGCTAGAAAAAATATTGGTAGGATTTATAATATTGATTGCAGTTGTTATTGTAACACTTGTGCTAATTACAAAAGTTGAAGTGTACAGCCGCATCTGCCTTGTCACTTACCATTTCCATTGCTGTTCGTAGGCCTTGATAAGGTTGTTGCCCGAGATGCAGTTACATAACAATGATGTAAAATCATAAAGTAAATAACATTCGTCAAAAAAATGTCATAAAGTTGTTATTTGCTCCCATTAGTGCTGATTGACCTTCTATTAATTTTATAGTAACAAAGTTAAACGAAAGGGCGTCCTAGTGGGCTCCTTGGTTTTACTGACTTGAACCTGTAACTTTCTTACTAATTCAAAAAAAGTAACTTTAACAATTACAAATACGTATTTCCAAATGTGTTGATGTCTAAAATACTGCTGGAACAGCAATAACTACAATTTTAGGTAGCAGAAATTGAGATTTACACCATTAAAGTCTGTGTTTTTTCGCCATCTATGAGTTTAGGTGCCTAAATTTTTTATGGTCTTATTTAAGTCTCTCCGCTATTTGTCAAATTTAACTTAATATGTTGATCTTGCAACATCTCCAATATCTATTCATGACATTTTACTCATATTCGCAGCTTCAAAATTTAAGGCAATTAAGGCTATGGCTGCACCAACTGTTTCAGCTCCCAAACGAGAAACAGACCCAAAGAAGAGAGTTGTAATAACGGGAATGGGTCTTGTTTCTGTTTTTGGAAACGATGTCAACACATATTATGACAAACTCTTACAGGGTCAAAGTGGAATCACTTTAATAGACAGATTTGATGCTTCCAGTTATAGTGTTCGTTTTGCTGGTCAGATTCGTGATTTTTCATCATTAGGATACATTGATGGTAAAAATGACCGTCGTCTTGATGATGTTTGGAGATATTGTTTGGTTTCTGGTAAAAAGGCACTTGAAGATGCCAATCTTGGCCAAGAAGTTCTCGATTCAGTGAGTCTTTTTTATCCGAATAGTATAAATCAAAAAATTAGAAAATAATTTTTGTGCCCGTTATGAGAGGTAGCATAATGCGGGAATTAATCAGGTTGGTTAAGGGTCATTTATAAACAATTAGTGTATCATATATAGTTACAATGATTACAGGACTTGGATAATAGTCTATTTTTTTTCAAAATATTCTGAAGTTTTTTGCTTCAAAAAATATGATCTTACCTATTTGACACCTTTACACGCTATAGCGTGAGTTAAATGTAATGTTTTAACTTTTTGTAACAGATGGACAAAACACGTATTGGAGTTCTAGTGGGGTCTGGTATGGGAGGCTTAACAACATTTAGCACCGGAGTAGAAGCGCTTCTTCAAAAAGGATATAAGAAAATCTCACCATTTTCATCCCATACTCGATCACCAACATGGGATCAGCACTATTAGCAATCGACACGGTTTAATGGGCCCAAACTATTCCATTTCAACAGCGTGTGCAACTGCAAACTACTGCTTTTTCAGCTGCAAATCACATCAGAAGAGGTGGCGCTGATGTTATGGTCGCTGGTGGAACCGAAGCTGCTGTTAATGCTATTGGAGTTGGTGGGTTCATTGCCTGTAGGGCGTTGTCCCAAAGAAATGACGAGCCCTATAGGGCTTCTCGACCATGGGACCAAAATCGTGATGGCTTTGTTATTGGTGAAGGTTCGGGGGTCCTGGTATATTACTTTACCCTCTCATCTTTTTAACTGTTTGGAATGAGAACGCATAAGTTCGGATTTTAGACATTAACGGTTGACAGAAGAAAAACCAATAAGTTTTTTTTTGGAGTTTAACCCTTCAAACATTTTGCATGTCCCTTCGTACTTTTTGTTATTGAGCTTGATCTATCTTTTTTTTTCAAAATTGTGTAAAGTAGAAGGATTCGGCCTAGTTCACAAGTCTGACTTTTTAAAGTCAAATGAGTTGTAACATGTCAATTATTGACAGATTATGGAAAGCTTGGAGCATGCAACAAAGCGTGGAGCTAATATAATCGCCGAATATTTAGGTGGTAGCATCACATGCGATGCTCATCACATGACAGATCCTCGTAAAGACGGTCTTGGTGTTTCATCCTGCATAACCAAGTGTTTAGAAGACTCGGTATTTCCCTGAAGAGGTAAAACCATACACTCCTAATCCATACAATCTGGGATTCCATAATATTAATTTGGTCGGTATTCATATACTTGTAGGTGAACTATATCAATTGTCACGCAACATCAACCTTAGCCGGTGATTTAGCTGAGGTTAATGCTATCAAGAAAGTCTTTAAGGATACATCCGAGATAAAGATGAATGGAACCAAGGTAAGAACGCTAAACAGATTCTAATGATTATTTGAATCAGTTAATAAAGCCTATAAATGAAACCTTTTATGTTTTAGTCTATGATCGGACATGGTCTTGGAGCTGCGGGTGGGCTGGAAGCAATTGCGTGTATAAAAGCAATCAACACTGGCTGGCTTCACCCTACGATTAACCAAGAAGTACCGGCTAACACCTAATTTATTTTAGCCACATTATTGACTCTTTATGTCTATGTGGTTCTCTTCTAATCGTTTTCTTTGTGTTTACAGATGTTGGAGCCTCAGGTTGACATTGATACCGTCCCAAATGTGAAGAAACAACATGAAGTCAATGTTGGTATGTGTAAAGTGCAACAGAAGTCACATTATACTACTAGTAAAAAGCAAATTCCATAAAATAGCAATGTTATTTTTCGGGATGGTCTTATTTGAATTATACTTTTTTTTATGTCTTAACCTGGTCTTAACGTTTTCAAACGGGTCAGTTTTGGTAATTGTAGTGTATAAAAACAGTCACCAAATAAGAACCAAATTTTTTTTGTTACCCGCTTTGTCCTTTTGTGTAACTTAAAAGACCAAATGACGTAATGTTGCAAAAGGCGTTCCTGTTTGATGAAATTTGCTCTATATTATTACAGTTCCTATTACATACTGAGTAGTGGTTTTGACGGTTTCTTGTTTTATGCAGCCATTTCTAACTCGTTCGGGTTTGGTGGTCATAATTCAGTGGTTGCATTCGCTCCTTTCAAGCCTTGAGCAAAATTTTTACCCGCACTTGCCCATTTCTTAACACAAAAATTCGCTTTTGCGGATCAGATGAACAGTTGAGAGCATATTTGACCTAATTTGATATGTATGATGATCATTATTACGAGTTTTTGGTGTAATACTTATTTTCCCAATTTATGTATCTGCCTTGATTAACAATCTATCGGTTAATAAAACATCCTTCGTGTTACGTTGATTAACAATCTATCTGCCTTGATTACTTGCTTTTGAAACGAATATAAATTGTTTAGTGGCTGAGAGATGGGCTTTATTTAATGGAGTTTGGCAAGGAATCTGGGCTTGAGAAGACAACCTAGTGGCCGCGTTGGATGAGCTTTCTTAGCTCTCCGATCTTATCAATGGGCTTGTTCTCGACATTTCGTGAAGATAATTGGTCTTGTTCCTAAGATGAATCATGTTCCTTCTCTGTAAGGTCACTATGCAAGACTATACAATCAAATCTCTTTGTTATTGGGAATGAATCTCCGTCTTTTAAATGGAACTCATGGTCCCCCGAAATGTAAATATTTGCGCATGACGGGTTGATCTAAATTGTCTCCCGAAAAATTCCAACTTGATGCAGCGGGGCGTGCACCTTTCTTCTTCTATGTGTGCTTTTTGTTGTTTGGATAAGGAGAGTAGGGATCTATGTATTTTCTTATGCCCCATTATCAAAATCATTTATTTTAAAATCTCGATTTGGTGAGATTCTCCTCCTCTTTTAACCCCTCTCTCGGACATTATTTCTGGAAATATCGGCTTCCTTAATGACAAATGGGTGAATAAACTATTTCATGTTGTTTGCTTTTCTTGATTTAACATATTTGGAATTGGAGGAACAAATTTGTCACGCGTCCTCAGAAGATGAGATGATTGCTTTCCATAATGAAGACATATTTCCTTTGATCTATAAGACGTCTCTCTTGCGGGCCTCAAATAAAACGTCTAATAATCATTCATTTAGAAGCATTAGATTCATAACCCCGATGATTTGAACATCTTGTAGTTTTTTGGAGTTCAAGTTGGATTTGTTTGTTTATGTTTTTATTTTTCTTCTTTTCTTTTGCTCTTCGTGATAACCTTTTAGTTACTCCTATATCATTTTCTTTGTTTGCCTTTTGAAGCCTAATATATCTTCGCTTTCAAAAAAGAATAAAAAAAAATAAATAAATAAATAAAAATCGGGATTTTAGCTATATCGCATTTACTTCTAATTATTTGACATTATTACATCATAATAGTTTTAAAGTTGGGTGACTTTCTTTTGAGTAGGCCGTTGAATATCCAGTTACAAAGGAAAACGATAGTTCTTTTTACTATTTGTTTTACTTATCTTCCTACTTTCATGATTGTGACAAGTGTGAAAATCAATGATCCAAATTTAGAGAAAATTTGTACATGAAATATGTTATATGATCATGTGAGTAGGAAGATGAGTAAGAAGATTAAGTAGGAGGATATAATAATGCTCCAGATTAAATATTGTATTTTACATATTATTTTAAAGTGAGACATGTATATCAGCCAACGTTGTCACTTATTAGCGTCTTTTCCAAAACATAAAGAGGCGCTTTAAAACTGTACCCGACAAAAAACCCTTAAACATGATTAGTTAAACCAGTCATCTATAGTGTAAGTGCATAATGGTTATACAGCAAACAAGAGTACGATCGTAATTTAGAACTCTAAAGTTAATCAACTTTAATTCATTAACAAATCTATAAAAACCTTAAACTCTATAATTTTAAGGTTCAATAACGTCATTACCATCGTCACATGCTACTTACAATCAAAATTTTATAAACACATGATTCCACTTATCATTATTATTGTAACATGCTCAAATTCCACTTTTAATAATTTAATTTTGTAACACTTTTGATTTCTCTACACAAAGTTATGTATTCTTTCGCAAGTCCTTCAAGATTAAGGTTTATATAAGAGTCGTCACATTTTGTTAAGAGATTTGCTACAACTTCTTATCATTTCATTTAACGAATCCTCCTACAAACACAATAACATTATATAGTTTTTTTCACTCGTTTCATCTGCATCTAAACCGTCGCTTTTCGGCGTTTGTTAGGATCGTATGAGTAAGATGTTTTGTAAGAAGAAGTTGTAGGAGATTTTAGCGTTTTTGTTTTGTTATTATAGGGTTGTAAAGCGGTAAACAAATCCCAAAACTACAAGTCATCGGTACATAATCTTTTACGGGTATAATTTAAATAAAAATGAATTAAAGGAAAATATTACATTAAAATTAGTAAGCAAACCGAGAAGGCGTGTATTTCATTTGACATATTAGTGGACTAATTAACTAAGCAAGACATGATTTATGTGATAAAATGTTAGGACCAGATTCATTTGAAAATCTCGGATTTTAGCGAAAATTGACACTAGGCGTGAAATAACCATCGGGTTGTTGTGAACTCTCGAACCCACTGGTCCGTCCCCTTTCGGGACTACATATAGACTAGGTGCACAAATTTTATATGACTTAAATAATTGACAAAATCAAACAAGTAACATAAAATTTTAGAACCAAATTTATTTAAAAAAAAATAAGATTTTGACAAAACTTGCACTACGTGGCAAAAGTCCATGTGTTCCACATGAACTCTCGAGCCCCTTTGGATATTATGTTTCAAAATGAGGATCGGCATATTACATTTCAAGAAATGGACGGTATGAAATAATCCAGGTTATTGTAAATTATGATGTTTTGAGATATTACAAATTTTTATAAACTTTAATCATGATTGAAGAATTGTCTAATTTCTTATAAATGTAGGAAAAATAATTAGAACAAATGATCTAAAACCCCAAATTATGGTGTTTGTTTTAGCCATTAGTTTTGTGTTAACCCTTTTATTGTTTCTTTCCCATGAACATACAACATGGTACAAGGGTCATCATTGTTTGTCCTTGAGACCGTGTGGTCCTTCAATTTAACAACTATATCAACCATATATCATTATTAGTAATAAATCATCATATTCATTTTAGTATTATTCTTTTTTTTTTCTTTTTTTTTTCAAGTTTTGTAACTCATATTTGAACACATTTATTGACAAAGATATAACCAAGGTTATAAATAACGTGATGTGTGTCATGGCGGCATTGGCCAAGTCTCACATCTTAAAAGCTATGATGAAGCCATATCAGTTTCTAAAGTGTAAGCTTAAAAGCGTATGAAAATATGAGCGTATTTAAATATTTATATATTATATCATATTTTATATATATCGAATTTATAAAAGTGTTATCATAAGAAATTAAGTCGAAATTATCCTTACGTATAATCTTTTCATTTCTTGCAAAAACCTTTTCATGAGTTAAATTCGGAAAAGCGTCGCGCCATGCCTTTATATGCATCTTTCACGTCTCATCTCACGCTACACCTAGAGCCAACACCTTAGTTTATTGCGTAACGTAGATGTCGCGCGCCACATTTTAGTGATGTTTTAACGCCGTCATAGCGTGTCTTTTATAACGCTAGATATAACACTAAACATTCTCTTTGTTATTGTTTCATGTTTTCTCAATTATCAATGTTAAAAGAACTTTCTAGGTATGATATAAGATAAGCAAGCATGGATATGGTCTCTCTTTATACTTAGTGACTACCAAACCAACTTTTAACCAACTTATCATATGATTTGATTTTGGATGCTTGTTAAGATCGTTGGCTATATGATTGTTTATACGGTTTTCGCACTCAAAAAATATACTCAAGTACCATTAGAAATTTTAGAGTTGTAAATTGTTGTTGACCAAATATAAGTAGCGGTGGAATTTAAAGATTGATAGGAAATAGAATCTTAATAATTGGAGGATTATTAACTTAATTAAATACACTAATTGTGCAATTAGTGACACTAATGGACAAATGTGTGCACATAACCCAAGCATGATTGGTTTGTCTTTTCTCTTGTTAATGATACCCAATAGGAATTTTTAGATAATAAAATAAAATAAGTATATAAAATTCATACTTCATAGAGTTTAAAAACAAAGTGTTAGTTCGACAATCCTAATGAATAAAAGCAACCAACTTTAAAATAACTTTTGAATGGTGAAAGTTTAAAAAATGTTGTAAGATCCAAACTTTTGTAGGGAAAAGTATAATATGAAAGGGTAAAAAGGATTATAGTAAGCAATTATTGCCTTTTGGTCATTGGAATCACATGTAAGTCATTTAAATATACAAATTCATTGCATGTTGTTCATGTATAGCACTCACTTTAATGAAACCTTATTCACTTTCATATGTAATATCTTAACCTTATTCATCGTCGTGAGTAAACTCATACAAAAGTTAACGAATAACTGCATTTCAGTGGCGGACCTAGCCGCAAAACTAAGGTAGTGCCTTCCAATGAAATAGTTAAGACAAAAAAGATCAAAAGGTAAACCTATTACACGATCAATGTGTTGTATCGGGTCAAGCCGGGTTGGATCCAATTCAATACAACTACGTTAATGAAACAATAAATCAAACGCTACATATTAGATAATGAGCATTCAAACTGTTTACAATTGAGTCTATATAATTGCCTACTTGTTAATACCTTCGGCTTCATTTTTATATACATGTACGGAACTATTTTATAGACCATCACTTGTTCTAAAAACATCAACCGTTTCACTTTGACGTAAGGTCGTAAGCACATAATGGCATTAGGTTATTAAATGTGTAGAGTTCCACTAATTTTGAGTTGATTATTTCGATAATATGGATACTTGACTTAGTGATTAACTTTATGCAACATTTCTAAACGTTAAATAATAATACACTGCTTTATGCTCGATTGTTTAAATTAAATATCTCAAAATATAAAATGAATTGGTATATCATAAAGTGCGGGGTTAAAGCAGAATTTACAACAAACATAAGGACTTAAGAATAAAGTAAAAGGGCTTAGGAATCTGGGTCATCTTCTACCCAAATAAACATAACCTCATAACCTCCATAAGCGTAAGCTCTAATATTTGTTTCGAGTTGTTTCTTTACTCAATTTTTCGTCTCCTCTCTTCTTTTTAGGCGTAAGGTGGTTCCCAATCTAAATTTAAAGTAGGTCCCAAATTTTATCAACACACAACTTACAAAGGGTTTTGATTTACAGGTGGTCAAGACCACATCTTATATAGTGTAGGTCCGCCCTGCGCATTTTGACACTTATATATGTATTGGTGAGAATTTTTGAGTCATGAAGCTTAAGTATTAGGAGTAGTTTATTTTATTTATTTGAAAAAACATTTTTTAAAGGCCGAAGAGAACCCAATACATATAGACAAGCGCTAGAAAAACACACTATATTAAGACAATCAAGAAATACCGGCAATAAAAACACAAGAAAAATCGACCAAGGTCAAAATCCGTCGAGTTAGTGATCCATGAAACCCAATCAAAGTTTCCATTAGAGCACCTATTTGATATCAGCGAGCCAATGATTGGATTTTGCAAAAACATCTTCATGAAGAATAACGTGCCTTTTTTCAATCCTCTCATGGACATAACAATTTCTCAAACTTCAAATACTCCACATCGCACAAACACATACCCCTCTGAAAACTTTGATGAATGATTTCCGCCTACTGCCAACGAAAGAAGTAGAGAGGATTCCAGGCATAGTGATTGTTGGTGGAGGATTTATACCCCACCGGCTAAAGTTCTTATACCAAATAAGTCTTACTCGTTGACAACCGAAAAGAATGTGAGTAGATCCAGTTTGCTCTTGACACAACGGGCACATAATCGTATCCACATCGATACCACGATCATCAAGATTAACAGGTGAGAGAGACGATCATGAAACGCACACCAAACAAAAATGTTTACCTTTCGAAGAATCCACGTATTCCATTCAAACTTTTTGCTTAAGTTGGAGGAAAGAAGGTTGTCATCAATTAAGAATGATAATCGTTTGATGGAGAAGCCATTGGTTATATCCAAGGTCCATTTCCATCCGTCATATCCACCAGATACCCACATGAACTAATTAGAGACGAGACATTAATAAGTTCATCACAAGATTGACCAGGAGGTTCATGTCTCCAACACCAAGTTGTGTGCCACCGCTTATCTCTCAAAACATATATATCACTAATATTGCAATGTTTCTCAACCTCTAGAGCAAATATCCGAGGGAAAGATTCACACAAACGGGTGCCTGATTCATGCCAACGATCAAGCCAAAAATGAATCGAATCACCGTTGCCCAGTTTCCTGATAATTGATTTTGAGAACGGCACATCCAAATTATCTATTACATTACCAATGGAGATGATACTTCACCAAACACCCTTTTTAAATTGTCCCTACACCCGAAAACAAACTCCCATCATCTCCATAAAAGCACTTAATAAACTTGCACCATAATGCATCTAGGTCAGAATAAAACCGCCACCACCATTTGCCAAGAAGGGCGAGATTTTTTGCCCGAATACTACCTATACCCAAACATCCTTTTTCAAATAGGAGATAAAACTTTTTTCCATTCGATCCACGCCATGCCTCTTTCCTCTTCCTTATAACCCCAAAAGAAACATCTCCTGATGATCAACTTCAAAAACATTTAGGATTTTCACCTTTCACTAGATTAGTACATCCTTAACATTTACCTCCTTTTTCAATTTATAAAATAATAATAATAATAATAATAATAATAATAATAATAATAATAATAATAATAATAATAATAATAATAATAATAATAATAATAATAATAATAAAAGTTTTAGCTTCTCCCCAGTTTCGTTTTTATAACGGAAACACTAAATTTCCCACATGATAACAAGTAACAACCTATAGAATGATTATAATCTAAACTCTCAAACCACAAACAAATAACTAATAGAGTAAATTGCAAAAACTATTTGTTAAAATTATAACATCATCTAGCAAACTTATGAAATTTAAAGGTTTAAGGTGAAAATGTTTCTTAGTCCTTTTTATAACTCTCAACTTTGAGTATTTTTGTAGTTTTGTGATTGTGCACGGACCAAAGTGTAATATTGGGCCATATAAGGTCGCTATCATCTAGGGTTTGTGCAGTTATTCATTCTCTCTAGTTTCTCTCACAGATTTTCTCTCTGGTTTCTCTCACAGATTTTCTCTCTGGTCTCTGGGTTTTCATCGTACAGTCTTAGTGGTTGTTAGTTTTATTCAGTGTTAGTTTAGATCATCTGTATCTATAGTTTGGTTTGTATCTTGTAGTTAGTCACTGGTTTTGTAAGTGTGAGTGATTGTATTTTTTGGATTGCATACATGTTGGGGACAATCCGTTTCTTTTGTATTGTTGGTAAGCACATGTTTTGTGGACTAATCTACTATATTAGTATTAATAAAAGATCACCAATGGGAGGTTGGTTGGGTGATTTGATATATTAGTGTGTCTTTGGTACCATTTTTACATGTTATCGAGCCCTAGGTTACGATAGATTGGTTTTGGGGTTTCTTGGTGGATCTTAGTTTAGAGTTGTTTGTTCAACGCTTAGGCTATTGGATCTGGTTGATTATTGGGTTAATTGAAGATTTAGGGCTTTTTCTTGAAACTCTAGATTTTGGGGTTTTTTGTTTCTGGTGCGATTCAGAGGTTTTGGTGGTGGTTAATAAAATATTAACAGTTAATGGTTGGTTTCTTGGTTGATTTCTTGGAAACCCTAATTTTTCAAATTTGGGGTTTTTAGATCGACTAAGTGAATCTAGAATAATTGATCGATTCTTACGTTGTAACTAGTTAAAGCATTTTAAGTTGTTTTCTTCCTTTAAGATAATTGGTTTTAGTTAAGTGGTTGCAAGCGGGTTCGATTAACATTTTGATCGCCACCTTGAGTAATCTGAATACCCCTTTGCGATGTTCTCTTGACTTTTAGGCCGGCTAACCCATCCAAATCATTGTTTTATCTATATTTTTACTTTAAAAATACATAGCGATTATATTTTGAATATGAAATGTCAATTATACCCTTGTTGTTTATCACACATTAATCACTCTTTTTCCTTGCATTGTCTTCTACAACTCCAAACCCTAATATTGATTGAGATAAATCATAATGTATTAATTTGCCCAAACAATATTCTTGCTTTCAGTTAATCGATTCATTGCCATTGCTTAATTTTAATTGTTTCTAGGCCAAACTTTATGCAAACTAGAACCATCGACTAATCAGTTTACTACCAACGTCTTTGATAAAGATTTGTGGATTGTTTTTGCTGAAGGAAATTGTTTCACATTGGTCCTGCACAATCACAACACTACAAAACATATTCAAAATTAAGAGTTAGCTAAAAAGACTAAAAACATTTTCACTTTAAACCTTTAAGTTTCATAAGTTTGCTAAATGATGTTATAATTTTAACACCTTTCCTCAAACTTATGAAACAATAAAGTTTATCATGCTAAGTTTTTTTAACCATAAATTCATGTTGGCCCTGGTTAAAACATCAGTAGCTTGATCCTTTGAATCAACGTTCACAGTCCTTATCAACCCAGAAGCTACTTTCTCCCATACCAAATGCATATCAATATCAAAGTGTTTAGTCTTCTCATACATAACGGGATTAGCGATGTAACAATTGTATTTTTAGGTTACTATTCATCCCGTATTTTACTATTCACTCTCTTATTTTTATTTTCATTCTCATAAGTTAACCTATTTCCATGATGACATGAAAGTTTGACACTCTTCGGATCATTTTCGCAAAAGTTATTAAGCTGTGTCTTACATTTACGTTTTGGTCTAAACGCCATTTAAACATCTCGCGAACGAAAACCGACTACGAATATTTTATTACATTAGATTAATTCTAGTTCACTTATAATCAATATATTAAATTTTAAAATTTAATTTCAAATGTTACCAAATATACCCTGTATTTTACGAGTCTAAACTCACGTTTTAAGCATTTTTACTTATACACAGACCTGACCTATACATGCACCGCATTTTCTAAGACGTTTAGATAATTTTACATTTTTAGAAAAATTCAAACTTAATTCCCTGCTCCTTTGACCATAAAATCATCATTTGATTTTTAACACTTCCGGTTTTAGGTTTAACGAGCATTTAACACCAACTGACATTAGACTAGGCCCAGTCTAGACATTTTAAACCTTTTAGGTTCATAATAATCATATTAGAAAATTTACATTTTACTTTTCTTATTTTTACGTAAACTTCATACATTTTACGTTTTACGCGTTTTAAACCTGCGTTTTCAGATTTAACACCTTTACGTGATTCATTAACTTATCACTCATTTTATAAGTTAATAATTAGTACATTTCGTGATTTAAATATTGATAAAATCAAGATAAAATCAAAACTCTTCTAGTCACCATTAGGGGTGTTAATCGGGTCGGGTTGGTCGGGTTCGGGTCAAACGGGTTGTGTCCAAGTCGGGTCGAGGCTAAAAATAATATACGAACCCGACCCTATTTGAACTCGGGTTAGTCGGGTTCGGGTCAAATCGGGTCGGGTCAAGTCGGGTTCGGTCTGTACCATTTACAAAATCATAGAATTTAATTTCTTAAACAACACATGTATAAATGACACATTTTTTGTTGCATTTGTTTGTTACATATTTTTGATACAAGCTGTTTTTTGTTCCCTATAAAATAGAAAGAAACCGCTCACTCTAACCCGCTTATCTCTTTTCTTTGAAAACATGAAATTCTCTATAACTGTTTAGTCCGTCCAAATTAAGTTAATCAATATATAATCGAGTTTTAATTTTAAGTGGCTCCATTACATATGCTCTATCAATAAATTTCACCCACAAAATTTAAAATTGTCTTTCACCATCAAATATAAGGTTTTAATTCATATATGTGTAATGCATGCATATTCAACGTTCATATAAATGCCTTTAAACATATTTTAAAACAACATTAATGAGACTTTTAAAGAATACATCTAACAATTAAAATTAAATAAAGATTGAGAAAGTTTTCTTAAAAAAAAAAAAAATCCTAACTCGGGTTAGTCGGGTTAAATTGAACTCGAATAAGCAAAGTATTTTGAAACCGATACCCGACCCTAGTTCGTATTCGGGTTAATCGGGTTGACCCGATTCACCCGAATTAGATTTTGGACCCGAGTAACCCGACCCGAGTATCCTTATTCGGGTTCGGGTCCGGGTCGGGATTTTTGACACCCCTAGTCACCATTGACTCATATGGAATGACACATTGGGTGATTCACCAAGTCTTGGTGGCTTGGTGATGAACCATAAGTCCATATTAGTACCATGTGTTCACTTTTTAACCATGGAATATAAATGGTAACTAACCTCCTCTTTGTACTATAAATACCAAGCTCAATCCTTTCCATTTTTTTCATCCAAAAACCAGCCAAACCACTTTATTTTGAAGAATACATGCTTTGATTTTCAAGTTACAAAATCTATATTATTGTTGAAGCTCTTGTAAAGTTTCACATGATCTTTGTACTAGTTTGTTAGGAATTGGAAATTCTATAGTGAAGCATCGGTCACCCCAAATATAGTCTAGCTTAAGTTAGCTCGTAGACATATCGTTTATTCGTTATTTGTTAGTTAGTTATTAGCGTAGTTTAGTCTAGTGCAACACCGTGGAGGAAGGACGGGTCTTTACCCATTGTATGCACGATCCACGGCCGAAGGAGGAGTAATACTATGTATAAATAGCCCTCTCCCACAAGGAGAGGTTGGATGTTCATTGAGTAATCTAACCTTTCACTTGTTTTATCTCTAGAGCACTCCACTTTCTCTCTAAAACCATATATTCATCGCCCATATTTTTCATGTTTGATGTGTTAGTGAAACCAATATGCTACAAATGGTATCGAGCGAGGTTTGATCATCTCTTACATGTTCTTGAATTTCTAGTGGTTTTATATGGTTTTGGGGTTGAAAAAGTTTAGTGGTATTTGCATCTTTTGGACCATTTCTAGTGTTAAAGTTTGAATTTTGATTGTACTTTTGTGTTTATAATCATCATAAGTGCTTAGGTTTTGATTTGGAAGGCTTGAATCAATGTGGTTGGGTAGTTTTTGGATTGAAAAGTGTTGTTTTTGATTATTTCTACCTAGCGACTTGTGTCTCGGACTTGAGTTCTTAGTAGCGACTTGTCTCTACTTTCTTCAGCGACTTGTCTTTGTTGTGGAAGCGACTTGAGCACTAGCGATTTGTCTTTTGAGACAAAGCGACAAATAGTACAAAGTAGTGGTCGTACTGTTTTGGCTAGCGACTTGTCTCTACGTTCTTCAGTGACTTGACTTTATTGTGGGAAGCGACTTGTGCTCTAGCGATTTGTCCCTAGCGACTTGTCCACCTAGCGAGTTGTTTCTCTAGCGACTTGTATCTCTAGCGATTTGTCTCTAGCGATTTGCACTTCTAGCGATTTGTATACCTAGCGACTTGTGTGAGAAGCGATTTGTCTTCAAGGTCTTTAGCTACTTGGTGAATTTATCCAAGCGACTTGTGCCTAATATCCATCAACAAAATGTCTTACACCACTGACCCTTTAATTTCCAAAGTGCTCAAACTCTATGATACCTCACGGAACAAAGAAAGTGTTTGCTATTCGGAAAGTCTAACCATGATTGATTGACAAATTATGATCAAAACACTTCACATTACGAGTCAAATAACAAAGAACCACACTTAATGATACATGATGCAAAGCAAATGGAATGAAGCATTGAGCCCTATCAACTACTTCATCGCACCTCATACGGTTGTTATCCTGTTGGGGATCGAATATGTAGTGCTCTCTTCGCGGGACTTACCTACATTGACAAGAACCTTCTTCTTGAACTTAGAACAACTGAAGCTTCAAATTACCAAAAGGAAGGTATTAAAGGATGATTCCAATGATGCACTTCGGGTAATCCACAACCAATTTCAGCCATTCATCAATGGGGAATATTCCATGAGACTTGATCAACACGTGAATTTCTTTCAAGAAACATTGGAATGGAAATTCATGAGTTCTCAATACATTTATCCAACTTATGGATAATGTGGAAAAGTACATTAAGGAAGGCTGCTCAAGAGGATGATAATTTGAATGAGTGTCGGGTGAAATTAAGTGAAAGTTGTGATAAGTCGGGTAATGTTTCGGTTGAAAGGTCGGGTGATCTTGAATGCAGAATATCGGATACAACAAAGGATGATGAAACCGCTACTCGAATCTGAGGCTCGAGTCGATAAGCTTGAAGCGACCGGTGATTCGATGACTCTTGGCATGATGTGAATGCGAGATATCACAGACAAATGAGCAGTGTCATGTGATGAGGTACCATAAGCTGTTCAACATGGTGCATCCGCCAATGTACCTAAGCATCTTGATCTTAATGATGAACATGATTCGATAAATGTTCCTTGGTTGAGGTGAGTCTTATAATTTCAAAACAAATGATATGGTTGATAAAAAGTCTTTTGATGAACTTTCAAACAAATTCTCAAAACTTGAAAACATTGCATTTCACTTGAAATTGCAATACAAAGAAAGGAGGAGAGATTTCAAAGTAAGAAACCATGTAAAATCCGAATTCCACAATTTCGTGATTTTTGAAATAAACAATTTAAAAGCTCGACTTGATGCCAAAAACTCGACTATCAACAATTTGAAGAAACATATTTCTAATATGCATGTGAAAAGTAATTTGGTTACAAGTAATTCTGATGTTAATGCTATTGATGATATTCAAATGAGAAATGATGAATTAGCAGTTTGTGTGGCCAATTTACTAAAGGAAAATGAGTCTTTGAGAAAGCATCACATAGAACTAAGTGACTCTGTCAAAGAAGCTAGAACTAAGTCAATGGAACAAACAAACTCTTTGATAGCAAAAATTGATGAACTCAAAGATCAACTTCAGGAAAAGAGTTTCACTATTATTGCTTTAAAAAATGAGCTTAGAAAAAATATGGGAAATAGAGTGAACACTAAGTTTGCAAAACCATCAACCTTGGGGAAGCCAACCTTACATAATACCACGAGCGACATGTAATTAAGCGACCCAATGCTTTTAAAGCGAAGGTTTAAGACCTCAAAACCATGCTTGCCTCCCGGGTTGATGAGAATCTTGTTTTGTCAAAACCGGTCACTTCACTAAGTCATTCCATTAAGATAAAGGACGTTACTCAGGAGAATGATCAAAGCTCTAAGATTAAGGATTTAAGGAGATCATCTAGCCCATATAAGAAGCATCAAATGGCTGACCACTCCCCTAAGAAACAAACTAATTACAAAAGAACCAATGTTGAGCAGGAATTGGGTACATCTTCTTACGAAACTAAAGGATCTAACTCGATAGCAGTTGTTTTAAGTGGATTCCCTCTTGGTAGATTATTTAAGTTCACAGGATCCAAACGGACTTACTCACCTAGATCTTGTCTTAAGTGGATGCCCGGGAAAATCTTCAAGAATGTTGGACTTAAAGGATTCCCATCAATGATACCCCAGGAGCTGAATGTTTAATATCCAAAGATGAGGATACAAGCATCACTAACAATACTACATGTGCTACTAGTGCAAATTTTCCTCGATCTTTTTCGGTACAATGCTCAACTCTATCATGACTGGTTTCCAAGCGATCGAAGGCAAATTATCAAGGAAGTGTTGCTTGTCAATGTTGATCTGTCGTACTATGACTCTAATCGCTTACGCTCGGAACTCGTAACTTACTAATTATTAAAATAAAATTTAAATTAAATTTTTATATATTTAAATTTCTACATAAAATTAAAGTTAAAATTTTTATATAAAATCTAATAAAAGATGTATCTCTTGGTATCGATAACATCTACGATCCTAGGAATGTCATTCAATAATGACACGGGTCTTTAGATGAAGTTCGAGCAGTAGCTACACTCTACTTTATTGGGGATTGCATTTCAATCAATGTTCACTCACTCTTAATTCATGACATTGATTGAGGTGAGAATCTTTCAACTTGTCTCTGTATATTTGTTATAAGAATGTCATGTACTCTACGGATTCTTCTTTGGATGATTACTTTACTTGGAATGACTAATTCTATGCTAAATCATGCTTCTTTATGTACTTTGTGCTAGGTGGTTTGTCCATGTTATGTCTTGAATGATACTTGTCATATTCTTTACATGAATGCCTCTTATCCATTGTGTCGCATACAATTTGTTAAGTACAAGGATGAAAGTGTCAATAATACAAGTTTATGTGTGATACTAAGATAGGTAGAGACTTGTCTCTATTAATCATAATACAAGGACCTAATGTGTTATTTATTGAAAGTTGAGAATGGTTCTTAAACGGCAGCGACTTGCCTCAATCCGGCGTAGCGATTTATCTCAAATAGGCCAAGTAGGAGGACTAAATGTGTCAAACCGTAATATTTGTGAGTAGCACTTAGGCCTTAGCGACTTGACTCAATCTGGCGTAGCGATTTGTCTCAATTAGGCCAAGTAGAAGGACTAAATGTGTCAATTTGTGATACTTGTGTTTAGTATTTAGGCTTAGCGATTTGTCACACTTACAATTATTTCAAAATCTCTATCATCTCTCTCTCTCTTTAACGTGTTTTGAAGCGACTTGAGTGTGGTAAGTTTCCTTTAAAGTTTTGTTTGAATCTTTTGTGTCTAATGCCTCTAACACACCTCTATTAACAGATCCACCGATTGATTCATCTTGACGATAGATTCCATATCTAGGTTAGTTTGTGGTTTTGTTTAATGGGAGTGATTGATATTGAATTGGTTGTATTTAGGGTATCTTGAGTTGGAATTGATGGTGCATATGTGTGTTTTCATGGTCTCCCTTGTGCGTTTTCTTTAAGATTCTTACGTGATTGTTGGGATGATGTTATGCGTTTATGTATATGCTTGTGTTGTGCTTATATTCAATCGTTGTAGTGCTTTTGGTCATGCCTGTTATTTCATTTGCTTGTGTGATAAGTGTTATTTGGTTATGTCAATACTTGTTCTTGGTGGCGACTTGTCATATATGATCTTGATGGAGAGTTGTCAATGTTTTAGACGTTCTTGATAGCGACTTGCCATACAAAGGGTGCTCGTGGAAGCCACTTGCAATCGATTGCGTGCTTGCGACTTGTCATTAGTTTTTCTTAAAGCGATTTGTTTTGACAAATTGCTTAAGCGATTGATACAATGGTTTTATAAAAGCGACTTGTCATAGTTTTCTTTGAGCGACTTGCCATTGGTTTACTTAAAGCGATTTGTTTTGACAAATTGTTTAAAGCGATTTGCTATAACAATTTTATAAAAGCGACTTGTCATTAGTTTTTCTTTGAGCGACTTGCCATTGGTTTACTTGAAGCGATCTGTTTTGACAAATTGTTTAAAGCGATTTGCTATAACAATTCTATAAAAGCGACTTGTCTATGGTTTTACCTGAAGCGATTTGTTTTGACAAATTGTTTAAAGCGACTTGCTGTAACATATTCATCAAAGCGATTTGTCATACTTGAATCATTATAGCAACTTGTCTTTAACAATTTTGTATAACCAACTTGCCTCTAGTAAACCCAACCTAAGTGATTTGTTACTTTAAGAATTATTGTAGCAACTTGGGTTATCATCGAGTAATTCTATACGCTTTTGTTGTCGACATGTATACTACTTATTGTGCTTAAGTCGTAAGGTTACATTAAGGTTGATCGCTAACCATGTTTAACCTAACATGCTCTCGAATCTTGTTGTTGTATGTGTGATTCTCCATAATTTCAATGGCGGACTCAACCTCTGAGAACATTGCTACCACTACTCCACCCGCGGTTAAATACGGACAAGGAAATTCTTCCGGATGATAAATGGGTTGAGATAGGCAAAACAAGCGCTATGTGGACATGGATAGAACACAAACAAATCCAATCTTGAATTGCCATTGATATTACGAAAACACTAACTTCTTTAGTGCCTTGACCAAGCAATGCACGATCCCTTCTATCTACCTACAACAATTTTGGAACACCATCACATGGGAAAAGATCACAGCCACTTACTCTTGTAAGCTTGATGATAAAGAGTATGATATCACCTCGATATTCCCGGTAAGGCCCTAGGAATCACACCATGTGACCCTGCAAAACAATCGTCCCTACACCTCTTCTTTGAAGAACTAATAGACTTTCTCAATGAGTTGGGTTATCAAGTTAACGTAACAAGGGTTTCAGATATCATCACCGGCAAGATGTATCAACCTTGGAGAGCCATTGCTACTATTCTTATGTCACAATTCTCATTTTTCCGGTCATTCTCATACTCTATATTCATCATTTCACAATGGTTCATTCATGATTTTTGCATTTCACATTAAACGCGTAAATTTTTTTTATTAAATAAACGTTATCGCGTGAGTTATTATTTTGAAAATTTAATCCGATACTTCCAAAAATTATTCCGATATACTTTTATACTTATATTAAGTTTATAAAAATGATATTTTGAGTTTACCCAATGTTTTAAACTTATTTTGTATATAAATCGTTAAAGTTATATTATTACGACACTTTTCTTAAAAACTACACGATAATTATTTTATCACTCAAATTTTACAAGGAATGTATTTTTATAATTTTATAATATCATTATACTCTAATTTGATCTATTAAAATTTCTTTTACCAAAATCACCTTAAACACATTAATGTACACATTACCTTACAAGTTACATGTATCTACACAATTTACTTACATTTTATTTACAATATATACAAGTAATAAAAAAAAAAAAAAATATATATATTTGAGGAACACATCCCTAAAACCGGCCTATGGGAGGGTTGACATTTATTGTATGTTGCATTATTACTTTGATTGTATAAGACTACAATTTACCTCATTCATTTCACAAAAAAATCCCACAAGTGTTAAAACTTTTCCTTCTCTCTTGTTCCTCATCACCAAAACCGGCCTTCATAGAGGTTTTCAAGGATCATCACAACTTTCAAGATCAAGTTCTTCACAATCTAGATTACACTCTTTTAAGGTTTTGAAATAAAACCTAGGGTGTTTAGGCTAACCTTGTTCTTTGCACCTCATCATATTAACTTGTAAGCATCTCATGTTTATTTTCATCTTACATATTCATTCCATACTCATCCCATCATTTTGAGCAAAACATGCAAGACTTGTGTTGTTTATACCATTTTACATGATTTTAGAGTTATATATATACAAAGTCATCCTATAATTATTCCCTTGGTATTTATTGGTCTTGATGATGTTTAGGAACCCATGACACCCTAAGAAGGTGTATGGTAGGATTAGATTAGCTTTGGAGTTGATTTGAAGGGATTGGAATAGGTTTAGTACTAGAAAAACTATTTTCGACTAGTATATAAAAGTGTTTTGTCCTTAATTTGATTTTCTGGAAAATCCGACAGTAGGCACAAAATTTTGGCCTTGATATTTAGAAAATATACTTTAAAAGCGAATCCGTGGCGCTTGAGCGGATAAAAGCGGAGTTATAACGAAGAAGTTATGAATTTTTAAAGTTTGGCGACGAAATATATTTTTACGAAATTTCACAACATGTTTTTGGTTAGTTCGAGTTAAAATCGAGCCTTAAGCTTCACAAATTATTTGACTTATCAAAAATATACTAGTATACTTTGATACGAAGCTAAGGACGTATTATCGTGAAAGCGGTTTGAAACGCCAAAGATATGCACGTTTTCATAAAATTGCCGTAACTATTATTTTACGAAAAACTATATTATTTTTACGAGACAAGTGTTACGGTAACTAAAAGCGACCATGTTGAAGGCTGTTTTAACCATGATGTAGAACTTTTGGAGCGAAATGTCTTCTAATAAAATCAAGATCACCAAGCATATTTTCTAAAACGACCGAGCCGTTTGTATAGCGGAGTTGTAATAAATTATTTATGGATGCTTAAACTTGGCGAAACTCATTTTACACAACATATTAGACAAAATCACCATCTTTAACCCTTATTATCTTTATGTTCGAGACCTTTATGGCGAAAACTCCTGAGCTGAAACTTCTAGATTTCGATACAAACTTTCCAAAACCGTCGAGTTAGTTCTCTAACGTTCGACGTACACTATTTTACGACTAGTTTTTGAAGCCATTTTGTTAATTTCATGAAATTTCCGGCGACATTGTTTCTGACGAAAAGTGAAAATTTCACTATAAATCATTCTGAAACTATTGTGGGATGACATTTTGGCGTAAATACTTGTAAAGTAATCTAAGATTGGTCAAGGCGTCAAAGAGTATTTTTCGACGATAAGTATTATTTTCAAAACTCACAAATGGTATAAATAACTTACGAAATGCATGCATAACAACATATCATAACTCAAGTCATAACATTCATTTTAGGTCGCGGATAGTTTCCGAGCCTCACTTTCGTGCACTTCATTTTGTTAGCATATCAATCACACCAGGTGAGTTCATACCCCGCTTTTACTCGTTTAAATTCTTATAAACTATTTGGGGCGAGATACATGCTTATTTATCAAAACATTTAAACTCTATTGCCAAACAACATTACATATACTCTAGACTTGGTGCGTGTAGTGATTAGACTTAAACAAACATCCCAATATTTATATGTTGGAAGGCCATTAATTTGGATCTGACCCAGCGTGAGTCGTTGGAGGAACATCCGGCATTTATATGTTGGAAGGCCATTTTATGGATACATCCCAACGTGGCGTTGGAGGAACATCAACACGAGTTGTTGGAAGACCTTGTGGTGACATTTATACTTTTAACTACTTTAATGCGCATATTCATGATTGTCATTCTATTTTAGGCAATGGGTTGTGAACACACGGGTTGCAAGTTTTGTATGGGCGGAACTTGGGCGAGTGGATTACAATGCCTTTCTTTGTGTAAACATTCTCAAAGTATTTCAATTCATTTTATTACAAACTTATGAACTCACCAACCATTGTGTTGACACTTTTAGCATGTTTATCTCGGTCTTAAGGTGATAGCAATTCATGGAGCTTTTGGGTCGCATGGCATACATTGGAGTCTTGTGCTTTTAACAATTACCATTCGGCGTGTTTTGTAAACTTTTATGTATTATCAAACCTTGTGATTTCTTGTGGTGTAAACTTTAACTTATTTATCGAATGGTAAACTTTTCAAAACGTCTCATTATAGAGGTCGTTTTACGTATCCATACTTTGTGCTATGACGTTATACCCCAATGACACTATCGTTCGGCTGCGATATTTTGGGGTGTGATGATTAGTATCGAGACTTGGTTATAGAGAAC
The DNA here is from genome assembly GCA_022545495.1 of Chrysanthemum lavandulifolium. Taxonomy (NCBI): domain Eukaryota; kingdom Viridiplantae; phylum Streptophyta; class Magnoliopsida; order Asterales; family Asteraceae; genus Chrysanthemum; species Chrysanthemum lavandulifolium. The sequence goes on along the minus strand of CM040240.1, from coordinate 226,597,735 downwards.
TAGGTTGCATTTAGTTCCTAGACTATAACCGCTCTCACGTCGATCCTTTCGTTTCCTCTTGCCTTACTCACTTTTCGATGCGCATATGTTTTCTTAAGTATTTCTTCTAGAACCACCTCATTAGATAGCGTAGTTTCCTTGTACCAATAGGGAGTCCCAAAATCTAGTTGGGTCATCAAAGATATGGAGCTCGATGTGAGCACTTATCTAACTTGATCTCGTGATGTTCTTGTTTGATGAGATGCGAGATCGAGCTAAATAAGTGTTACTATAAAGTGGATAGATTTGATGATTTTGCCGAGGATGGGAGTTCTCTTGAGGATACTTTGGGAGCTAGCGGCGACAAACCTCGTAGTGACTTTAGCACCTAGCGGATTTCCTATACACCAAGTGCGACTCTTCCTAGATACTTACCTAAATCCTCCTTCACCTTTTAGAATCGGATGATGGTGGCTACCTACTTAAGTAACACCAATCGCGAGACATGTATGCTTGGTGGTATGTACACGTGTGAAATGAAGCAATTATAATTATGGTGGCCAACATAATTATAAATGCGTCACAACTCACGTGGACATATGCGACCACGCATACGTGAGATCGATGTGGACACCTTAGGAACCAATTTGTGGCGTGATATTATGTTTGAGGGCGTTAAGTATAGACATTGGGAATTCAACGGTTCTTTCCCTTGCGAGATAATGGCACCAAAGAGGTAACACGCGATCTTGGCCGGTGGTGCGGTACCAAGGGTGGAATGGCGGTGGACGTGAAGGTAGAGGAGGCGGTAGCGATATGGGTAACAATGACAACAACATCGGCGGAAACCCCGATTTTGCCGCCATCATCGCTCAACAACTTCAAATCTTGCTTCCACTATAGTCACACAAGTTGGAAATCATATGAATAACTCGGAAACCACGGAGCACGGAGCAGTCTTGGCGACACCAATAATGTGGTGGTAGTAACAACAACAACAACACCAACAACAACAACAACGTATTGGATGCACATATAAGGAATTTTCGGCATGCAAACACCGTGGAATTTGATGGTATAGGAGGTGCTTTGGCGTATACTCGATGGGTAGAGAAGATGAGGCGATGATCGACATCGGCAATTGTGCCACACATCGGAGGGTGAAGTATCTTTGCTTGCTTGTTATCGGAAAGGCATTGACATGGTGGAACACACGACTACGAGCTAGGAGCAGAGGCTATAGGTATGACATGGGACGAATTTAAGGAGTTATTGAAAGAGGAGTCTTGCCGGACAATGAAATGCGAAGCGGAGGATGAATTTTATCACCACTCCATGATAGGGGTGATCACGCACCTACAGACCGATTTCATGAGTTAGCTAGATTAGTTCCTCATCTAGTTACCCCGAGTCCAAGAGAATCTCGAGGTATATATATGGTCTTGTCCCGAAATCCGTGGGCTGTGAAAACAAGCGAGCCATCTACAATACAAAGTGCGATCTTGAGGCGGGAACCACGACCGAGCGAGATGGTTAGAAATGGTGCGTTGAAGAAGCGTTGATAAGAGAAAGGAAGCAAGTGGGTCGAATAAGCGAGATAGGCGTAGTAGCGCAGACAACAAAGGGCAAGAGTTTTGTAGCTGATGCTTGAACAAAGAGAGTATGGTACACATCCCAAATGTGCTAAATGTGCTTATCATCACCAAGTCCAAGCCACAGCCGCTTATGTACAATATGCAATCGATCGAATCATTTTTCAAGCCGATGTAGAGGCGTGCAAGACCAACAACAACGGTTAACACGGGCAACATGAGGAATAACCAAAGGACTTGCTACGAGTGCAATGGCCGAATCACTTAGGAATAATTGTCCTCGGTTGAATAAGCCACCGATGCAAGCTCCTCTAGCCGTGGCAATTGAAGGAAATAACCCAAACCACATGCTCAATATCGGTCCACCTCGAGGTCGAGCATTCTATATAGGGACCGAGGAAGCCCGCAATGCGTGGCGATGCGTTTTCCTAGACCATTAAGTGATCCACCGTATTATTGATTCGATGAGTCTCATTAGATAAGAAACCTAGACACGTAAGTTTTGACATAAACACTTTGACCATACATTCGATTTCTCGAAAACTTAGGGTAGAACCTTATGTATCATCGATTGAATCGCGAGGGGCGATTCTTCTATCGAGGAAGAATGTCACAATTCTCATTTTCGGTCATTCTCATACTCTATATTCATCATTTCTAGCGGTTCATTCATGATTTTGCATTTCACATTAAACGCGTAAATTTTTTATTAAATAAGCGTTATCGCGTGAGTTATTATTTTGAAAATTTAATCCGATACTTCCAAAATTATTCCGATATACTTTTATACTTATATTAAGTTTATAAAATGATATTTTGAGTTTACCCAATGTTTTAAACTTATTTTGTATATAAATCGTTAAAGTTATATTATTCGACACTTTTCTTAAAAACTACACGATAATTATTTTATCACTCAAATTTTACAAGGAATGTATTTTTTATAATTTTTATAATATCATTATACTCTAATTTGATCTATTAAAAATTTCTTTTACCAAAATCACCTTAAACACATTAATGTACACATTACCTTACAAGTTACATGTATCTACACAATTTACTTACATTTTATTTACAATATATACAAGTAATAAAAGAAGAAAAAAAATATATATATATTTGAGGAACACATCCCCTAAAAACCGGCCTATGGGGAGGGTTGACATTTATTGTATGTTGCATTATTACTTTGATTGTATAAGACTACAATTTACCTCATTCATTTCACAAAAAAAATCCCACAAGTGTTAAAACTTTTCCTTCTCTCTTGTTCCTCATCACCAAAACCGGCCTTCATAGAGGTTTTCCAAGGGATCATCACAACTTTCAAGATCAAGTTCTTCACAATCTAGATTACACTCTTTTTAAGGTTTTGAAATAAAAACCTAGGGTGTTTAGGCTAACCTTGTTCTTTGCACCTCATCATATTAACTTGTAAGCATCTCATGTTTATTTTTCATCTTACATATTCATTCCATACTCATCCCATCATTTTTGAGCAAAAACATGCAAGACTTGTGTTGTTTATACCATTTTACATGATTTTTAGAGTTATATATATACAAAGTCATCCTATAATTATTCCCTTGGTATTTATTGGTCTTGATGATGTTTAGGAACCCATGACACCCTAAGAAGGTGTATGGTAGGATTAGATTAGCTTTGGAGTTGATTTGAAGGGATTGGAATAGGTTTAGTACTAGAAAAACTATTTTCGACTAGTATATAAAAGTGTTCTGTCCTTAATTTGATTTTCTGGAAAATCCGACAGTAGGCACAAAATTTTGGCCTTGATATTTAGAAAATATACTTTAAAGCAATCGGTGGCAGCTTGAGCGGATAAAAGCGGAGTTATAACGAAGAAGTTATGAATTTTAAAGTTTGGCGACGAAATATATTTTTACGAAATTTCACAACATGTTTTGGTTAGTTCGAGTTAAAATCGAGCCTTAAGCTTCACAAATTATTTCGACTTATCAAAAATATACTAGTATACTTTGATACGAAGCTAAGGGCGTATTATCGTGAAAGCAGTTTGAAACGCCAAAGATATGCACGTTTTCATAAAATTGCCGTAACTATTATTTTCGAAAAACTATATTATTTTACGAGACAAGTGTTACGGTAACTAAAGCGACCATGTTGAAGGTGTTTTAACCATGATGTAGAACTTTTGGAGCGAAATGTCTTCTAATAAAATCAAGATCACCAAGCATATTTTCTAAAACGACCGACCGTTTGTATAGCGGAGTTGTAATAAATTATTTATGGATGCTTAAACTTGGCGAAACTCATTTTACACAACATATTAGACAAAATCACCATCTTTAACCCTTATTATCTTTATGTTCGAGACCTTTATGACGAAAACTCTGAATCGAAACTTCTAGATTTCGATACAAACTTTCCAAAACCGTCGAGTTCGTTCTCTAACGTTCGACGTACACTATTTTACGACTAGTTTTTGAAGCCATTTTGTTAATTTCATGAAATTTCCGGCGACATTGTTTCTGACGAAAAGTGAAAATTTCACTATAAATCATTCTGAAACTATTGTGGGATGACATTTTGGCGTAAATACTTGTAAAGTAATCTAAGATTGGTCAAGGCGTCAAAAGAGTATTTTTCGACGATAAGTATTATTTTCAAAACTCACAAATGGTATAAATAACTACGAAATGCATGCATAACAACATATCATAACTCAAGTCATAACATTCATTTTAGGTCGCGGATAGTTTCCGAGCCTCACTTTCGTGCACTTCATTTTGTTAGCATATCAATCACACCAGGTGAGTTCATACCCCGCTTTTACTCGTTTAAATTCTTATAAACTATTTGGGGCGAGATACATGCTTATTTATCAAAACATTTAAACTCTATTGCCAAACAACATTACATATACTCTAGACTTGGTGCGTGTAGTGATTAGACTTAAACAAACATCCCAATATTTATATGTTGGAAGGCCATTAATTTGGATACTGACCCAGCGTGAGTCGTTGGAGGAACATCCGGCATTTATATGTTGGAAGGCCATTTTATGGATACATCCCAGCGTGGCGTTGGAGGAACATCCAACACGAGTTGTTGGAAGACCCTTGTGGTGACATTTATACTTTTAACTACTTTAATGCGCATATTCATGATTGTCATTCTATTTTAGGCAATGGGTTGTGAACACACGAGTTGCAAGTTTTGTATGGGCGGAACTTGGAACCGAGTGGATTACAATGCCTTTCTTTTGTAAACATTCTCAAAGTATTTCAATTCATTTTATTACAAACTTATGAACTCACCAACCATTGTGTTGACACTTTTAGCATGTTTATCTCGTGTCTTAAGGTGATAGCAATTCATGGAGCTTTTGGGTCGCATGGCATACATTGGAGTCTTGTGCTTTTAACAATTACCATTCGGCGTGTTTTGTAAACTTTTATGTATTATCAAACCTTGTGATTTCTTGTGGTGTAAACTTTAACTTATTTATCGAATGGTAAACTTTTCAAAACGTCTCATTATAGAGGTCGTTTTCTGTATCCATACTTTGTGCTATGACGTTATACCCCAATGACACTATCGTTCCGCTGCGATATTTTGGGGGTGTGACATCTTAACCTATGCTCATCTGGTAAAACCTCAGGGTTCAATAAAGTGAGGACACCTATTCTGCAAATCTTGTGGGGAGTCATCAAAAGGGTGAATATTGATGTCACGGAACACGCATTTGGGAAGAATTCTCGTTGTCTATGCACACTTTCATCACTGACAGAACAAATGTTCAGAATCAAGCCAAAGGAAGAAAGAAAGAGAACAAACTTGTAATTCCTAGCATAAGATTCTCGAAACTTATCATTCAGTTCTTGCAACAGACACATCAGTTTAATCCAAGGAGTGAGTCAGTCCTCCATGAAGCTAGTGATGAATTTGTACTTGGTAACCTCAAATATGTTGCCAAAGGTGTTAATAAAGAGATATTTGGAATGTCAATTCCTGATGCCCTTCTCACAGATGATATTAAGAAGGCTGATTACTTCAAACTATACAAGAAAAGGGCATCCAGATCCAATGTTGATGACACTCCCAATCCCTCACAACCCAAGTCTACAAAGTCCACTTCTAGCTAGGGGTGGAAACGAGCCGAGCCGCTCGTGAAAAGCTCGGGATCGGATCGGTAAAAAGCTCGAACGAGCCGAGCTTAAACGAGCTCGAGCCCGAGCTCGACCCCAATTTTGGGCTCATTTAATAATCGAGCTCGAGGCAGAGCTCTGTACAAAGCTCGATTAGGCTCATGAGCCTAAGCGAGCCCTAGAATTATATCGTGTATATATTGTCTATCGTATAAGCGAGCTTAAAAGTAGTAAACAAGCTCGAGCCTTATGTAATTAACGAGCCGAGCTCAATAAATCATTAAAATAGTCGAGGCGAGCCGAGCTCGAGCTTGTGAAAATTTTCACGAGCCGAGCTCGAGCTCAAAGTATAAGGCTCGAAGCGAGCTCGAGCCGAGCTCGAGCTTTATATATAAACGAGCCGAGCTCGAGCTTTATGACTCGAGCTCGGCTCACTCGTTCCACCCCTACTTCTAGCACTAAATCATCCTCGAAAACCTCATACGCCGCCCTTCCCAAGAAGAGACTTGATAGAACTCAATCTACTGACACTTCATCACTAAAACAGAAGAAGAGAAAGAAAGAAGCCGGAAAGGGAAATGATGAAGGATCCAAAGTTCCTGAGAGACACATGAGTTTAATGGATGAAGATGAGGCTGCTCTACAACAAGGGATTCAACAAAGCCTGGATTCCCTAAACGTGTCTCAGAGACCTCCAGTGGGAGGAGTTGTGTTACGAGAACCTGTGCCACCACCTCGACAAACCGAACCTGCAGAACAAGCCGCTCAAATGCTTCTGACCATCTCTTCTCCACCTCCAAAACTACTACCCGATTTGGTGAAGAAAGAAGCATTGAATCATCTTGACTCAAGAACCAACTGGAATGGAAAAGGATGTGTCCGATACACTGGAAGACACACTTGCATCTAGTGACACCCAATCGAGAAAGTCGACAACTGCATGCCTTATACGAAAGCAGTTCCGAACTTGCGGCGAAGCGAACAAATGGATTCGACAAACAAATCACGAGAGAATGAAGAAATTGAGCTGTTTGAAAGACCCACGGGAGATCCTTGAGCCAAGATCACGAAGAACACAGGCGCTAGAAGAAGCGAACATGTCTCGGGATCTCTATCCTCACTTAAGAATCTAGATCTCGACTTCTCATTTGGTGATCGGTTTTGAATGACAAACCCTCGGACACGAGTCTTATAAGAAAATGATGAGAAAGAGGAAGTTGAGTCTATGTACGATCACCATCCAAGAAGACACATCAACCATCCTCCGATGTCGGCACACTTGCTCAAACAACCACACTTCCACCATACGAACTTGCTCTAACAACCGCACTTCCACCACCGAACCGACTAAAGATACATCACCGGTTGTCACAATTAATGACAACGACACTCCACCGCGTCACCACCTCGATCTTAACATCGAGCAATTGCTCGACAAAGCGGTGAAGCGATTGAAGCTCTTGAGAGGCACTGCCTAAATCTATCAACGTCCTCGGCGTCGTGTCTCCTGTTGGAGAACCTTAACCCGATGAAGGTGTTGCATACGCCATTAAAGCCGAAGTTAAAGATGCTGTAGAATGGGCAATACAAGCTCCACTGCTTCAACGGTTTAAAGACTTACCCATTTCAGATATGAGAGCAGTCCTTTCGGAGAAAATGTATGACGCTAAAGAGCATATGGATGAGGTCCATAAGAAGCTATACGTGGCCTTTGAAGAATCGATAAAGCACGATAATCACTTACAGTTTATGGAGGACATTCGAGAAAGAGACTAAGAAGAAAAGGAGGACTTCTGTGTTGGAGTCATTGCATAAAGGTCCTAAATTTCCACCTCCTCCTCCTCCGCCTCCAACTGGTGGAGCTGGAACTTCCGGTACTGGTGGATCTTCTGGCACAACCACAACAATTAAGACAAATCCACCAACACCTCCACCAAAACCCTCTAATCAAACGAGTTCATCCGGTGATCAAGGTACTCAGAAGACGTCTACGGCATGGACCACGGTTGATTCCAGGTTTACAGCCACCTTCTCCACTATCCCAGAAGACCAAGTACTAAATGAAGAGTCCTATGTCATGCCAGAGTTAGAATCAGATGACGATGATGCATCCACCAAACATATCCCTAAGCCGTCTGAAGATGACGATTAGTTTGATACATACATTTCGGGTGAACGCGTTAAAACCTCTAGAGTTGCACCATCAAAGGATATGACTCAAAGCTGGATCACCAAAGATAAACCTCAAACTCCTGAACCTTCATGGTCCATTCTTGAGTCTGATTTGATAATCCCTGACAACAATTGGGCAACAACCATCACGACCAACTATGAAGCCCCAGCAGAAGACTCTCTTCTTCATATCACAGGGGATATGGGCAGCTTTATGAAGTGGTTTTGTGAAAAGAAGGGAATTTTGTCAATCACTCCGAAAGATCTTGAAGGACCAGCGTTTGAAATCGTCAAAGTCTTCCACTCTGATGCAGTCAGCTTCAATACCAGATGGAAGAATGCCATAAAATGCTGAGTGATCAAGTCATTGAGCATATCAGTCGTTTCAATGTGAACAACCCTCTTCCTCTTGGTGGTGAACCTAGACAAGTGACAATCCAATCAGAGTTCTTCTTCAACCATGACCTGGATTATCTATGTGCTCGAACTTAAGAAAAAAAACCAGCTTTATCAATTTCTAAGATAAAAGTTGCTACCTACTCAAATCAGGGTCTTGAGCAGATGGTCCCTGATCAATTATGGATAGACAAAGAACAAGTGTATGACATTGTTGCTTTGTACGGAATTTCTCATTGGTTGTTCAAGAAGAAGAAATTCTACATTGATAGACATGGTGCTGAAAAGAGACGCAAAGCTGTTCGATCCAAGTGCGTATTCTAAGTGTTGTCGATATAGAGATCTTCTCAATCTCGGCTATGATTATCGAAGAAGATTTTTCTTGAAGCGGACTTGAAAGATCATGTTATTGAAGAAAGCGACTTCAAACATTTCTCGCCAAGTGACTTTGAAGATCTCTATCTTACGAACCTTCAAGGACACCTTGACCATCTACATTCGTGAGAAGAAGGCTCTCTCTCTTGTCAATCTTTGGATCAGGGGCTTAGTCATTCGACAAAGAGTTGGGGATTTTCAACTAGGCGTGAAAAGCTACCAGACTCAGGTCAACCTAACGAGACCGCAATGGGAAGCCACATGACATGAATTTCGTCACGACTATACAGTGATTGACACCCCTAGAGCAGTCCTCTTTACCGACAGATACGGGTCACGAATGCTAATGAGGCTATGCGATCTATACAAGTTCAGTGATGGTACACTCAAGATGGTTGAAGAAGAATTGAACTCGAGAGTGAAAGAAATCAAACTTGACCTGAAGCCGTGGAACAAAACAAAATTCAGTGCGAGCGAGATTGAAGAGGTGTGAAGAGTTAATTGCTGCGATTGGGAGAAGACTTAAGACTAGAAAGATCTTCCATGACCTTGAAAGTTTTGTGGGTGGTAGACTACGCGAAGGTCATTACAAGCTACTTCAAAGAAGCGAATGAAGACATCTTCTGGAGTAGTTACATTATGTATTATGATTTGTGTAATGTGGTGGTTGTACTATGAACAACTATAACTATAATGTAGGTAGTAGTGATAGGTTATGCATTGTTGTTTCCCTTTTAGTCTAAAAGGGAACTTAGGAGTAGTCCACTTCAGATCAAATAAAACCGGACACATTTTTCTCCAACAAGTGTTGTTTCTTACATATCTAAATCACTTGGGATTCAAAATCTCAAAGGATTTGATATTTTTGATCGGGGGAGAAAATGTGATTTAAATATGAAATCTGATAACAAGTGATCGATTTGATTTAAAAGTGCAGGCTGCTCTCCCATATGTGCTAAACGCTTTTGAATCTCGAAGCTCATATTGAGGAGGAGCATTTCTAAAGAAATGAAACTATCAAGGTACAAAGGTTTCAATGTTTTATCATATGTACCTTGATTGAGTTTGAAATGGTTTTCTCTATGGCAAATGTGATCGTGAAAGTACTTCTAAAATCTCTTTCCTCTATGTGTTAAATGATTTCATATAACCAACGCACATTTTGAGGGGAGAATTTACCAAGAAAATCAAATGGCTTTTTCCACGGAAATTGTGATCAAAAATATATTTCAAAGAACTCTTGCCTCCATGTGCTAAACAATTTCAAGATCATATGCATATGTTGAGGGGGAGCATTTCTAAATTGTCAAAACAATTAAGGTACAAAATGCTTGGATATTATATCACAAGTACCTTGATTGATTTTCCAAATGATTTTTCAGTTGGTTTCAAGAAGGAAAGAACAATACCAAAAGACCGACCAAATTTACTTTATGTATGGTGATATAAGGATGGTTAGGTTAGGTATTCGTTCACGATCCCTTGAGCGGATGGATCTACCGAGGACAATCCACTAGATAGTGTAGAGTCCTTAGGTATGATGAAAAAAGGAGAAAAGTGAGAAATGGGAAGAGTGCGGAATGAGATAGAGCTAGGCGGAATAAATCCAACAAGGTTCTAGTAATGAAGTCTCGGTAAGCTTGAAGGGGTTGAAGAATGAAAAAGAATTGAATGTCAAAAGGGTGAAAATAAATAGCCCTCCATTAATTCAACCTTAGGGTGAAACCGGGTTCAATACATATACTCTTGGTGTTTACCAAGGTAACACTGGTATTGAAGACAAGACGTCATGGACCCGATGGGCCTTTGCTACAACTTCCCAAGCCACTCAAGTTCCTCTTAAAAGGACTTGTTTCATTCTCACGGGAACCTACATTATCTACCGACTTTCTCTTAGAGATTGTTGATATTGAAAAGGAGACCTCTCCTAGTCTCGGCATAGGAACCAAATGTGCACAATTGAGTATAGAGCCACGAGATCATCTAATAAATCTCATTAGGACACAATCAATGGAGACTCACTTTGTTTCACACTATGTGGAAAGTGAGAATATATCTTATGAGTCCTACGCATTATCCTTGTGGTATTGCGGAACATCGAGTGATATGCCAACATACTTACAATGAAGATGGAAAGCCTTCTAGAGCCAACATTAAACGAGCTCTTGGTAGGTGGCATGTGAGATATATCCAATAGATTAACCATGTGACAAGCGAGCGAAACAATGGGCGATTCAAAATTATGAATCAATCTTGGTTCGGGTAATGGATTAGCGGATACCTTTGAAAAATTGGTCGTTGTGTTTAAAATTCTTTTCTCTAGCACATCGATTGTGTATTAATATTTCAAAAATAAAGGTGTTTATGATTGATAATTGATTTTCCTTAAAACCTTCGTTGTATTGCAAAAACACTTAATATTGAGCGGTACACATTGTTTTCAAATCACTTTTCATCAATCGGTGAATCTCAATTATTTGGTTCACTCACTCCGTGTTGTCTTCTTTGAGGCGTTCGGTTTGAGAACAACTAGAGTATTTGCGAAACCTGTCAAGGAGATTCTTGAATTATACGATCACGAGGCGGTACTTGTATCGATCAGCGGAAGCGTGGGCGTGTACCTCGATTCAACGAAAGTGATCAAAGACACTTTCGTGCGCTTTATTGCTAACTGTTGTGTGCAGGTACACCCGACGTTTGCAGCTGATCAGAATTGAGAGGTCAATCCATTGCCGCATGCTCACACAACACATTCATATCTAAAGAAATCATGATATGGTGTGGCTGCTGGGATATCTAAACACATAACACATTCTCATCAACATGAAATACAAATATCATGAATCAACTAAAGCTTCCGCTACCCTGATAAGAAGACATCATGATCCAGAATGTGAGCATGTCGGTCCATTTGTCACAACATCATATGAGGAAAACACAACAAAAGGTGATGCTGAGATCAATCGAAGGTCATCAAAATGTGGATCAACTCTATAACCTCCACTTAAAGTACAAAGTAGTTGGACTATGAAGAAATCACCACGAAAACACAAAGTTTGAATATTTTGATGAATTGAAGTCTACGAGCTCAAGACTGAAGATTAAATAGAATGCTAGAATGCAAAATTGTAAATCATGGGGTGACCTCCCTTAGGGGGAGATTGTTAGGAATTGGAAATTCTATAGTGAAGCATCGGTCACCCCAAATATAATCTAGCTTAAGTTAGCTCGTAGACATATCGTTTCTTACGTTATTTGTTAGTTAGTTATTAGCGTAGTTTAGTCTAGTGCAACACCGTGGAGGAAGGACGGGTCTTTACCCATTGTATGCCTGATCCACAGCCCGAAGGAGGGCGTAATACTATGTATAAATAGCCCTCTCCCCACAAGGGAGAGGGTTGGATGTTCATTGAGTAATCTAACCTTTCACTTGTTTTATCTCTCTAGAACACTCCATTTTCTCTCTCTAAAACCATATATTCATACGCCCATATTTGTCATGTTTGATGTGTTAGTGAAATCCAACATGCTACATAGTTTTCGCATTCCTTTGGTGATTTGCAAGCCACACAAGAAGAATTTCTATTAGAAGTCTTCAAGTATTGTCTAAGTGATCCTAAGTGATTTCAAGCTACGAGTTCTACTGCATTTACAAAGCTCTTGCCAAGCTTTCTTTTGTCCTTGTTCTTTGATCTTGATCCTAAGTTCCCTTTTAAGTAAAGCCAAAAGTTGTAAGACTAAATCTTAATCATCATCCTTGTTACTATGATTTTTATGCATGTTTTGTTTAGCTATATATATTGTTATGTTGATCACTTATGTGAAATTTTATGTTAATAAACTAGTAAAACAAGTAGACTTGTGCTATAAAATCGACAAAACCATAAACCTAAGACCTTAAAAGAATCCATACAGTTATACAAGAGTTCAAAAAAACCATATCAATTCGAATCAACTAAATTGCACTTGTGGTTTGAAAGTTACGCCTAGATAAATTACAAAAAGGAAATATCGATTTTTGTCAAAAGTAAGCTTTCCAGATTTTGAAATGCAACTTTAACCACTTTAGAGTCTGAATCATCAAAATTCTAAAGCATTAAAGTAGTCCAGAATGATATTTTACGTCTAGCATTGCGAGATCTTGGCACAGCATACGTAGGTAATTTGGGCGATCTGCGTCTGTTTAGACCCGAAACATAAATTTTCCAAAAATCTTTTCTCAGACGACCTAGTTCTCGAACTTGATAATTTACCAAACTTACCAAATTTCACTACTAACCTATAAGCGTCATTTCCATAAAATAAAATCATACATTTGACCCTCGGAATAATGTTTTCCCAAATGACAGGAATAATGACCGTTTTACCCTTTGCAACTTATAACCAAAAACCATTTTTGAGTTACTTACCATGACCAAAGGACTGTATAACTTTTGTTAAATATTGAAATCAACCAAAAACTCGTTTACGGAATATTACCCAACTTATTTTGCAAACCATGTGAGTATGTTAACATTTATGACATTGAATCAAACTAACAAAAACATATATTTTTATATACTAGACGAGTACCCGTGCCTAGTGGCAACGGTGTCTAGTTTTCTGCAAAATTCCGACGACCCATAAGTTTCTTTCAACAAAATGTATTTGTAGCGTTAGAGAATCATTTTCGAATAACTATAATTCTGATGTGTGGTTGCATAGCAGCAGAAATATACAGTTTTCAAGAAAATTATGTGGAGTCGATCTAAGTGTGGGAGTATATTTCTAATATGATTGTTTTAACTTTTAAGTTATTAATATTTTAGTAATAATATATTCAAGCATTACAAAAAGCAACGGTATTATGTAATTGGCAATATTATATTGTAGTTTAGAGGTATAGCCAAATTGTATTACCGCCTTTTCTAGTTTTGTCAGTAATTTAGGCAGTGATAACTATTTTTTTTACATGTGTAGCGTTTATTATTTGGTGTGTGTCTTTTAAACTTGTAACCTTTACAAATTTAATATCACCATAATAAGATTATCTTGTACTATCAATTTTCATAGATATTTAAGCATTGTTCAAAGCTATTTGTTTGAGGTATAAATAATTATCGTTAAAGATAACAATACTATTTAGTTTTTGTGATTCTAATAAACTTACATAACATTATTGATATACTGGATAAAGGGCTATACAATATATATTAACTTTTAAAAGACGATTCATATATGCTATTCCTTAAGTGGTGCAAGACCAACATTTTTCAAAATAACATTATACAAATGACAACGTACATGTGTCAAAGTAAAATAAACAACAAAAAACTACAATTACTTGGTCTATCATTTTTCCAAATTTATCACGGGTTCCACAACTACTTCATCATTTCTCATATAAACTTTGTCACATTTGAAACCTGGTTCGACCCGGATGGTTCAACCGGTTGTACCGTTCCGGTCAAAAAAACAAGTCGATTTAAACCGAGTCAACCCGACAGGTTGGGTCGAAAACAAGTCAAATTAAATCAGGTCTCCCGGGTCAACCTGGTTTTCGATGTGTATTAATAGGTTCCTTTTGAAACATATGTCTTAAACATTTCCACTTTTAGTTTCAACTTTTCACTTTTTACTTTTTGGTTTTTCCTTTATATATAGTATATAACAGGGTACTCACGCGTTTTGGCGGCGGGTACCTGTGACGATAACCACGAAATAGATCTCGATGAGACATGATTCACCGGTTGTATCGGTTTCAACGGGTCCTCTACAGTTCGTTTTCGGATGGCTATAATTGGTTAGCCGAGCCGGTGGCGACACCGGTTCTGGTTGAACACGTTGGTCGGTCCGGTTTCAAAACTATATGTAACATCAACTTGTTAGCTTGTATGAAGTTTTGTGTTTTATTAATTTGTATAAGAGGATAGTGAATATGGGGCTGTCTCACATCTAAGCTTACATGCGAAACCATCAAAATTTAAAAAAAAAAAAAAAAAAAAAAAAAACTACCTCATTTGTATCATGTCTTTCACAATATTAATGTTTTATATTGATTTCATCACAACATCACTTAAGTTTAGGGGTGAGCGCGGTTCCGGACCCGCAAAGAACCGATCCGGAACTGAGAGAACCGAGAACCGCAAAATCCATATATTAGGAACCGAGAACCGGACCGAAGAGCATGTTTTGGTTCTACCTGATTGGAATCGATTTTTTTAAAAAAGTACCCAAAAAGTCGATATTTTTTTATGTTTGTACTCATTTACGTCTAAAGCGTAAATAATATTGAACGATTAAAGTATATAGCCGAATATATTTCGAAAAACACATTGTCGTTAAATGCCTTTAACCCATTTACAAATGATAAATTTATTTGTGATAAATTTACTTTGATCCTCGAGTTTGCAGTGTGTGTTCACTGTTGATTGGTGACAATCATAAACGTTGAGTAACAACATGTGATTGTAAAAATAATTAAAACAACTACCATTAGTAATAAGAAAGACATGTAGTAGTACGTAGCTAACATTACAATATATATTAACATAACATAGATGTTGCCAAAACCAGTCTCTTTATTACGGAGTACATCAGTATAAAGAAACACAACTTTGGTGAGTGGAGCTTGTTTCAAAAGTAAGTAACTTCATCAAAAGAGAAGGTGAAATATATGTATGCCAACACTATTTGAACTCGGGTGGTTCTTCGGTTCCGGAACCGATACCCGCGGTTCTGGACCGAACCCAACCGAGAACCGAAAATTAAAATATTGAAGAACCGAGAACCGGACCGCGGTTCTAAAATTCGGTTCGGGTTGGGTCGGTTTCGGTTCGGTTCTCGGTCCATATACTTAAGTTGAATTCACGTTGATACATGCATTTTCTACATCATATTGTTAGGTAATTTCATTAACTAACAAATTAGCTATAGATTCAACAATGGTTTGATTTAATTCACCATTAAAATGCGTTTCACTATGCATATATTAGTTCCACTACTCAAATTTTGAAAAAATATTAACCAAAATGACGCATTTTTTAAGAATTGTTGATGGTTTCACATGTAAGCTTAAATTTGAGACAACCTCATATTCACTTTTCCTTTTGTATAATGTGTATAATAACATGTATTTTTCATTTTAAGGTGTTTTAAAAATATCATTAATTAGTGTGATTAATTATGTTATATTTTGGATTATGTTGTTGCTTCTTTAAATTGTAAGTTATGAAAATTTTATTATATTTTTTTGTAAGGGGTGTTTTAATTGGTTGTTTTTAATTTGGTAGATGTGTTTTTAATTGGTTGTACAATGTGAATAAATTATTGTACTTTTAAGTAATTTGGTGTTTTAATAAAAGTATTAATTACATTATGCATTTCTCTCTCATTTGACCAATTTCAACAATTCAACTTTTCAACTTTTCACCTTTGACCATTTTTCTAATATATGTAGTATAGACTAAGTACTACACTAGTAGGGAGCTTCATGTGAGGGGCCTCTTCGGGGTGAACGTATTGAAGAGTTGTTGGATTTACGAGTTAAATTATCCTAGCTCCTCATACGTTTACTACATGACCTTTGGATTATAATAGCCCGAACGGTAATACAAGATATATAAACTAAACACGTTTTCAAAAACTAAACCATTTCCATAAAAAAAAACATACACAAAACTACCAAGTACTACATCATGATCAATATAAAGACGTATATAGACTCGTTTATGTTTTCCTAAACATTATTCCAAACCAAAGACGCATAATCATAGTTTAGGTTGCACGTAGAAGTTTTCCGGCTTATCCATCGAATTCGTTAAGCACTAAGCATCATCAACTCACGGTGAGTTTCATAGCCCCTACTTTTATACTTTTTGAATTATTTTTGGGGGAGATACTTGCTCAACTATTTTCATTTACTTTCACAAGTACTCTAAACTTTTACGGATTACCGTGAGTTTCATGCCCCTACTTTTATACATTTTGAATTAATTTTGGGGGAGATACATGCTCAGCTATTTTCATTTACTTTCACATGTACTCTAAACTTTTATGGATTACCGTAAGTTTCATAGCCCTACTTTTACTTGTTTTGAACTATTTTGGGGGAGATACATGCTACAATTTTTATAACAATCACAATTACTTGAAAACTATATAAATCTTTATTGATACTTGGAATTACATACTTAGAATTATGTGATTTATGACGTGATGCATTGTTATCATATTTGGTCAATATGTACGTACCGATATATGCCCTACTACATGAATATTACTATGTAATTATTATAGTGCAATTGCAAGAGGTTACGATGTGTTAACAGAGTCCTTGGGAAGGGCTCCCAGTAGTCCTTGGGAAGTGGCTCCGAGTAATCTTTGGGAAGAAGCTTCCAGTATGTGTGGTTTGTTTGCATCCTGACTATACGTCGAAAGACCCTTGTGGTATGTTGTGTCTATTGGTAGGTTCAATTGTCGCATATCTCGTGATTTTATTTAAGTGCTCGTATATGTATATCTTGTTCACTATTGTCCTACACGCTTTAACATACTTGACTTTTGTACAAAACTGTGGAAAACTAGAAGGGGGGGTTGAATAGTTTTACCAATTAAAACTTCGTTTTAAACTATTTAGATCGACTTATGTCAATCTATTTAAGGTGTGTGTTGGATGTTGATAGATAAGCATATAAATAAGTAATGCAAAAGATAAAGAGTAAGTAACACAAAACCATGACATGAGTATTTATAGTGGTTCGGCTACAAGGACATCTTCCTTGCCCTACTCCACTCCTCGAGTTCCCCACTTGAGAGTTCGTAAGCACTACACAACACAAGCTCCTTAATGTGGCGAGAGAAGCCTTCACTGGCGTCGCCTACTCTTTATCCGGTACAAGGCTAGACACGGGTTCTTCCACGAGGTAGAACCAAACCTATCACTGGCGTCGCCTACACTTTATCCGGTACAAGGCTAGATACCGAGTTCCATTACAAATAAGGAACTACTACCCAACACTACACCAATAAACAACAACCCCAAAGGAGACACACTCCTTATTACAACATCATAAGGATATCAATATCCATTAACCCAGCCTATCTATCTTGTACATTGATGCACCATATCGAGTGTACTCTCTTGGCAACTTTCACTAATGCCTTTGACACGACCCTTTGGCACCTTTCACTAATGCCTTCGACTTGACTCTTTGGCACCTTTCACTAATGCCTTCGACACGAACCTTCGGAACCTTTCACTAATGCCTTTGAAATGGACCTTCGGCACCTTTCACTAATGCCTTTGACACGGACCTTCGGCACCTTTCACTAATTCCTTCGACACAACACTTCCAAGGAGGGAGGAAAGAACTATCAACAAGATAACTTCAGTAGTATTGATGATGGCGAAGCTTGGCAACCCATGGACTTAAGCTTGCTCGACTTCAAAAGGTGGTGATTCGCCTTTAAGAGGAACCTAGAGAATCATAAAACACAAAACTACATAGAAAGATCCTTTGGATCTAAGGTTAGAGAGTTTACAATACTAAGAGAGAGTATGTGTAAAAGGAATGATTTGCAAGAGATAAATGGCTCACTATTTATAGGAAAATTTCTCTATTGTTCCCAGTTCCTATGGATCCCTCCCGGAGGATCCGGCAGAAGTCTAATCAAGGATCCGCCGGTGGGTCGACTTAAGTCCGGATTTTGGGTTGCAAACCGAGGTTATGGGTTATGGATTATGAACCATGGGTTATACAAGATGCAATGTATCTAGACATTGGATCATGGGGCATGGGTCATGGACCATGGACAATACCCAACATGACTTCATGTATGATGTCATGCAATGGGTCATGGGTTATGGAACAAGCTCCATGGGTATGGGTCATGGATTTTGGGTTTTACCCAACTACATTCAATGTATCTAGTCAATGGGTGAAGTACTTATATTTTTACCCATTACATTACCTATTACAATATAAGTATGCACATTTCCATATTATGTAAACACTAGTTGTTATACATATGTATTTCTATAAAATGTAAACACTATTACTTGTTTAATGTTTTATATGAAAATGTAAGTGTGTTAGTAAACTATTGGCTCAAACCTTTTACGTATTTTATTTGTTTCGTTAAAATGATTTTACGTTTGTTATCGACAAAACAATAGAAGATCGTAAAATATAAATAAACGTTTTTACGGCTTAGTTGTATTAACAATCTCCCCCTTTTTTTATGACAAAACATAAGATTATTTTAAGGAAAAACTAAAATTCGTAAAAGTTTGAATTGGAGTTTTTACTCTCTTCTCCCCCTTTTTTCGAAACAAAAAGAGCGTCGAAAATAAACTAACACATTGTTTTGAGAAAAACGTGTGAAAAGTAATAATATGAAAAATAGAGAGTAAGAGAAGAGAAGAATTATCGTTGTAGCTCCCCCTTGACGGGTGCGTCCCTTTGTTGAGGGCGTCAAGTAATTAGGAAGACTAAGCGAGTGTTTTGCAGTTATGTTTGCAAATGGTTTTGTTTTTTGACGAACATGCTCCCCCTTGATGAGTGATCCCTTTTGTGAGGGCGTCAAGTAATAACGAAATCCTAAGTGAAAGTGTTGCAAGTGTTTTTGCAAATGTTTTGCTTTGACTAAAAGCTCCCACTTGTTGAGGGTGTCAAAGTCTTCATGTGTATTTTGAAAATCTACAAAACAAAGGTTAGAAAACAAGCATATGATGCATAATTTCCTGCAAATGAGACTTAAATTAGTAATAAAAAGTGCTTATGTCGCACGAATCCCACGGTTCCTCCTTTGGGAGGGATCCGTCTAGACCAAAATGAGGGATCCGTAACCTGCATTCTCATGACAGCAATGTAGATGTAAAACGTGATGTCAACATCAATAAGAGTTATGTATTAAAACATTAAACATATTTTCATAACCAAATAGCATATAACATGTGATATCATTGAATAAAATGAGAGAAATGATGTACATGACTCTAAAACTAAGAAAATGATCCAAACATGAAGTATGATTCCTAATCAATATAAGTTAAGCTTAAGACTAGAACACCACTTGAATTCCTAAGCTCAAGGATGTTTAGGTTTGTTGACCTCATCGAAACGTTCAAGGAGGTGATAGAACATGAAACGTAGCTCATCACGTACTTCATGTACTAAACCTTCAACATGTTGACAATGATAACAATATTTGTCATGGCTAGGGAATGGTGGTGGTGATGGGAAGTCCTCTATATGGTTTTGGTGATTCCTTGTTCCTAAAGATGGACTATTTGATGGTGAAGGTGGTTCCCTATTTAATGAGAAGGTTGGTGAATGAGAAGTCTTAGGTGGTGAGTCTTCTAAAGAGTAGAGATTTTGGATGAGAAAGAGGCGCGGTAAAGGAGTGTAGTCTTTGTTCTAGAAATGAAGGCTTAATTGTTTTACTTGAGCAGGTGTGTTTAGTTTAGTGTTTGATGAAGGTCTTTCCAACTCAAAAGGTTGAATACTAATCCTAGCGGTTTTTCTAGCTTTGGTTGGTTGAGTTTGTTGAGGAGGGATTCTAGTATTTGGGCTCTTGACGGGTGATGACTCGGTTGATGATATCTCATGAACCATATGAGCATTCTTCTTGGATGAACCTTTGGTTGAAGAAGTTTTGCTAGATGCTTTATTCATAGTAAAAGAGGATGTAATGGATGTTTTAGCTACAGATTTTGAATGGTGATTTGACTGATGGTTTGCATAAACACACTTGGTTTATAAAGGATGGAATTAGATTAGTGAATTAAATTCTTGACCACTAAGAATTTTGGCATGCACTAAGGTCAACTATAGCGTTGTTTTATCCTACTGGGGAGTCATTTAAGGCAAGGTAAAGTGTTTTAGACTACCAAAGAGAGTTTGAATTACATGAGTAAAGTGATTGTAAATTGTTCTATAAACCTGGATCCCACGGTTCCCTATTTTTGGGGATCCGTTTAGTTGTAAGTTGGGGATCCGTCTCTGTAACACCCCCAAATCTGGTTTAGCGAAGCATACGGGTCATGGGGTGCTACTAAATCGGAGATCATAACACAAGTAATAAAGAACGGAATATATACTCCGTTTAATTTCATAATATTCTTTTAAAACATTGTTTTACAATCATTGTTCAAATAAAAGGGCACAACCCATAAGTTTTGTGGTCCAAATAAAACATCGATATGTGTTAAAACACATCTTTTAAGAAAACTACGCCCATTGCCACTCCTTGCCTTGAACCAAGATAACAAGTCAAACACCTGAGAAAATATACTAAAAAGGTCAGCAAAAAGCTGGTAAGTTCATAGGTTTATAATTAAAACAGTAAGTATGGACCAAAGCAAAGGCATATAATCATTACAAGGAATATAATGACATATGAATGAAAGTCTATTACGGTAGCACTAAGTTCATGCAACCAAAACTACGACAGTTTCTGTATGCTAAATGAATTCATACAATTTATGGGGCCCAATGCGAGTGTTTGTCCCTCTACACTCGATTCCGACATGGTATACGTTTCGCCTTGACCTAAGTATGGCCAACCGAACGGAGGAGTCACCCTCAATAGATCTATTTATAACATTCGCGCTTCCCAGTGAGAATTGACGGTTCATGAATGGGGCATTTCTAGGGACTTAAGGGCTTAGGCTAAACCACGTAATAGTAATCATGCAATAGTTCAGGTCCATAAAAAGGTTTTTACATATTTTCTCACGCCAAAATGTATAAAACAAGTTATCAAGTAAAAGTGGGGCTATAAACCCACCTTAGCAATAAGTAGTCCAAAGGTGGGATTCAATGTGTGTTGTGAACTGCACCGACACGCGACCTAAGTAAGTAGGGCAAAGATTTAGTTTTTCTTTTCAGTTAAGACTTACTTAAAATGGTTAAATTAATATTGTTTTTGTAACGGCGCTAAGACCGAAGTTTTTTGGTAAAATATTCATAAGGTTTTACTAGTAAGAATATACATGTGTATATATTCTTATTTATGTTGACACATAATTGTATTGTCATAATCAAACAAAGTTGATTTACCTTATAATGTCTATTGTTTTAGAGTATACCCATTTAAAATTTGAAGACTTTCAAATTTATTATATGTTAAAATTTTATAGTTAGTCAATATTTATTTGTCGAAAATTGTTTATGACTCGGAGATAACTTTTAGTTATCAAAGGTTGGATTATAACATTTTATTTAGACGTCTTAGAAAAATATAACTTTTGAAAATGTGAGTATCCGCGAATAATTTACTCTTTTACAAGTTATTCTCCTACTAGTTTTATGTTATATGGACTTAAATGTATAGTGTGCATATATAATTTGTGGGGGCTATGGCCCGAAGTGGCATGGGTACGAGAAAGGGGCTTAGGCCCATAGGTGGTTTAGGTACTTTTGAAAATCTGGGCTGAGGCCCAAATCATTTCATAACCAGATTGATACAATATTTTTAGATGACACATTACATTGTCATATCTTAGTGTTAATGTATCTTTTCTTTTGATGCAAGAGTTCAACACGAACAGTTTAGGCTCGAGACACAACTCGACCATAACGTGTCCTAGACCGTGAAGTCGAGGCTTCTCGACCCGGGAGCAAGTATACATGACCGTGTTTAACCCATTATAATCACTTTTGAAAACAAACTCATTCCACTGTGGTGATAACAACATTGGGTTTTTCGACCTAAATCATTTTTATCACCTTGCTAAGGAGAAAGTTAATCTCATATTAACACATAATTTTAATGTATACTTCCCCTTTTCCCTTTGATCTAACCATGACTTCGCCACGTGGTACAACCATAGTGAGGTTTCGACTTGTCCCATGAATAAAACAAGGCCACTACTAGTTCGACATATTCTATAGGAAAATGGAGGTTGGTCAAGTAGAGATCAAAGTTCTCACTCTTCCAATACTCGAGTCGACATAAATCCGGTTTTACTTGATTAACATTACTACACAAGTTTTCGAAAACTAGACAAAGTATCACAACCAACATCCAACTTCCCAGATTCAATACCAATGAAAATAAATATGATTACTTACTTACCACAAGATTTATAACAACCATTCTAGTTACACATTCATAGGTTTTTAGATCGATTATAACACAAGGTTTCAAAACAATCTATGGTTATTCCAAACTTACTAGTTAACAAAAATCAAAATAGATACAACATAGGAGGAATCAAGAACCTTACAATAAATTGTGAGTCTCGACACATGGAAGGAAACTAATATCACTAAAACACCCGATTACAAAACGAACCAAACCCGAGCCAACAGGAACCACCACCACACCTTTAGAACCATGAGAAGTTTTGTGATAAAACAAATTAGGAGATGACTATGATTCCTGTGGTTTGACTAAATAATAGAGAAGAATAAGTAGATGGTTTTGACTCCTCTTTCCTTCTTGGGGTTTTGTGGATTACCAATTCCGGTTAAAGTCGTTTTCCATCCACGCCTATCACCACACCTCGTGATTCTTCATAGGAGAATGTGATAAGGAAAGTGATATATGATACTCCTAATACTACCCCTTAGATGGTTTGTCTTTCGATTAAGGCGGCGTGAATGATGGCAGAAACCCAACAAAGACAATCATACAATAACCTTGCATATAGAAAGTGAGGAAGAAAGCAATTTTTGTAGGAGCCATTTTTATCACTCTCACCTTTTTGGTGTGTTGACCTAGGCGACATGAGAGCGGCGGAAAAAGAGATGAAGACAAATTGGTATATGAAAATGGTGAGGGTGAGTGTCAAGATGAAGAAAGGTGGGTGTTGAATATCCTTTTTGAGACTTCTAGCTTGTGACCTAGGCGATATACAGGGATGAGGAAGAGATATGAGGAATCTGACTTTCTTTCTCTCTTTTGTCGTGAGATGGGCACGTGTGGGGAAGACAAAAAAAGAGAAACAATTAAATTTAATTAGGGTAGAGTATTATAAATATTGGGAAATGTTTATTTGACAAATATTGTAAGTAGTAAGTATAATTGTATTATATCCTTCGTGTCCCACATAACTATATTGTGACCGTAGGTTTATGGTTTGATAAATTTCATATTGTAATGCTTTATGAATACGTTTCTAGAATAGCACTATGTTTATAGTTTTTTCTATTCCGGGGATTTATCATATGTTTATTTTGCCCTTATCATAGTGTCGGTACGCGGTGGTGCTTGGCATAATGAGATAACCTCTCGTTATACAATTTAATCATTAGGAAAATTTCAAGACTAAAATTTCACAATTCTCTAATTAGATTACGAATGCAAAAGTTATATAGTATGCTACAGTGTTTGAGTTATCCACTCAAAATAGTCTGGTAAGCCAATGTGTGCTTAATGTAATATGCTTAGTAATAATAAATTACCATTTATTATTCAATAATAGTTGGAAAATTACTGTGTGTCACAGCCTCCCCGCCTTAAAAGGAAAACCGTCCTCGGTTTTGAGTTAGAGTTACTTGCTGAAGTTGGGAAAAGATGTGGGTATTTACGCTTGAACTCATCTTCACGTTGCCACGTGTATTCTGGACCTCTTTGAGAGTTCCAACGGACTTTAACAATAGGGATGCGGCTTTGCTTGAGCCGTTTGATTTCTCGATCCATGATCTCAATGGGTTCCTCGATAAAGTTCAACCTTTCGTCGATTTGGATTTCTACCAATGGTATAGCAAGAGTTTCGTCAGAAAGACATTTCTTCAAGTTGAAAACGTGAAACACGTTATGCACAGAGTTGAGCTCTTGTGGTAACTCGAGTAGGTAGGCTAAGGCCCGATTCTTCGAGAATTTTGAAAGGTCCAATGTAACGATGATTTAACTTTCCACGTTTTCCAAAGCGGATTCGCCTTTCCATGGTGAAACTTTTAGCATGACTTTATCTCCCACTTGGAACTCAAGTGGCTTTCGTCTTTTGTCTGCGTAGCTCTTTTGACGATCACGTGTTGCTTGCAGTCGGTTTTTGATTAGCACTATCTTCTCAGTAGTCTCGTGAATTAGCTCCGGACCAGTAAGCTGACTTTCTCCGACTTCGGCCCAACATACGGGCGATATGCACTTTCGACCGTAGAGTGCTTCGTATGATGCAACTTTGATGCTTGTGTGATAGCTGTTGTTCCCCGTTCACTATCGTTTAAAACAGTTTTAAGTTTATAAAACAAGTTAATAGTGAACTATGACTGAAATTAACATAAGAAAAGCACACTAAGTAATTTTCAACGTCATATTCTTATTAGAAATAAATCAACAAAGAATACGTTACCCAAGTACTTGCGGAATAGTACTTGGGATTGAAATGACAAAGTTGGTGACTCCTCCTAAGCTCAAAGCTAAGTACGAGCACAACTCTTAGAGTTCATTGAGCTATCTCGGGAACTAAGTTGTATTGGAGGATCGAAAAGATGGCTTGCGTGTATGTATGTTTTACAATTCACAAGCTTAACCTTTTCACTCCATCTCTTATGCTATTTATACATGTATGATATTTGACTCTTTCCTAAGTGACAAGCGACATCATCTGAAGACAAAATCTTGATGTATTTTGTCTCTGTTTAAAGACTATTCTAGGTAGAGACAAGACTAATTTTATAAGTTCGGTGATGACACCGAGCACGATCTTTGCCATTAAGGAAAGTTGACTTTGGTTGATAAGGACTTCGTCTTATCGATTCAACCTTTCCGCCTTGTCCCGCTCTTTCTTGGTCTTTACATCCTTGGTCTTCTACTTGGTTTGTCTTGATGTAAGAAGTTGGAGAGAGTCTTAGGGATTCGGTGAGTTATTGTCATCTCATTTGAATCTATCATCTTCTTCTTGACTCGGTCTTCACCCTTTAAGTTACGCCTTCTTCGAGTTGAGAGACTTCTTCTTAGCCTCATCTTGAGTATCACGAAGATGACTCGAGAGACTATGCACTCAAATGACTGTTAGTGTTAACGGATTAAACACTTGGGCTATTTTCTATTCAAATCCTAGATTAAGGGGTTTGGGTATTTCTCGAACCCACGGTCTCCCCTATTTGGATATACAAATAGCCTAAGTGGTTGATCGATGTAAGTGAGCAAGAGGCTTCTTCTTGCTGAATGTACTAATGAATACAATAAGGAACACCGAGTAAATGAATAAAACATACATCGTTTATTGATCGATTACATAGTTCCTATCACTAGTACAAAGATAAAACAAAATGATGTCAATCCGGATGGATTCCCAATGCTTCAAGCTTGACTTTCTTGGTGATGAGTGTTTCTCTGTCGGGATGGTCTCTTATCTTGGCATTCGGTCTTGGCGAACACGATGTTTCTTTGGGGTTTGAATTTGAGAGGCCACTCGTATGTAGCTCGACATTGCGCTACACCACTGATCAATATCACTCCATCTTTGAAAAGGTGGTTTCCATAGACATCAATGTGGAATAGCCCTCTTCGAGCTTCTCAATCACTAGGCAGTTCTAAATTTAACCCTTCGAGATGACTCCTATTACACTCCGGTCCGGTACTTTTATTTGTGTTGGAACTCAACTCTCTTCCTTTTGCCGGTGGATGATTGTCGTTGAGATCCTTGAGGTGCGATTAAAGCGGTGAATTCCCGTTAATTGGACAATCCTCGATCTTTCATATCTTTTCTTGAGCATTTTCATCGTGTCCTTAACCGCGCATTTTCTTCTTTTCAATAATTGGACCAAGTTCATCGAGTTGATGATCCAAAGTCGGTGAATTTGAGAGGACATGAACTTCAAGTGCCTTTTATCATCCCCTCAGAGAGCGTTCATGGCCGAGGTTTGGTATTAGGGATGATTCGACATCCGTGATCTTTTCAGAAGCCTTGACTTGTCATTGTCCGATTGTAATCCTCAATTACGCTTTGCACGAGAGCTTGATTTTCTTCTTCTTTTCTTCCAACTGTTTTCTCATTGCGGTCATCGAGCGACTGAGCTTCCTTGAACTTTTGTCTGCTGACCCTTTTGGAGCTTGCTTGGATCTAATCCCATGTTTTCGACTTCTTGACGACAACCTTTGCGGTGCTTTCTGTTCTTTTCTCTTCCTCACTAGTTTCAATCTTCTTTCTTCTTTAGCAAGATGTTTACTCAACTATTGTGGTGTGGCGGTACTCGGTGTCGCCGATTTTATAGGGAATCTTCTCGGGCTCGAAGTTGCCATTTGCCTTTTCCTTTGTCCCTGGCCCGAGGAAGATGAAGTTGCTACCAGGGTGGTGGTGTTGTTGTTATTGAGTGATTCTTGTCGGTGTTGTTGTTGTTGATGTTGTTGGTGGGATTGATGAGATAGGTGTTCTTTGACCGGTGGGGATGATGAGATTTGAGCCATCGATGTTGATAGTGTTGGCTCCCCTCGGTGTGAGAAGGAGTTTCTTGACAATATTCTCCCCTCATTTGTTGCGGAGTTTCGATGAGGGCAAGAGTTGGAGTTTGTCTTTGAGGGGACTAAGCGACTTGACCTTGAAGGCTGATAAATTTCGAGATCATAGCCTTGATATCCGAAGTGTCGATTGAATACTAGTGACTTTAGTTTCCAAATCACTGAGAAACTTCCGAGCAGTCATTCAGGCCCAAGATTCGGGCCGAGATAAGGATGCACGAGCCAAAGTAGCCACTGCGTGCAAAGAGTCAATGTAGCTTGAAGAGGCGGATCGAGGATGGAAGACCACGAACATTTGTAGACTTGAGCTTATTGAGCGATTCGGTGAGGTTTGAGGATTGTTTTAGTACACCTCGGTAGCCTCCAAACACTTTAGAGTTGATCTTGGGTCTTCTTTGACAAACTCCCCGATTTCATCTATCGTGGTACCTACACACGAAGATGCACGAGGAATTTAGCCATGTTTTCATCCGATCGGTGAATGTTGTCATACATCGATCCACGTGCTCATGAACATTTTCATCAAAGCCATGTACCTCGACCTTTAGGTCGGCATAACTTTCATGACTGACCTCGGTGTGTTGTTCCCACAATGTGTCGGTGACCCCGAATATAACCTTCTTGAAGCTTTGGTGATCCATTGAAGGACTGTCTTTCGAGAAGTGGGAGAACATTATCAAATCTATCAAATTCATCGGTGGAGGAAGAGGAGTCATCATTGTCGAGCTTGACTAGTGATTGATATGCTCTGTGGATCGGTGAGGCTCTTGTTAAACTTGAACCTCGTCCATTTCTTCTCCGGTGATAAGATTTCATCATCGATCTCAACAAGCTCATCTTCGAGAATAATATCCCGATGACATCGAGAATGATTAACTAGGGGTTGGTGATGGGTTCCATATCGTGGTGGTATGTTTCCTCGAGTCTTTGTCCCGTTGACCCCTCGGACCGGTGGGCGTTTCGGTGCCTTATTGGAGTCGAGGATTGGTTGTGGGTTCCGTATCGGTGGGTTGTTCCTTTCCTCCAAGTCTTTGTCCCCAGTGACCCCCGAGACAGGTGGAGTTTTCGATGCCTTTGGCGGAGTCGGTGATAGTTGTATCCCTATCGGTGGGTTGTATTTTTCCTACGAGTCTTTGGGATCGATCGGTGTGCCCTCATACAAAGGCTTGGATTTGCTAATGTGATCTTTGGGCGTTGTGGGCGATCCCTACCGGTAGGTTGTTTGTTTCCTACGGATCTTGGGGAGTAGTAGGTGTGACCAAGGCACTGGCGTGATGTATCGGTGTCCCGTTGTCCTTTAGGGTGGTTGTTGCACAGTCGGTGGGTGTCTGTTTGGTCTCGGGCTTTTGTGCCTCTTGGTTTGTGCTCACGAAGCCTCGGGGCCCCGAGACTTTGGTTTAGTCTTAGTCCCACTCGAGACTTCCCTTTTTCTTTTAGGAGCGGGGTTTGGAGACATCGATCCACTTTGATTGTTCTGACAATCATGTGGGCCGTCAATTCTATGGGAGTGACAAGGGATGGGTCCTTTTGAAAATTTGATGGGCTCGGGATGCGGTAAATTTCAAATTTTTCATCCCGAGTATAATTTGAACCCGAGAACGATTGCAAAGCACGGAGACAAACCTAGGATACAAACGCATTTCGTCCTAGTTTTGCTCTCAGTAGCTTTGTTCTGAGATCACTATAAATGATCTCCCTATGTCGACAAGTGACCCTATTCATCAAGCGGTATGCCATCATCAACTAAATAGAGTTAACGTGTTCGGTGGATGAGTGGTTCCCACGAGGACACGAATCACAAAAGTGAAGAGGATCCTCCAAGCCACGGGAATGAGCTTTTAGTGATCGGGGTCTTGTCCAAAAAGTTTGATCTAAAGCGATTTGTTTTAACCCATCCTTCACCGTAGGGGTTCGGGATGGGCGACATAAGCACCTTTGTTATAATCTAACCTGTTGAAGTGCAAAGCGTTTTGTAATCCAGGTGTATTGTTTCCTCCATTTAGACTAAACTGATGAGATACTTCACGAGAGGTCTAAGGTTATTCTCATCGATAGAAGGTGTCGGGTCAAAGGCTCTAGTCAGAGCCCAAAACTCCCGAGGTAGTTTGGGTACACTCATCGAGGACATTTACAAAGGCCGTTTTGAGTGGGCGTTGAATAAAATTTTATAATGTCTTTATAGGTTGGGACATTTTCGGGATATTCAAAATTTCCTATGACATTATTTGTTTTAAATTCAATGTTAGTAAGATCCCCACCCACCGAGAAGCAAGCTGGAGAGATTGTGTTCTAGCCATTTCCATTAATGAAGATTTTAGGGTTTAAAAAATGTTTTGACTAGAACAATCAAAGTATTTAGATCTCTTCAAGTTTGTGATGAAAAACTTTTGTAAATGTTTACAAGGAGGGTTTTCAAAAGAGGTTTTGAAGATATTGAGAACACACAAATATTTCGGATTTGAGAAAGAATTTTGTGAGTTTAGTTGCGTAAAATAATTTGTGTGTTTTGTTTGTGTTGGAAGAGGTATTTATAGAGTGATAAGAGGGTGTTTTGTGCACATATGGGAATATTAAGAGTCGGTTTTGAAAGACGTTTGAATTTCCACATTTAATGCTACCACTCCATTACCCATGATAAAATCCGTTTTCAAGGAGCAGTTGCGATGCGGTAAAAGTGCACTTTTGCAGATAAAATATCAATTTGATATTTTTGAGAGGCATTAAATGCCAAGTGGGATGTGATGAAGACAAAGAGACATATATTCCTTTATTAAATTGGCATAGTTACCAACCTAGGACATTTAAGTAGCGATACTTGGATCATTTAGTTACTCATTCAATGCTCTTTGTCAAATGTCGGACCCCGAATGAGTCTTACTTATTCAAAGTGAGAGGTTGGTTTTGGATGTTAGGGAGAATGAACCATTTCGAGAACTTATCGAGATTGGTTTTCATATACTTGGCTTTCAATGTCAAGCATTCCTAATTCGACTTCGGTCTCACGAAGGTAGGTTTATCCAAGGGTTTGGTGAAGATATCACCATTGATATTCAAGAGGGATGAAATGTAGTTCAATATCTCCTTTCATTATGTGATCACGATGAAGTGATATCGATATCAATGTGTTTGGTTCTTTGGTGGAGGACGGGGTTGTTGGAGATTGCAATAGCACTAGTGTTATCACAAAAGATGGGCACCATTTTGTAATGGATGTCATAGTCACCGAGTTGACTTTTCATCCATAATACATTGGCACAAACATCTGCTCATGACTACATATTCGACTTCGGTGAGGACATAGCCACCGATTGTTGCTTTTGCACTTCAACAAACCGTTTTCCTCCAAGAAATTGACAGACCACGAGGTACTTTTTCGTCCATGTTGCCAAGATAGTCGAATCAAAGTAACCGCGAGATCAAACCCTAAGCATTTTGGATAATAGAGTCCAAGGCTTGGGGTTCCTTTCGTGTACTGAGTATTCTTTTGGTGTAGTGAGGTGAGATTCTTTGGGATTGGGCGATATCTTGCTATTAAGCAGATGAAAATTGTATGTCCGGTCTAGTAGCGGTTAGATACATCGATGAGCCAACAATCCCTACGAAATGGGTTTGATTGATCGATTTGCGGTGAGATCGGGTCCAAGGTTGTTAGGTGGGACCATTGGTGTCTTCAACGAGGCAGTCGGATATCTCATATTTCTTCAAGAGATTTACGTGTATTTCTCTTGATCGATGGATATTCCTTTATCGGTTTGCACGATTTGTAGTCCAAGAAAGTATGTAAGTTCCCCATCATGCTCATTTCAAACTTGTTTGTCATTAGTTTTCAAACTGCTTGCAAAGTTTGTAGTTTGTTGAGCCAAAGATGATATCATCAACATACACTTGGACTAGTATCACATCTGTTGGGTTCTATAGACAAGCGATGTGTTGTCTATTTTCCTCGACAAACTTGTTTTGTATCGTGAAAGCCGAGAGAGTTTCATACCATGCCACAGGAGCTTGTTTGAGTCCATAAAGGGCTTTGTCAAGCTTGCATACATAGTCGAAATTCACTACTCTCAAAGCCCGGAGGTTCTTGAACATACACATCTTCCTTGAGATTACCATTTAAGAATGCACTTTTAACATCCATTTGGTAGACCACAAGTTCATGTATGTTGCATATACAAGGAAGATCTGATTGCTTCCATTCTTGCAACAGAGCAAATGTCTCATCATAGTCAATGCCTTCTTGTTGTTGTAACCTTTGGCTACAAGTCGGCTTTGTTTTTAATAGCGATGCCGTTTCATCCGCTTTGTTTCGAAAACCCACTTCATTCCTATGACTACTACATCACGAGGACATTTGATCAAGGTCATGACCTTGTTTTTATCAAGCTGCTGCAGCTTCTTCTTGCATGGCCCGAACTCGGTGGGGTATTTTAGAGCCTCGGTGACACTTTTGGGTTCTATATCGATAGGTAATCGACATATAGACATTCATTGGTTGAAGCTAGTTAGACTAGCGACCATGCTTCTAGTGAGCATGCCTCGGTGGGTTCACCAATGATGTTTACAAGCTCAATGTCACGAGATCTTGTCCACTTACTTTGTGGTCTTGGATCGAGCTTAAAGATGTCTTTGGGAGTTCGGATGTGAGTTCGGTGTAAGAGCCACAAAATTATTTAGAACATCAGAGAGATGTCTTGTTCAAAGTGAGATTCATGAGTTCTGAGTTCACGATCATTTGAATCGATGTTTCCTAACCCAATGAGGACCGATCGATTATCAATGAACTCACCGATGGTTGGTTGGGGTAGGTTGTGAGGTAAGACATAATATGAGATGTCGGCATCGACTTGATATGAGAATTGAATTCGATGTTGTACTCATCGGGAGGATATCTTGATGAGTTATCAATTCCTATTTCCTCCGAGGTGTTGGTGAACCCGATGTTTCAAACACTTTCATCAAAGGTGACATGAAAGGTTTCTCAACTTGTTGTCTCCTTGTGTTAAAACCACGAAGGCTTTGGAGATCGGTGAGTAGCCTAAGAAGTATCCATCATCGACTTTTGCATCAAACTTGCCTAGATGATCCTTGTGGTTATGAATGAACACGGGACATCCAAACACATGAAAATAGGCGATGTCGAAGTCTACCTTTGAAGATCTCATATGGGGTTTTATTATGTCTTTTGACAATGATTGACTGTTTTGAGTGTAACAGCTTTTGATCGCCTCACCCGTAAATGCTTTGAGAGGGTGAGCCATTTAACATAGTTCTAGACCTCAATGAGAGTTACATTTTTCCTTCAAGAACCCCATTTTGTTCGGGGTGTATGGAGATGAGAAATTTTGAAATTCCTTTTCATCACGAAACTCTCAAGCTCTTGATTTAACTCCGTACCATTGTTAGTTTCGATTTGTTTAATTGTAATGTCATTACGGTTTCTATCTTTCGATGAATGACATTATTGTATCACCGACTCTTCTTGGAAAGAAAGTATACCCAAGTGTATCTTGAGAACTCATAAACAATGACAAGTGTATACTTCTCATCTTTGGATTGATCCGGGATGACGGTCCAAAGAGATCCATGTGCGGAGAGTGAAGGCGCTTTGATGAAGAAATTTTGTTTGGTTTTGAATGATGCTCGTGGTGTTTACCCTTCTCACGAGCAAGAGCATGGCTTGTCTTTGCAAAACCGGTGATGGTAAGCCAAGGACCTTGTTTTGTTTTGCCAAGTTGTTGAGGTTTTGAAGTTTAAGTGTGAGAGTCTCTTATGCCACGCCCAATTGATAGTTTCGGTGGCTTTGGCAAAGAGACACGTTCCATCTTGGGAGAGTGTTGACATGTCTAGCACATAAACATCATCTCTCCTAGGAGCTATCAACACAACTTCCTTGTTGGCATTGAAAATGGTACCTTGTTTATCATTGAATTGTACAATGTATTTAGCATCACATAGTTGACCGACATCGATGAGATTGTATTTGAGACCATTGACATAGGCAATTCTAGAAAACTATTCCATTACAGCCTTGAACCATAACCTTCATGGGACATGATGAGTTATCACCAAATACTACCTTGGGCCTGGTTCCTTTACATACTTGTGCGAGATATTCCTTCACACTGGTCATGCTTCTTGAGCATCCTTTGCCTAGATGCCAAATAGGCTCCTCGGCATGTCTCTCGCACAAGTAGTAAACCGAATTAGTTTCTCTTAGTGACCCACTTACTAGTGGGCTTGGGTCTCAAGGTCTCTTTGAAATTTGCAATTGACTCATGGTCGGTGGTTGTGTGTATAGTGCTACCACGGGTTTTGCATTTAGAGGCCGAGGATGACTCGGTGACTGGGTTGTTTAGAATTTCTCCTTGCATGAATGACACTGTCATGTTGGGATGTCTCATGAGTTGGATTACCGCATATATCAAAGATGTATTCATGAGACAATCATCGATGATGATCATTAAACCCACAGTGAGGGCACGAGGAAAGGTTTTGCTCTATTCTTTGGAGCGACTTTGGAGGATGAAGCATACCGATGACCAACTTTGGTATAGTTTGCTTGACCGACATATTGTAGATGGTCTGCGATCTGTGATCATCCTTTTGCAAATCATGCAAAAAGGATTTTATAGCGATTGTCGATGGTATGGTCGGTATAATGACACACCACACTTTTGTTTGTTTTAGAGGTCGACTTAGACTTTGAGGAACTGGAGGAAGTCGACTTTGTCTCCTTGATTGGTTCGGGGACCTTTTCAATGGATTTCATTTTTGATAAGCTTCCTCACTAGTTCGATCGATTCTTCGAATTTGGTCGCCTTCGATGGGGACAGAGGATGTTGAAGTCTCGGTAGGAGTAGACACTTGTTGGATTAGTTTTGCTTGTCTTTGTAGGATGGTTCTACCAAGTCCGGACCTTTCTTTTGGTGAATGAGGATTGAATTGTAGTAGAGTAAGCTCGAGCTTGAGCAAAGACCTCAAGAGGTTTCGGTGGAAGCGGTGCTTGAGATTCCGCTTGGACTCGAGATATATTTAGTACCTTGGGCACATCGGGGAGTCGGGCATGCTCTTTAGAGCTTGACTTTCACGCTCTAGAATCCTTCCGAATCGAAATTGGAAGCTTGCTCTCAGGATTAACTCGCTCAATCCAATCTTTGGAATTGGGATCACCAACATATTTGTAATCATGCCACGGACACAAATGGCTTAGGGAGGCGGTCTTTGTTGAGAGAGTCGTGAGATGATCTTCACCTATGACTCTCTTCTTGCTCTTGGGGCTCCCACGACATCAAAGACCACAGGATTCTTAGCAATCCAACTATTAAGAATATCATTTGCCTTTTTAAGTTCATCTTGAAGATTCGATTTCTTTTAACTAGTTCGATGTTTTGAATTTGCAAAGTGTGACCTCAAGCTTAGCTTGTTTTAAAATAAGCAATTCATCCCTACATTTATTCAATTCAAAACTTAACTTGTTGTACTTAGAAAAAGATTCGGTCTTTGCTCTTCTACGAACTTAAGGTCTACATTTAGATAATTCATATAAGGCGCCAATCGAGTCATCATCCATAGAAAGTAAAATGTTTACCTTCTTCATTGTGATGTTGACCCATTCCCGTTCTAGTATGATTCTTCCCAACGCCTAGCTTGTCCTCTTTCGAGAGAGCCATCGAAATCGACATGTACCATTTCATCATCGATGAGATTGGCTCTTCATCCAGTCAAAGGTTTCAAACAACGAGGCCTTTGTTCTTGCCCACTGCAGTTTAACATTTGTTGTTGTCTACGAGGGACCGGCCTCTAGCAATGCAATCTTAGCTTTAGCTTTCTTATACTTGGCTTCATAATCAACGGTTTTGTTATTATCAGATTTATTTTGAAAGTTTTGATGAGACCGATACATTTTGGTTGAAATTTGCTAAAGCACGAGGACCGATTTGAACACGATGGTTTATAAGAGGGTTCGAAATTGTTTTAGAAAATGTCTTTTGCAAAATGACCTTTTGTGACACTTAAAACATTCAAGTGTCCTCGGTTTTTAGCACTAGAAAACCTTTGTTTCTTTTATAAACCTTGAGAGTTAGCAAGGAGTGTGCCTTTCACGAAATTGGTGTTCGGTCATTTAGGTACTCTCACTTGATCTTTCATCAAGCTCATCATCGAATTTTCTTGAAAATCTTGAACCACATTGTTAGAAAGCGGTTGATATGGGTCTTTGTCAAGTGGTGGTCGGGACTTCTTGAGACTTCTTTAAGTCGGTATAAATCTTGATGAGGTTTTCCTCATAGACAAATTCCCATAAATCTCGGGAAGCTCAAGATTTTGGATATGATTAGCATTCACGAGTCCCCGAGAAATTCAACCACTTCTCGTGGAGACTGCTTACAAAACCAACATTGATTTCATGTTTGGACAACTTAACACCATCATTTGAAAGTTCATTTAAAAGAGTTTTGTATATGGTGCAAGTTTGAGAGAGTTTCCAGTCCCTAGCCCTCAAGGTGTTATACTCAAGTTTCGGTCCATTATCCTGTTTTCCTTGGTATCGATGGTCCTTCATGACTATGAACTAGGTCATCCTGTGTTTGCTTAGCAAGATTACGACTTATAATGAGACTCCATAATATCGTCGGAAGACAAGATATTATGATACTTTTGAGTCTTTGGTCTGGTTGACCACTCTCCTTTCATCACAGGTC
The DNA here is from genome assembly GCA_022545495.1 of Chrysanthemum lavandulifolium. Lineage (NCBI taxonomy): Eukaryota > Viridiplantae > Streptophyta > Magnoliopsida > Asterales > Asteraceae > Chrysanthemum > Chrysanthemum lavandulifolium. Next base: position 226,561,999 of record CM040240.1, on the reverse strand, counting down.
CACCGAGCTTGAGGTTTGGGCAACCCTTCAAATATCTTTGGGATAAATGGACCTTCATTTATACACTTGATATAATAAGGTTCCATCCAATCAAATAGCAAAGCATTCGCTTTTCCATTTGTTGAATTTGCCAACTTCAAGTCTAGGGGCAAAATTGAATAAGATCCACCCTTTTATCGACTAGTTGGGGTACATCAATTTGACCATTTAGGATCCTAATTTAAAAACTTTTAGAGCGGCCTAAAAACGAGTTTTATAATTAACTTGGCTCGATACCACTTGTTGTTCCCCGTTCACTATCGTTTAAAAGCAGCTTTTAAGTTTATAAAACAAGTTAATAGTGAACTATGGTAAAATTAACATAAGAAAAGCACACAAGTAATTTTCAACGTCATATTCTTATTAGAAATAAATCAACAAAGAATACGTTACCCAAGTACTCATGGAATAGTACTTGGGATTGAAATGACAAAGTTGGGTGACTCTCTCTAGCTCGAGGCTAAGTCCGGCACAACTCTTAGAGTTCACCGAGCTATCTCGGGAACTAAGTTGTATTTGGAGGAGTGAAAAGATGGCTTCGTGTATGTGTGTTTTACAATTCACAAGCTTAACCTTTTCACTCCATCTCTTATGCTATTTATACATGTATGATATTTGACTCTTTCCTAAGTGACAACCGACATCATACGAAGACAAAAAAGCGATGTATTTTGTCTGTTTACAAAGACTATTCTAGGTAAAAGACAAGACTACTTTTCTAAGTTCGGTGATGACACCGAGCCCCGATCTTTGCCATTCGTGGAAAGTTGACTTTGGTTGATAAGGACTTCGTCTATATCGATTCAACCTTTTCCGCCTTGTCCCGCTCTTTCTTGATCTTTACATCCTTGGTCTTCTACTTGATTTGTCTTGATGTAAGAAGTTGGAGAGAGTCTTAGGGATTCGATGAGTTATTGTCATCACTCCTGAATCCATCATCTTCTTCTTGACTCGGTCTTCACCCTTTAAGTTCCGCCTCATCGGTGGAGAGACTTCTTCTTAGCCTCATCTTGAGTATCCTCGAAGATGACTCCACCGAGAGACTATGCACTCGGTGACTGTTAGTGTTAACGGATTAAACACTTGGGCTATTTTCTATTCAAATCCTAGATTAAGGGTTTGGGTATTTCTTGAACCCAACAATAGTCATTGTTGTAAGAGAATTCGCTAATGGCAAATGTCTATCCCAACCATTTCAAAATCTATCACGATGCTCTTAGCATATCTGTAGAGTTTGAATGGTCCTTTCGCTTTGTCCATCAGTTTGTGGATGGCAAGCGGTGCTCATGTCCAGGTTAGATCCTAAAGCATCTTGGAGTGACTTCCAGAAATTTGAAGTGAAACGGCTATCTCTATTTGAGATAATGGAGATCGAGACGCCATGACATGCGATGATTTCCTTCAAATACAATCGTGCGAGTTTGTCCATGCTGTCATTTTCCTTTATTGGTAGAAAATGGGCTGACTTGGTGAGACGATCAACTATTACCCAAATAGTGTCGTAGCCACTGGAGGTCTTTGGTAGCTTGGTAATAAAGTCCATCGTTATGCGTTCCCATTTCCATTTAGGAATTTCGGGTTGCACCAGTAGACCTGAGGGTCTCTGGTGTTCGGCTTTGACTTTTGAGCAGGTTAAACACTGACTAACATAGGTCGCAATGTCGGCCTTCATGTTTGGCCACCAGTACAATTTCTTCAGATCTAGATACATCTTGTCGGACCCTGGGTGTATGGAGTATTTAGATTTGTGGGATTCGTGCATAATGATATCACGAATTCCTCCATAACGTGGGATCCAACTTTGGTCCTTAAAACACAAGATTCCATCCGACCTTTTTACGAATCCATTTTCACTTTCTGGCATTCCGTAAAGGTTCTCATTTGGGCGATTCTCTTCTTTGAGTGCTTCTGATTGAGCTTCAAGAATCTTGGATGGAAGAGGTGAACTGATTGTCATACCCAAAGATCTGACTCTAAGGGGTTTTGGTCGCTCTTTTCTACTGAGAGCATCAGCAACCACATTTGCTTTACCCGGGTGGTAGCGAATCTCACAGTCGTAATCGCTAAGCAATTCCAACCACCGGCGTTGTCTCATGTTCAGTTCTTTTTGGTCCAAAATGTGTTGTAGGCTTTTGTGGTCGGTCTACACAGTACACTTCGTACCGTACAAATAGTGTCTCCAAATTCTGAGTGCAAACACAACCGATCCCAATTCTAAGTCGTTCGTTGTGTAGTTTTTCTCATGGGTTTTCAACTGGCGAGAGGCGTATACTATTACCTCCACTCTTTGCATTAATACCGCTCCTAGCCCCTTGTGTGAAGCGTCGCAATAAACGATAAAGTTTTTACTACCCTCGGGTAGGGCCAAGATAGGTGCACTACACAACTTTTCCTTAAAAAGTTGAAAAGCCTCTTCTTCCTTTTCTCCCTAGTCAAACTTGACGTTTTTCTGGGTTAGTTTGGTTAAAGACTTCGCTATATTTGAGAAGCCTTCGATAAACCTTCTATAGTATCCAGCATGTCCTAAGAATTGGTGTATTTCAGTAGATGTTGTGGGTGTCGCCAAATCCTTTATCGATTCAATCTTTACGGGATCTACATGAATACCCTGACTGTCGATTACATGACCCAGAAATTGCACAGTTGATATCCAAAACTCGCACTTCAAGAACTTAGCATACAGTTCCTCCTTCTTTAGCAATTCCAAGATCAACCTAAGATGTTCCTCGTTTTCTTTCACGCTCTTGGAATAAATCAAGATATCGTCAATGAAAACAATTACGAATTTGTCCAGGTACGGTTTGCACACCCGATTCATGAGGTCCATGAACACTTCTGGTGCGTTGGTCAATTCAAAAGGCATGACTTGGAACTCATAATGTCCATAACGAGTTCTGAAGGCGGTCTTGGGAATATCTTCTTCCCGAACTCTTAGTTGATGGTATCCGGACCTTAGGTCAATTTTTGAATAAACGCTCGAACCTTGAAGTTGATCGAACAAATCTTCGATTCTTGGAAGTGGGTAACGGTTCTTAATGGTCAGCTTATTCAACTCACGGTAGTCTATGCACATTCTGAAAGTTCCATCCTTCTTCTTGACGAACAGAACCGGTGCTCCCCATGGTGAAGAACTCGGTCTGATGAATCCTTTTTTCGCAAGTTCCGAAAACTGGTTTGATAGCTCTTGTAGTTCAGTGGGAGCTAGTAGATAAGGTGATCTTGCCACAGGTGCGGCACCAGGCACTAAATCGATTTGAAATTCAACCTGTCGGGCTGGCGGAAGTCCTGGTAAGTCTTCAGGAAAGACTTCCGGCAATTCTCTCACTATTGGCACGTCCTCCAAACGTTTTTCTTCCGGTTTCTTTTCTTCCTTTCCGGTAACTTGTGCTAGGAAGAGGTGACATCCTTTCTCGATACACTTCAACACCTTAGTGCAAGAAATGATGTTTAGCCTTGACGCACTCCTTCTATCACTTATGTCTCCGTCCACAGTTAGGACTTCATTTCCATAGGGTAGTCGGACGAGCTTCTCGTCACAAATGATGGTGTCATGGTATTTTGACAACCAATCCATCCCGATGATAACATCGAAACTACCCAGTTCTACTGGAATAAGATCGATGTTGAATGGCTGGTTTAACATATTTAGCGTGCAACCTCTTATGATGGTATCTACCCTTTCTATGTTACCGTTAGCTAGTTCCACATTGTATGCATTGTCTAAAGTAGTCGGGGCAATATCGAGTAGTGGACTAAATGCATTAGAGACAAAACTCCTATCCGCCCCCGTATCAAACAATATGGATGCATAACGGTTATTTATAAGGAACGTACCCGTCACGACATTCGGGTCCTCCTGAGCTTACACTTTGGTCACTGCATAGACCCTTCCACGAGCTCCTCCACCATTTCCCTGAGTGTCTTGCTGTCCAACATTCCCCTGAATCCTACCATTTCCCTGGCTTCCTTGGTTACCTTGGTTACTTTGATTTCCTCCGTTGCCTTGGTTTCTGGGTTTCCGGCATTCATTCTTATAATGCCCATTTTCACCACATCCAAAGCAAGTTATAGCAGCCTTCGGGTTCTGAGCTGGTGCTGTTTGAACCGTCGCTAAGGATTTGGACCTGCAGTTCCTGGTCAAATGTCCGACTTTCTGTCAATTGTGGCATTTGACCGTACATTGCCCCTTGTGGTGCAGTGTGCATCGATTGCACAATGGCACGATCCTGACACGGTTTCCTTTCTCCGTTCGGTGCATAAGCTCTAGCAACATTTGCCTTTTGTTCAGTTGTTGTTGTGGTTTCCACCGTTGTTGCTATGATTCCCATTGTTGTTGTAGCTTCGGGAGTGATCATCCCATTTTCTCTTGTTGTCGACCACTTTTTCCAAGGCATCCTCGATCACTTGATCCATAAGTTTGTTGGCCACTTCAATAGTCTCATGGAGATCAGCAGCCTTAGAAGTAGTGACATTTCCTTTGATGGATGGGGGCAGTCCCCCGATATACCTTTCCAGCAACCGAGTTTCAGTCTGAACCATCTCAGGGCATAGTAAAGCCAATTCCTGAAAACGCTGATTGTAGGCAGCCATGTTAGTGCCCTGAACCTTGAGGTTCCAAAACTCATGTTCCAACTTCTTTATCTCGTTGCGTGGGCAATACTTTCGGAGTACCATTTCCTTGAAGTTTTCCCATGGCATGGCGTAAGCAACATCAATGCTTGCAGACTTCAAGTAGTTGTTCCACCAGGTTAGAGCAACATCTGTGAAAGTAAAAGATGCGTACTTAACCTAGGCTTCTTCTTCACAGTTACAGATTTGAAACACAGTCTCGAGTTTCTCAATCCATCTGGTCAAACCAACAGCTCCTTTTGTTCCACTAAAACCTCCAGTCATGGTTTTGCGGAAATCCTGATAAGTACAGCCACGGTTGTGAGTAGATGGTCTTGAGGTTCCAGCTTCCGTGGATGAGTGGTTTGCCGCAGCCAGGGCTACATTCACTCGCCCGTTGACCAATTGGTCTATCATTGTTTGATTCATGGTAGGTTGATTTGGTGTAGCCCTAGCTGGAGTAGAGGCATCAGCTGTTTGATCATGTGTGACCCTTGATGGAGTAGTAGTGTTTGTAGTCCGGTTGGGAGTGACCCTCGCTGGGATAGAAGCATTAGCAGCTCCACCACGGTTGGTCCTGTTTGATCTTCTTTTTGTTGGCATTTTCTGCATTAAGAAAGGTGATGAGATATAAGGCTTTTAAACAAGGTAAGTGCTATGTAGTAGTGTAAATATCATAGATAGAATATATGGACAAATCATGAAAGAAAAGATATTTGGATAGGAAATCAAGCTTGTCATATATAGAAATTTCGGTTACAAGGTTCACAAAATACAAGCTGAAATACAAGAGTCATATTAAACACTAACTGTCACAACTCAGTTTAGTGTATTCAAAGATACAAGAAAGATCTAAGAATGGTCGGCTCATGTAGCAAACGCTCAATCTTGGCAAAAGCTCTCACGAGTAGCCTCGAACTCTCGTCGCCTCATCCGGGCGGGTAACATAGACTCTACTGGTGAGGTCCTCGCCACTCGGCTCTAGCGGTGTCTCGAGCTCCTCTAGTCTGCCGTGTAGTCTCGCATGTCCTCTACCAAACTCCCGCACTCTGCTATCTAGCTCTCGAATCTCCTCACAGTGAGACTCAAACCCAAACTTCAACTGAATACGCTCTCGTCTCTCCATCTCAATGCTCTCAAACAACACATCTATAGTGCGATCGAGAGTCTCAACATCCGCTCATAGGGCGATGGCGGCCGGCTCAATCCTCACCGGTGATCCAGTATGGACTCCAAGTAAGTTCTCATGGGAGTCTAGCTAAATGAGTACCCTCTCAGTGAGAGTCAATTCCTCACCATCTGAGGACACTGGTGGATCTGGCATGGGTTGTGCATCACCTGGTGATGCTGTCACAAGAGTCTCAACATGACTAGTAGAGTAAGCGAGACGCTCCATATCCAAAGCAGATGGTATGAATGATGAAGACGATGGAGTGGACTCGGGCTCGCAATGTGTGGTATAGTACTGATCAGACAATCAACATCTCCATACTACCTCGTTATTATCCTCTCAACTGCGGAGCATCGCAGCCCTCTGTCCTAATCCCATCGGTAAATCGATATCCATATCCTCTCCCACTACTTGGGCAACTCGTGAGCTCTGCCCCAACTCGTACATAGTCTGAACCTCCTCAACAATCTGCTTGCCATCTCGTGGCCTGAATCCCTGATCTAGTCCTATCTGAGTATCCATCTCCATCTCTGTACCTATATACCCCAGAATACCTTCAGCTGGTATGGACTCTGCTGGTTATTCCTCAGGGTCTTCTCCGGGTCTTCCTCTGAATAGGAGTCACTGGCTCTCCTGAGCCTTTGATGAGGTGGTGACTGGGTAGATGATGATGATAGTGATCTTGGAGTAGTGGATGGACCTGTATAAGCAGTGTGGGTCCTCTTGGGAGGTGATGCAGGTAGGAACGGATATCGCTCGTGATATCCAGGCACTCTAACTAACATGCGGGCTATACGCATGCGGATCAGCAAAGCAGATGTTGCAGTGGTGAGGGTGGGTATAGATGAAATAGGTGTAGTGTCTGGCTGAACTGATTGTATAGCTTGGATCTACAGATCTGTAGGCATGAGTGAAGTCTGGTAAATAGCAGGTGAGTGAGCAGCAAGTAAGATGTTTTCTTGAACATCACGGTGAATGGCAGGTGAAGGCATGGTCTGTGACAAGACGGTGCATATGTGTAAGTATATGGAAAAATACTTGTAATAAATATGGGGTAGTGAATTCGTAAATAGGAATATAACATGCAGTCATTTTTAAATGAACTCTAAGTAAAATGGCAAGTAAGGCAAGCGGGCAACTGGCGGTCGTAGAGTAATGTCTTTGTAAAAGTAGTTATAGTTTAGGGTTTATATGTACCTAGTTCTCTATAAACCTGGCTCTAATACCAATCTGTACACCTCCAAATCTGGTTTAGCGGAACCTTACGGGTCATGGGGTGCTACTAAATCGGAGATCATAACACAAGTAATAAAGAACGGAATACATACTCCGTTTAATTTTATAAAATTGTTATAAAACATTGTTTTACAATCATTGTTCAAATAAAAGGGCACAACCCATAAGTTTTGTGGTCCAAATAAAACATCGATATGTGTTAAAACACTTCTTTTAAGAAAACTACGACCATTGCCACTCCTTGCCTTGAACCAAGATAAGAAGTCAAACACCTGAGAAAATATGCTAAAAAGGTCAGCAAAAAGCTGGTGAGTTCATAGGCTTATAATTAAAACAGTAAGTATGGACCAAAGCAAAGGCATATAATCATTATAACGAATATAATAACATATGAATGAAAGTCTATTACGCTAGCACTAAGTTCATGCAACCGAAAATACGACAGTTTCTGTATGTAAAATGAAGTCATACAATTTATGGGGCCCAATGCGAGTGTTTGTCCCTCTACACTCGATTCTGACATGGTATACGTTTCGCCTTGACCTAAGTATGGCCAACCGAATGGAGGAGTCACCCTCAATAGATCTATTTATAACATTCGCGCTTCCCAGTGGGAATTGACGGTTCATGAATGGGGCATTTCTAGGGACTTAAGGGCTTAGGCTAAACCACGTAATAGTAATCATGCAATAGTTCAGGTCCATAAAAAGGTTTTTGCATATTTTCTCACCCCAAAATGCATAAAACAATTTATCAAGTAAAGTGGGGCTATAAACTCACCTTAGCAATAAGTAGTCCAAAGGTGGAATTCAATGTGTGTTGTGGAACTGCACCGACACGCGACCTAAGTAAGTAGGGCAAAGATTTAGTTTTTCTTTTCAGTTAAGACCGTAGTTTGTTGGTAAAATATTCATAAGGTTTTACTAGTAAGAATATACATGTGTATATATTCTTATTTATGTTGACACATAATTGTATTGTCATAATCAAACAAAGTTGATTTACCTTCTAATGTCTCTTGTTTTAGAGTATACCCATTTTAAATTTGAAGACTTTCAAATTTATTATATGTTAAAATTTTATAGTTAGTCAATATTTATTTGTCGAAAATTGTTTATGACTCGAAGATAACTTTTAGTTATTAAAGGTTGGATTATAACATTTTATTTAGACTTTTTAGCAAAATATAACTTTTGAAAATGTGAGTATCCGCGAATAATTTACTCTTTTACACGTTATTCTCCCTACTGGTTTTATGTTATATGGACTTAAATGTATAGTGTGCATATATAATTTGTGGGGGTTGTGGCCCGAAGTGGCATGGGTACGAGATAGGGGCTTAGGCCCATAGGTGGTTTAGGTACTTTTGAAAATCTGGGCTGAGGCCCAAATCATTTCATAATATTTTTAGATGACACATTACATTGTCATATCTTAGTGTTAATGTATCTTTTCTTTTGATGCAAGAGTTCAACACGAACAGTTAAGGCTCGAGAAACAACTCGACCATAACGTGTCCTAGACCGTGAAGTCGAGGCTTCTCGACCGGGGAGCAAGTATACATGACCCGTTTTTAACCCATTATAATCACTTTTGAAAACAAACTCATTCCACTGTGGTGATAACCACAGTGGGTTTTTCGACCCAAATCATTTTTATCACCTTGCTAAGGAGAAAGTTATTTTAATGTATACTTCCCCTTTTCCCTTTGATCTAACCATGACCTCGCCACTGTGGTACAACCATAGTGAGGTTTCGACTTGTCCCATGAATAAAACAAGGCCACTACTAGTTCGACGTACTCTAGAGGAAAATGGAGGTTGGTCAAGTAGAGATCAAATTTCTCACTCTTCCAATACTCGAGTCGACTTAAATCCGGTTTTACTTGATTAACATTACTACACAAGTTTTTGAAAAATAGACAAAGTGTCACAACCAACATCCAACTTCCCAGATTCAATACCAATGAAAATAAATATGATTACTTACTTACCACAAGATTTATAACAACCATTCTAGTTACACATTCATAGGTTTTTAGATTGATTATAACACAAGGTTTCAAAACAATCTATGGTTATTCCAAACTTACTAGTTAACAAAAATCAAAATAGATACAAGATAGGAGGAATCATGAACCTTACAATAAATTGTGAGTCTCGACATAAGGAAGGAAACTAGTATCACTAAAACACCCGATTACAAAACGAACCAAACCCGAGCCAACAGGAATCACCACCATACCTTTAGAACCTTGAGAAGTTTTGTGATAAAACAAATTAGGAGATGACTATGATTCATGTGGTTCGACTAAATAATAGAGAAGAACAAGTAGATTGTTTTGACTCCTCTTTCCTTCTTGGGGTTTTGTGGATTACCAATTTTGGTTAAAGTCATTTTCCATCCACGCCTATCACCACACCTCGTGATTCTTCATAGGAGAATGGGATAAGGAAAGTGATATATGATACTCCTAATACTACCCCTTAGATGGTTTGACTTTCGATTGAGGCGAGGTGAATGATGGCAAAAACCCAACAAAGACAATCATACAATAACCTTGCATATAGAAAGTGAGGAAGAAAGCAATTTTTGTAGGAGCCATTTTTATCACTCTCACCTTTTTGGTGTGTTGACCTAGGCGACATGAGAGCGGCGGAAAAAGAGATGAAGACAAATTGGTATATGAAAATGGTGAGGGTGAGTGTGAAGATGAAGAAAGGTGGGTGTTGAATATCCTTTTTGAGACTTCTAGCTCGTGACCTAGGCGATATCTGTGGATGAGGAAGAGATATGAGGAATCGACTTTCTTTTCTCTTTGTCGTGAGATGGGCACGTGTGGGAAGACAAAAAGAGAAACAATTAAATTTAATTAGGGTAGAGTATTATAAATATTGGGAAATGTTGATTTGAAAAATATTGTAAGTAGTAAGTATAATTGTATTATATCCTTCGTGTCCCGCGGAATTATAATGTGACCGTAGCTTTATGGTTTGATAAATTTCATATTGTAATGCTTTATGAATACGTTTATGGAATAGCATTATGTTTATAGTGTTTTCTATTCCGGGGATTTATCATATGTTTATTTTGCCCTTATCATAGTGTCGGTACGTGGTGGTGCTTGGCATAACGAGATAACCTCTCGTTATACAATTTAATCATTAGGAAAATTTCAAGACTAAAATTTCACAATTCTCTAATTAGATTATGAATGCAAAAGTTATACAATATGCTACAGTGTTTGGGTTATCCACTCAAAATAGTCTGGTAAGCCAATGTGTGCTTAATGTAATATGCTTAGTAATAATAAATTACCATTTATTATTAAATAGTAGGTTGAAAATTATCGTGTGTCACAGTCTCTCAGACAGCAATGTGGTGGAGTGATTATCTTCTATTAAGGTCTAGTACCTATAAATCTTTAGTGTATAGGTTCCCTAAGATGTCTTAAATGGTATGGGACTTAAATGTCCAACCATAAGGAGTGAGGACATCTAATGATGGTTTTTGATAAGAAAGTGGACTTTTTATGTTTGTAACTATGTGTTTAAGCATGACACTAATATTTTGAGGATGACAAATGAAGCCAAATGATCCTAGAGATCAGATGGTAACTTAAGAAAAATTTGAAAAATTCCTAAAAAAGTCAAAAGAAATGAAAAACAAGTTTTTAGACTATTTTAAGGTAAAGATGACTAAAATCAATTTGCTAAAATTAAGAGAAATAACAAACTAGGTGTTTTGAGATGTGAGGAACAATGTATGAGCATTGGAGTGGAAATATGGTGAGTTTTGGTGAAGTGATAAATCAAAAACACCTTGAATGTGATCCTAATTTAGCTATGAGTGAGTGTGAGACCTACTGAGCTTGAAGAAGACTTAAGTGATCCTAAAGTATCATGTTTACAAAGTATAATAAGGTCTGGAAGATTGGATTGATGTGAAAGTGTAGAATTCTTATATCTGTTTACCCGGATCCCACGGTTTCCTCATATGAGGGATCCGGATAGTTATAGCTCGGGGATTGACTACTGCTAAACAGTAGCTTCACAGGAAATGTGTAGAATTTGCACCTCTTAGCAAATACCCAACCTAATCATTTCTACATCAAGTAATCAAATATGCAAGCAAGGTATATCACGCATGGTAAGTAAGAGAGACTAAAAGGTAAGAAAATATGAGTAAGACCGACTTCTTGATTTCAATTAAGTAGTCGTAAAATTCTCATTTGGGTCGCCTAAGTTAGGGTGTCATTGTTCACGTCATGCCATCTACTAAAGCTAAGTCCTAAGTTACAGAAATATTGTTCAAGATGTTTTAAAGACCATTGTTCAAATTTTAAGGTCCACAACCTTACCTTCCCTTTCACTCAATCTTCTACTCCATCGCCTCCAAGCTTCACTCTTCAACCCTTCACTCCTACTTCTTCTTCTTCATAAGAAAGTTAGAAAAATATTTAAACATCCCCTTTTTTTGTTGAAATTCTTGAGATGGGCTTGGGATGTCCGGCAATTGCTCAATGTATGCTATGGGGTCGAGTTGAAGTTTGCCTATAAAGTTGCTTCCTTCTCCCTACCTTTCATCGGATGAGTCCGTCGGTGGATGAGGTCTCTTGCCTTCAACCATAAACCTTGTAGTCTTCTCATTGGACAAGGGCACCATGACCTTGTTGCAAAAGATGTGGTCATCAGTGTAGGGAGATGGATCTAGAGCAAAGACAAAATTGGCTAGGCGAGTTAACAGCATGGCATAGGGGAGCACCATCTTGTCTATCCTTGATACACTTGCCATCCGTTTAACCATGTAATAGGAAAGATTGAAGTGAGTCCCAGTAACAAGGCAATAGATCATGTAGACTAGGCAAGCGTCGTGATGATCCTTATTTCCCACCAAACAAAGGACATTTTCCCTTAACACTAGTTCCCATTTCTTGTACAATGGGAACATCTCTGAAAGCTCCATTTGAAAGGGATCCCTATAGATGACCTTCGATTTCCTAGTGACCCGAGACGGGGAGGCTCTTTGGATGAATACGGTATCTCTTACCGTAGTAGGATCCGAGAGAGGTGTGGAATAGACCGGATGCTCATCGACCTTGTCGTGGAGGTGGGCTAGTGACCATTCATTTGAAAACAAGCATACCCCTCGGCAAGGGATACGAAGTATCCTAGAAAACTCCTCGAGGGTGAAGGTATATTCGTGTTCATTGATGACAAAAGCGATCAAAATGGTTCCATCTTCATTTCTTATGATCCTCATGCTCTTATAGAACTCTAGGACAAATACCGGACAAACTTGTTCATTGATGGTTAGAAGGCATTGGAAGTTGATTCCCGCAAAGACTTGGGGAATGTCGATATTGTTGAGAAATGAGGGTTCGACTACACGCCCTTTGTGGAACAACCTTTTTTGCAACAATTTGAAGGCCTTTCGGTCCTCGGGACTTAAACCTTCCTTTATATGATAGATCGGTATGTAGTGTGTCGTGTCTTGATAGTCTTGTTGCCTTGAGCTCGGCATGGTTGATCCTAAACACCAAAACCACAATGTGGTGTCATTTATGTGAATAGTATCCTAATTTGGTTCATCACAATTTTGCTCAATACATCTTTAATGAATTCAAAATGAGTTTTTAATTTGTATTAACAATGTTGATTCTTTGATTTAGTTTATCTTAGAAAACAATGTGATACCAAATTGTGATAAACCCATTTGAACCAAAGTTCTCGAGATGAAAATTGTACTTCTAGGAATTAGAGAATGGAAATAACAATGTAGTGAAGATAATACTTACACAAGTGATTGTTTCCTTTGAATTGATGAGGAATGAGCTCCTATGAACAGTAACTTAGGGTTTATGTTCGTGAGTGGGAGAGTAAAGTGGAAAATAAAACTCCACAGTGATCATCTAGCACTTATTCTGTCTTCTGATGTGCCGGTTCCCACGGATCCCTTGAATGAGGGATCCGACTAGTTCAATCGCAGGGATCCGGCAGATCAGCAGTTAACTGTTTAAGTGAACTTTGATAATTTTTATACGGGCGTTTTAATTCTTGACTAATGTTTGGTGTTTTTGCTCTATAGCTTAAGGTCTATTTATGGTTCGAGGTTTTGACGAGTTTCAGTGTTTTACTAGTTTCTTTTTTACGAGGTTCCCCTTTTTACGAATGAATCATAATTTGGGAAGTTTAAGGATCATGACAAAATACTATTTTATCATGATATGAGAAGTTTCACATGGACACTATTGACATAGATGTAATGCCAACAACCTTATGTGAGAAATGATGACTAAGGCTTTTGAATAGCCAAGATATCATTATGAGGTAAAATGACTAGTTTGTAGTTTTGTCTATAGAGATCAACCAAGAATGTTATTCTTGATGATGTGTTCAATATAGATAACAACTTTAGTGATATTGGAGTATAGGTATTAAGTCTATGATTCTTTACGTGTTTTAAGAAATGATATTACTAATAAAGCTAGGAATTATACATTAATAATTTATCTATAAGTAAGTTATAAAAGAACATACCTTTGCTATATATATTCTTTTCATGATTTAAAGAAATCATAGTCGCGAAATTCTTCATGATCTTCTGAGATGCTCAAATCCTAGTATGAGATTTCTCAAAAAAAATGTTAGAATGATCTATCACTATCCAACATTTAAAATATGATGAAAAAATATATATATGATTTTTCTCTACTTTGTAGTTTTCAAACATACACGGATCGTATCAAGTTTTCAAAGTAAAATATACTTTAAAAACTTGGTAACGAATCTCTAATACCAATTGTGGAAAACTAGAAGGGGGGGTTGAATAGTTTTACCGATAAAAACTTCGTTTTAAACTATTTAGATCGACTTATGTTAATCTATTTAAGGTGTGTGTTGGATGTTGATAGATAAACATATAAATAAGTAATGTAAAAGATAAAGAGTAAGTAACACAAAACCACGACACGAGTATTTATAGTGGTTCGGCTACAAGGACACCTTCCTTGCCCTACTCCACTCCCCGAGTTCCCTACTCGAGAGTTCGTAAGCACTACACAACACAAGCTCCTTCATGTGGCGGAGAATCCTTCACAACGTCGCCTACTCTTTATCCGGTACAAGGCTAGACACCGGGTTCTTCCACGACGTAGAACCAAACCTATCACAACGTCGCCTACACTTTATCCGGTACAAGGCTAGATACCGAGTTCCATTACAAAGGAGGAACTACTACCCAACACTACACCAATACACAACAACCCCAAAGGAAACACACTCCTTATTACAACATCATAAGGATATCAATATCCTTTAACCCAACCTATCTATCTTGTACATCGATGCACCATATCGAGTGTACTCGCTTGGCACCTTTCACTAATGCCTTCGACACAACCCTTTGGCACGTTTCACTAATGCCTTCGACATGACTCTTTGGCACCTTTCACTAATGCCTTCGACACGAACTTTCGGCACCTTTCACTAATGCCTTTGACACGGACCTTTGGCACCTTTCACTAATGCCTTCGACATAACACTTCTAAGGAGGGAGGAAAGAACTATCAACAAGATAACTTCAGTAGTCTTGATGATGACGAAGCTTGGCAACCCATGGACTTGAGCTTGCTCGACTTCAAGAGGTGGTGATTCGCTTTTAAGAGGAACCTAGAGAATCACACAAATACAAAACTACATAGAAAGATCCTTTGGATCTGAGGTTAGAGAGTTTACAATACTAAGAGAGAGTATGTGTAAAAGGAATGATTTACAAGAGAGAAATGGCTCACTATTTATAGGCAAATTTCTCTACTGTACCCCGGTTCCCATGGATCCTCCCGGAGGGATCCGAACTGTCTAATTCAAGGGATCCGCCGGTGGGTCACTTAAGTCCAGATTTTGGGTTGCAAATCGGTTTATGGGTTATGGGTTATGAACCATGGGTTATACAAGATGCAATGTATCTAGACATTGGATCATGGGTCATGGGTCATGGACCATGGACAATACCCAACATGACTTCATGCATGATGTCATGCAATGGGTCATGGGTTATGGATCAAGCTTCATGGGTATGGGTCATGGATTTTGGGTTTTACCCAAATACATTCAATGTATCTAGTCAATGGGTCAAGTACTTAGATTTTTACCCATTACATTACCTATTACAATATAAGTATGCACATTTCCATATTATGTAAGCACTAGTTGTTATACATATGTATTTCTATAAAATATGAACACTATTACTTGTTTAGTGTTTTATATGAAAATGTAAGTGTGTTAGTAAACTATTGGCTCAAACCATTTACGTATTTTATTTGTTTCGTTAAAATGATTTTACGTTTGTTATCGACAAAACAATAGAAGATCGTAAAATATAAATAAATGTTAACAGTAGTCCTTGGGAAGGGCTCCCAGTAGTCCTTGGGAAGTGGCTCCGAGTAATCTTTGGGAAGAAGCTCCCAGTATGTGTGGTTTGTTTGCATCCTGACTATACGTCGAAAGACCCTTGTGGTATGTTGTGTCTATTGGTAGGTTCAATTGTCGTATATCTCGTGATTTTATTTAAGTGCTCGTATATGTATATCTTGTTCACTATTGTCCTACACGCTTTAACATACTTGACTTTTGTACAAAACTGTGGAAAACTAGAAGGGGGGTTGAATAGTTTTACCGATTAAAACTTCGTTTTAAACAATTTAGATCAACTTATGTCAATCTATTTAAGTTGTGTGTTGGATGTTGATAGATAAGCATATAAATAAGTAATGCAAAAGATAAAGAGTAAGTAACACAAAACCACGACACGAGTATTTATAGTGGTTCGGCTACAAGGACATCTTCCTTGCCCTACTCCACTCCTCGAGTTCCCCACTTGAGAGTTCGTAAGCACTACACAACACAAACTCCTTAATGTGGCAGAGAAGCCTTCACAACGTCGCCTACTCTTTATCCGGTACAAGGCTAGACACCGGGTTCTTCCACGAGGTAGAACCAAACCTATCACAACGTCGCCTACACTTTATCCGGTACAAGGCTAGATACCGAGTTCCATTACAAATAAGGAACTACTACCCAACACTACACCAATAAACAACAACCCTAAAGGAGACACACTCCTTATTACAACATCATAAGGATATCAATATCCATTAACCCAGCCTATCTATCTTGTACATTGATGCACCATATCGAGTGTACTCTCTTGGCAACTTTCACTAATGCCTTTGACACGACCCTTTGGCACCTTTCACTAATGCCTTCCACTTGACTCTTTGGCACCTTTCACTAATGCCTTCGACACGAACCTTCGGCACCTTTCACTAATACCTTTGAAATGGACCTTCGGCACCTTTCACTAATGCCTTTGACATGGACCTTCGGCACCATTCACTAATTCCTTCGACACAACACTTCTAAGGAGGGAGGAAAGAACTATCAACAAGATAACTTCAGTAGTATTGATGATAGTGAAGCTTGGCAACCAATGGACTTAAGCTTGCTCGACTTCAAAAGGTGGTGATTCGCCTTTAAGAGGAACCTAGAGAATCACAAAACACAAAACTACATAGAAAGATCCTTTGGATCTAAGGTTAGAGAGTTTACAATACTAAGAGAGAGTATGTGTAAAAGGAATGATTTGCAAGAGATAAATGGCTCACTATTTATAGGAAAATTTCTCTATTGTTCCCCGGTTCCTACGGATCCCTCCCCAGAGGGATCCGGCTAGTGCAATCCAAGGGATCCACCAGCTGGGTCAGCTTAAGTCCGGATTTTGGGTTGCAAACCAGGTTATGGGTTATGGGTTATGAACCATGGGTTATACAAGATGCAATGTATCTAGACATTGGATCATGGGGCATGGGTCATGGACCATGGACAATACCCAACATGACTTCATGTATGATGTCATGCAATGGGTCATGGGTTATGGATCAAGCTCCATGGGTATGGGTCATGGATTTTGGGTTTACCCAACTACATTCAATGTATCTAGTCAATGGGTGAAGTACTTAGATTTTTACCCATTACATTACCTATTACAATATAAGTATGCACATTTCCATATTATGTAAACACTAGTTGTTATACATATGTATTTCTATAAAATGTAAACACTATTACTTGTTTAGTGTTTTATATGAAAATGTAAGTGTGTTAGTAAACTATTGGCTCAAACCATTTACGTATTTTATTTGTTTCGTTAAAATGATTTTACGTTTGTTATCGACAAAACAATAGAAGATCGTAAAATATAAATAAATATTTTTACGGCTTATTTGTATTAACACAAACCTCTTGTTTGTAACTCTGATATTATTAATTGAATGGTAACTGTTCAAAATGTCTCATTTAGAGATCATTTTCTATAACTTGTATTGTGTGCTAATAAGTAATACCTCAGTGACACAATCTTCCGCTGCGATATTTTTGAGGTGTTACAGATTGGTATCAGAGCATTGGTTATAGAGAACTAGGTTGCATTTAATACCTAGACTATAATTGCTTTTACATTAAGACTCTCTTCTTTATTTGCTTTAAATACACTTCGTGCGCATATGCTTTTTGTTAGTTGTTTGTCTAGATCCACGCTGTTGGATGATATGACTTATGTATTTATAAGGAAATCCCAGAATATAGTCGAGTCATCAAAAATATGGAGCTCAGTAATAACTAGTTATTTAAATTGATCTTGTGGTAGTTCTTGTTTGATGAGACATGAGATTTAGTTAAACAAAAATTATTATATAGTTGTAGAGATTTGTCGATTTGCACGAAGACGGAGTTTTCTTGAGAATGTTTTGTTTACATAGAATTATGTATGCAATTTTTATATATGCTTACTTTTTCATGATTTTAATACTTACAGGAGATTTCTTTGTAGTAGTGCGACACTCGAACCTTTCTACAAATGTGACTGGTTCTTTCAATCATTGTCACCCTCTCTAGATACACACACTATGTTGCCCTTTCATCACTTGGGAGCGAATGATAGAATGTCTACCCAATTAGGTAGCGTCAATCGCTGAGATATGTGTGCCTGGTAATATGTACACATGTGAAATGAGGCAATTATAATTATTGTGGCCAACATAATTATAAATGCATCACGACCCACGTGGACATATGTGACCATGCTTGCATTAATCAATGTTGACTCAAGTTAGTAACGATTTAAGACTAAGTAGTCTAGGAATTTACCTCATATCTGACGTCGACAAATGTCCTTCCTTGTAGAAATCATGGGACCAAAGAGAGTAACTCGTAGCTCTGGCCGAGGTAGTGCGACACCAAGGGGTGGAATGACTGGTGGACGTGGAGGTAGAGGAGATGGTCGCGGCACTAATGAAAATAGCAATGATGGTGGAAATCCTGATTTCTCCGCCATTATTGCCAAACAACTACAAAACCTACTTCCTACTATAGTCACCCAAGTTGGCAATCACATCAATAACTCGGGAAACCACGGAAGCATAAATGACACCACCAATGATGGAGGAGGAAATGGTAACAACAACAACAACAATAGGACTCGATGTACATATAAGGAAATTTCGGCATGAAAGCCAATTGAGTTTGATAGTAAAGGAGGCGCACTGGCATATACCCGATGGGTCGAGAAGATGGAGTCAGTGATCGATATTAGTAATTGTGCAACCCATCAGAGGGTGAAGTATGTTGCATGCTTACTATCAGGAAAGGCATTAACATGGTGGAACACGCAGATTCAAGCAAAGGGTAGGGAAGCAACCATAGGCATAACATGGGATGAATTTAAGGCACTACTAAAAGAGGAGTACTGCCCAGGTAATGAAATTCAAAAACTAGAGAATGAGTTTTGGCATCACTCTATGGTAGGGGCTGGTCATATAGCCTACACGGATTGGTTTCATGAGCTAGCCAAACTAGTTTCTCATCTGGTTACCCCTGCATCCAATCGAGAGGTACATATATGGCCTTGTTCTCGAAATTCATGGGATAGTGAAAACAACTGAGCCTTCTACAATTCAAAGCGAAATATTAAAATCGGGAGCCCTGACAGATAAGATGGTTAGGAATGGGACTTTTCCCAAGAATAATGATAAAAGTAAGGGAGTGAGTGAGTCGGGCGAGCAATTGGGTACAACGATTGACAACAAGAAGGCAAGAGGATTTGCGGCAACTGTTTCTGGTCAGCAAAACATAAACGTTCAAAACTCCTAAAGTGAGATAGATTAGTTTCCCTACTATACACCAAGGAAAAAGGTGACTTACCCTTTAAAACAGTGGAAGGAAGCATGTTAATCAAATATGTAGCAGTTAAAACACAATCAGATCAATAAACAAGAGGAACCCCCCCTCCCCATGAAACATAAGACTTCTAGCAATATTCAACAAATGTGTGTGTTTACTCTCAGCAATCCCATTTATTGTGGTGTGTATGCACAAGTAGGTAGATGTAAAACACCCATAGTATTTAAAAAAATCAGACATTTTATGATTTACAAACTCAATACCATAATCAAACCTAACCACTTTAATCTTTTTATTAAATTGTGTCAATACCATATTATAAAAATTCACAAACATCTCAAAAGCTTCATCTTTAGTTTTAAGCATATACACCCACACATACCTACTGTAATCATCCACAATGGTCAGAAAATATCTAAAACCCTCCCTGCTAATCACTTTTTAAGATCCCCAAACGTCAAGATGAATGAGTTGACCAAAAACCACATATTTGTTTTCACTTAAAGGAAAAGAATCCCTTGTTTGCTTTGCCTTATGACAAACCTCACAAGGACCTTCATGATTGACATTTGAAAATTTTAGAGAGCCTTTTAACAATTTCAAAACTTGATTAGCAGGGTGTTCTAGCCTATTATGCCAAACTTCCTTAGACACGTAACAAACAGAAAACTCACTTTGATTAACCACATCAGACTTATTATACTCTTTATCAAACAAGTACAAACCACCAAATTCACTACCAGTCCCCAAAACAGTCTGTTTTCTCAAATCCTGAATATAACACTTAGTCTTATCAAAACCAACATTGAGTTAACTATCTTTATTCATCTTAAGCACAATCAACATACTAATACAATATTCAGTCACGACAAGGACATCAAACAAAACCACAAATTTATTAAGTCTCAAGTTTCCCACATGGGTCATGTTAGCCATAGTTCCATTTGGGTGACCAAATGTGAGTTTTAAATCAATAATATAAATTAAACCAAACATGTTTTCAATATTATTAGTCATATGCTGATTAGCCCCTGAATCAATGATCCAACCCAAATGATAACTAATCCCATTAACCTTTATATTACCATAAAAAAAACTTGTAACAAGAACTACTACCTACCATGTTGGCATGAGCAGCATAACAGGTTTTATCATTCAAAAGACTCATCAACTTCATAACATGTTCATTTGTAAAAGACATAGTGTCAAAAAAAGAGTTTTGATATCACTATAACCCCAGACACACCCCTAGCATCACTATAGTATTCTTGTTATTATTAAAGTTGCTAGCAGGTTTTAAATTTGGCTTTTTCTTGAATCCAGGAGGATAACTAATGATTTCAAAACATTTGTCAATAGTATGACCCTTTAAACCATAGCTTTTACACAAAAGACTGTCATAATTCCTATATTCTGATTATTACCATTATTGTTATTCCAATTAGAGGTGTTCCTTCTTCTATTGTTATCATTAAACTTGGAAACAAAAGCAGACACTTAAGGTTTATCAGTTTTAGCAGAGGTGGAAGGAATCCCTCTGTGGGATTCTTCCCTAGAGACAATAACAAAAGCATCATTGACTTCAAGAAGGATTTCTCTGGTCAGAATACTACTTCTTATAGGTTGATAAATGTCATCAAGCCCCATAAGAAACTGCATTAACTTCAAAAGTTTGCCATGGTCAACTAACTCTACCCTAGCTTCACAAGTACAGTCAGGCAACTTAGTAAGAATGTTAAACTCCTTCCATAAGGAGTTCAACTTATGATAATATTCTGACACAGGTAAACCTCCTTGTTTAAAAGAGTTAATCTTTTTAATTAAATTGAAAACAATTGAACCATCAAGTCTATCACATGTATCCTTTAACTCTTTCCAACAGTAGCAACATTATCAGAAAAAACATGACCCGATAAACATCTTGAGACAAAGAACTCAAAATCCAAGACAACACAATTGCATTACACCTATCCCATTGTTCAAGAAATATAGGACTAGCAGCATAATCAACTCTAAGAAAAGTTCCAATTAAAAAACCCATTTTATTCTTAATTTGTATAGCCAATTTCATAACACTAACCCATATCCTATAATTTTCAACACTAGACAACTTAATAGCAACAATAGAAGCACCATTAAAATCATTGACATGGAGATACATAGGATTACTCTGGTCGAAAGAACTAATCATAATAGCCATAATGAAAGCAGAAAGACAAGACAACAACCAGATAAACAACCAGGAAACAGACAACCAAAAACAAACAACTAGATAAACAAAACCAACAAACAGATAAGCAAACCAACAAACATGTAAACAGATAAGCAAAACAACAACCATATACTAAACAAACAATTCTCAACTTCCAAGACTGCCCAAATCCTAACCTCCATAAAAAAAAAGTAGTAACCAAACTCACACCTAAGGTGAACTTGGATCCAGCCAAGTGGACTCATTTTATTTTATTTTTTAGCACTATCACACTCACACTTTCACTTTACCGGAGGTCTTCCTGGAAGTATTCTGCCTCCCTATACCCTGCTCTGACGGGATTAGGTATTGTAGTTGTTGTACAGTAATTTTTGCTATCATTTGATATTTATAATCACGTTCATATATATTAACTTAATTTGTAGTGTTAATAATATGTATCAAGACAACATATATGTTGTGTTTTTCTTTTTAAAAATAATAATATCTAACGGGTATAAAAATAAGCGGGTATTTGTTAAATTTCAAAGTATATAAAAAGTGATAAATAATATAATGTATTTAAACTTAAACAATTAAAGTAACATTTATTACCGCATCTTTTTTTCCTACAAATTTTACATCAATATTTTTATATTTTTTTTTTTTTTTGGCCATAAACAGTTTGTTTAAGTTTGATAAAAAAGAATTTCAATTGGCCAATAAAAAATATTCAATTTTAAATAGAGCTCTCTCAATGATCCAATTTTAATTTATTAAACATTCATTCGGCACTTTTCAAAAATGTTGAGTTTAAGATATATGATAACAAATAAACCATATAGACACCACAGAGAACACAGCGGAAGACTTAGAATCATAACAATAATTAATTAACTGAAAGAATGCGTAACATACCTCTTGCAATTGGCTAGATCTCTTCAATGAATGTGATGAAGTGGTTTAAAGAGTTGTCCCTTACCGTTTTACAACTCAAACCAATTGATGTAACAATAGTGTGTTACACCACGTTCTTGTACACATGAATTAACAAACGAATTAAAGAGATTGCTAGATCTAACAACACAAAACTTGTTTTAGAAAAACAAAACCAAAACCCTAATAAATTAGGGTTGTTTGGCCGATTATGCAAGAGAGAAAAAGAGTAGAGTTTAGGTTAATGTGTGTGCACAAAAGTTAACCCTAAACTCTCACCCTATGTTTGCTTATATAGTGAATGGAAAACTTTGAGAAAAGTTAGGGTTTTGGTTGGAAAACCCTCCCAAAACGTTCAAGGACCAAAGGTGGACACCCAAATCTTTTCCTTTTATAACAATTTCACTATTAGTCCTTCTCTTTACATTTAACGACCGTTAGTCATTTTTCCGTTAAATACTTAACGATCGTTATTCAGTTTTGTGTAATAATTAATCGTAACCATTTTACATTAATTATTTTTTAACTTTAATTCTCATTCGTAATGTGTGCAATCCCGTGGTCACGAGTTCGAATCCGGACATACGCGTTTTATAAATATATACATATTCCTACAGCTCCCACTGGATATGTTTACAAAGCGTGTAATGACATTGGTTAGCGTCTAGCAACACGCCAATGCCCCCAGACGACTCGTGTATGGTTTTCGGAGAAAACCACTTTGATGATTCATCATCATATTCATCCTTTGTTTCTAATACCATGTTAATAAGAATATGGATCTCACTCATTTCTTAATTAACTATTCTGTTTCTCGCTTTATATGATTGATCAAGATTACCAATTCTTCCGAACATATTCCGAAGACCTTGGGCATGGCCATGCAAACATCTTGACAACCCTACGAGGGCCCAAGAAGATTATACTTCAAAATATATTTGAAGGAAACAAATCTTGTTTTGACTACGAGAAGAATTCATAAATTTCGCAACACTTCGAAAACAACCCTTATAACTACCGCCACGTATAACGTTAGATTGCTTCACGTAAATGCACTACATCCATGACAGTTCTCTGGTATCTCTAGTCAGAGGATAAATATTCATGATGTACTTAATGACTAAGATCCATAAAGTACCATCATGTGGGTGGGATAAGTCCTATACTCAATCCATTGAATATCATCTGAAATTAGTCATGCTACGCATCAATATACTTTCAAGTATATTCTAACTAATACTCAAAATTGTCTTAATTCAATATCATTCCCATGTTATTGATCGACAACGGACTATTTAGAATAACTTAAGTTATTCAAGGATTTAAACATGCAAATATAGGATAACATCATAATAAATAAACATAACAAAAATACTTTATTTCATTTGAATAATAATGTTTACATTATCATTTATCCAAATACTAAATATATCAATGCATGATAATTCTTAGTTAATGAATTTTGCCTCAAGTCATGATAATCATACTTGTTGACAGGGCATAATTTCAACTAACTTTGATCTATAGGAATTTTGAGAATACTTATTTCAAGAATTCAATAAGTGAATTTCTTGTATGTGTTTACACATATCTTGATATTGTCATAACATTCCATAAGGTGTGTGACAACCTGAACCACCTTTTATGACAATCATCTTTCAAAACTTTAAAGTTTAAAGTATTCTTTATTCTTTAATGTATAATGCAACTATGCTCTTAGTTGAGCATAACTAGTCAACATGGTCATCACCAAGGATACCGTGACTAGAATTGAGTGTCATCTCAATTATACCAAGCATCATTGTGTACAACAATATGCTCTTTAAATATCCGTAAACTTCGAGCAGGTTATAGTGTAATGTTGGTGCCTACCAAAACTCAAGTTTGTTGGAAATGACAATTATGAAACAATTGCCATATTTTCATCCATAGAATCTAGGAGCATCTCCGATCGTGGAATGTGATTCTAAATCCAAACATATTCCTTTTAAAATATTTATTACACTAACAACTTTCAATGTTGTCAAATCATCTTGTAATCAAGCATGACACAACAATCTTACAACATGATGTACATGATGAATCTTCAAGATAGACTTTAAGATCTCATTATATATCCATCATGTTCTATTAGACTCATTTATTTACCGCATATGTTTATAGTAATAAACATATATTCCAAGGTTGTATGTCTTATTTCCAAATCTTACAAACGAAGTTTCATTCCCAACTAAAACTTAATTTAGGTGGAATGTAGTTGCCCATACAACATATAAGATTTAAGAAAATAAAATAATACTCCCACTAGCTTTCAGGAATACTTATGAGCAATCTTATTTTAATTATGAAATCAAACATGGATTTAATTTTAAACATAAGAATCATCTCCTAGATGCATGCATATATCCATTCATGGATTCTTGCAGTCTGTACATATTCTAAGATTATTTGAATTCATAAAAACTCCTTTGCATTACTTATCGTCCTCGCAAAAGTAATTCCAGAACAAAGAGTTTTGATATTCATTGTCAAAATTTCATATCAATGAAACTAAGTATGACAATTATAATCTTTATAGTTCTATTTAATGTGTCAAGGAAAGAATATTCAATCATAGTTAATTGCTTAAGTATGATTAATATTATTATCACTAGACATACATTAAATACGTATACAATATTGTCCATATGATTTCTACACAAAGATTTAAACCACTAGGGTTTTCATCCTTTGAAGAAAATCATCTTCATTAAAATAAACCAAGTTTCTAAAGTTGATTATCTTTATGTACAACATCTCAACATTCCTAGTATGATTGATTTACCACAATTCAACATTTGGTAAATTCATCATTATGATTATCGAGCTTACCATGATCCTCAGAACTCATATTTCTCAAAGATATTAAATATCCGAGATATCATTTCGGATCTATGAATGACAATTCCATCATATTGAGGTGTATCATTTACATGTTTAGCCTCATCATGATATTTGCTAGTGCATTTTAGAAGATTATGTATTTTGTAATTTTAATCTTTCAAGATCTAAACCAAAACTCCCACTTATCTTTAACAATTTAAAGATTACCTTTAAATAGTTTAGCAAGTAGAGCAACAATACATTGTTCTCTTTTGGGATATTACAAAAACATTGACAGTTCCTGACATTAGTTTGTTACAACCCACTTTACAAGTAGTTTAACAAATTCAGAACTTCATTATAAGACTTAATGTGATTCATCACATTCCATAAACAAATGGTGTCTTATTAATCTTCTAGGTTGGAGTCTTATTGAGTATATTGAATCTATACTCAATCTACTAACCTTGATAACTTTTGGAAGAAACTATAGTTATCTTGAATCAAACAATGCCAATACATTTTGATTTTTCTAACTGAACATACCATAAGACTATGTTATTTCATTAGAATTAATATTGTAAGATAATCTAACAATATTTAAGATAACCATCTACTCTTTGACTTACCTATTTACCAACAAAGTAAAACTTAATGGTACAATAGAATTACCAAGTCAATTGCATGCATTATAACACAAGTATTTTAGACCAAGTCAAAAGACATAACAGTTATAATCCCACTATACGTTATAAGTCATTGATCAACTCATTGACTTCATGCATATGTCTTAAAACATAGCAAGTTAACGTCTTACTTTATATTGTAAGTCTCGTATTAAAAGACTTCATGTTTGTGACTTTACAAAGAAGTCATAAACATGTATAATTAAAGTAATTATGAACACCACCTTGGGTTTCAATTAATAATTTCAAGTTAATATTTACTACATATATTTAAGTCATTCAACGAATACTTAAAATCAAAGTAGTATTAGATTACTTCATTTAATTATGTCATTCCATGAAATGTTCAACGTAAGAAACTGCAAAATCATCCATGCTCGTTCTCACGACACGTGGATATTTTACCTTGGGCTATAATCTAGTTCACGTTCTCACGTAACATAAATTGTAACAACAAGTGTTTCTTAAATATTGAATGACATAAATATTTAAGATAAAGTAGTCTTTGTTATCATCTTGAAACATGTTCTTAATGGGCAATCATACACTTTTAAATGTATAATTCCTATTAGAACGTTACTCTCTTACCTTGCGGTCAAGAGAATCCATTTAAATCATATTTATATGTGTTGTACCTTGCACACAATAAGGATTTCTCCCACTTGTGCATGGAACAACATCATGTAGTAGATAAACAACACGATACACGTTCGTTTATTTGATTAATATGATTTGTGTCATAGATATAACAAGTAGATGTAGGACTATATTGTTTAGTAAGGAAACGCACATGACAATCCTTAAAAACATAAGTGCCTACAATTTGGAAAGTAATTATCTACATGATATTCAAGAGATAATTTGGATTACTACACAGCAAATAAGGCTTGTAGCTCCCACTGAATTAGAAATCGTTTCAACAACTTCTTATTCAGTAATGAAACACAATGCTCCCACTGAATTTGACAACATTTTAAATGTTTCATAACCAGTGAAAACTACTTGCTTGCTTTTTACTTTCCTATACCTTTGAAGAACCATACGTAATCATTACTAAGGTACTAAAAGGTGTATTCTACTCTATGAATGATGGGTTATCCATCAATGTTATTAACTCAAAAAATTGGGTATGCAATTTCTTCCTTAATGTGCCTACCATCCCATCGGTATGTAGCACCTTTAAAGGCTAAAGCAAAACAACTAGATAAAATATGCTAGTTTGCCTTTTACCAACATTCGCGGTAATTAGTCTAGCTTCTAATTTAGTAACTCATATACATGTTTTCCAGTTAACCAACATTCATGTTTGTTACAAAAGGATTCATTCACCAAATGAAGGTATTGAAATCTTTGTGGAAAATAAGATATGCAATTCATTGCTATGAGTTACATTAGAATTTAGACAATTCAAATGTTCCTATTATTACCTTTCTCATTCATGAAAAGGAATAGGATTGAGTCTCATTCTTCTCCCATGGAAAAGAGACTTTGTTTATCTTTTCGGTAAATTTATTCTCGATCAAACATTTGTTTGACAGCATAATGGATCAATTTACTAATAAAAGACTAAACCTCGTTTACGGTTAAATGTTGCATTAATACATTCAAAAGAATTACAAAATTCAATTTTAGTATTTTTGATAATTAACCTTTTCAAGAAAATTAAATACCCATGGTTCATAAACATATAACCATTTAATTTTCACTGAAAACTAGGATCCAAATTGACATAGTTTCATCACATCAGTTGATCTGCTAGTAATGAAATTATTCAAAATGGTACGAGTCGAGCCTCAATTGCCAATTTTCAAATTGCAATTCCTAGATTTATGGGATTTACATTTAGCCAATTTCAATTGCCATGTAAACATGTTTTATCCCCATCTTATGCCTTGAGTTGCCGCTCACTACAAAACTCAATTAAGTTGTCCAACTTAAGAAACCGCAAAATCATCCATGCCGTTCTCACGACACGTGGATATTTTACCCTTTGATTACGATCTAAATCACGTTCTCACGCAAATAAAAGGTAATCTCAGGTGTTTCCGTTTCATTGGATGGCATATAACTTAAATTAAGGGTAATAATTTTGATGTCAAATCAAATATGTACAAAGATGTCATGCATTCATCTTCGTAGCATTGTTTTAATGTTTAAACTTTTCATCATCAAACTTTAATCGAGGTATTGGTTACACCAATTAAAGAATTACCTTTAATTACCACTATATCCTACTAATGCATGAGTCATAAGACCCAAGTTATTCGGATAATTACCACAAAATTGGCACGTAGAATTTAAAGTAATTCACCCTTAAGATTTTATGCACACATATAGGAATACTTGGTAGCTCCATTAAGACGCACAAACGAGCGGAGAATCAGGTCAGCGCGAAGCATATTAAAAACCCTCATCTTTAGGGTCACAATTTAATGCGTACCCTCCTTGTACCCATCACACAGTTTGTCATTAATGGGTGAGCCGTTCTAACTATTTTGTGCAAAAAATCAATCAATTAAACGATTATGATTACTATGCTTAAAAATACATGTTTCACCATTGTTTAGGTCAGTTTATTTTTCTTGTAAAAATACCCTTGTTACACATAACAAACAAGCAAGTATTTAAAAAAATAAACAAATAAACAATGAATGCATAACATAATAATAAGTCATGCATATCAAATAGCCACATGCAAACATTTTTGATAAATCATATAAATAATCAATTCTAGATCATCAATATGTATATATTTAATTAAGACTTTCACCCGCTTTCGACTATGTACAAGGTGAGCCACATGCATTGATTCATCGATCATGTAAGTCAAAATTAAAACATATACCACATAGCACATAATTGATTAAATAATAATGATTGAGGTCTTCCCCAATTTTAGATCTATCATAATGTTTAGTGTATACCACTTAACCAAGTAAAACATACAATAAAAGCAGATCTATGATAAAACATGCATGTAATTATCATGGATATAAATCACACTTAACAATTAATGCAATTAAACAGAGTTACGCAATACACATAAAATTGCATGCAACCTAGGGTTTCTAATCCAATTAAAACTCAAGTTTACAAAACCCTAATTAGGGCACCAAAAAAATGCCCCCCCTAAAAAATTAGGGTTTAGGTTTTGCAAACCCTAGATCTACGCATACAATTAATAACACAATCATGTTTATATATTTTATGTGTTTCAGTAATTAATTACTTGTTATACAATGCTCGTGATGCCACTGTTGAGTTTAAGATATATGATAACAAATAAACCATATAGACACCACAGAGAACACAACGGAAGACTTAGGAACATAACAATAATTAATTAACTGAAAGAATGCGTAACATACCTCTTGCAATTGGCTAGATCTCTTCAATGAATGTGATGAAGTGGTTTAAAGAGTTGTCCCTTACCGTTTTACAACTCAACCCAATTGATGTAACAATAGTGTGTTACACCACGTTCTTGTACACACGAATTAACAAACGAATTAAAGAGATTGCTAGATCTAACAACACAAAATTTGTTTTAGAAAAACAAAACCAAAACCCTAATAAATTAGGGTTGTTTGGCCGATTATGCAAGAGAGAAAAAGAGTAGAGTTTAGGTTAATGTGTGTGCACAAAAGTTAACCCTAAACTCTCACCCTAGGTTTGCTTATATAGTGAATGGAAAACTTTGGGAAAAGTTAGGGTTTTGGTTGGAAAACCCTCCCAAAAACGTTCAAGGACCAAGGTGGACACCCAAATCTTTTCCTTTTATAACAATTTCACTATTAGTCCTTCTCTTTACATTTAATGACCGTTAGTCATTTTTCCGTTAAACACTTAACGATCGTTAGTCAGCTTTGTGTAATAATTAATCGTAACCATTTTACATTAATTATTTTTAACTTTAGATCTCATTCGTAATGTGTGCAATCCTCTGGTCACGAGTTCGAATCCGGACATACGCGTTTTATAAATATGTACATATTCCAACAAAAAATCTCTTATTATATAAGAGATTTTTCGTTAGCAACTCCCATACATGTTGGTTAATCCAGTGATAAGGATGTAAACGAATCGGACGGATACGAACGAAGTTTTGTTCATGTTCGTTCATTTAATTTTAACCGGACAAATAAACGAACAAGAACACTTAAACGAACAAATTTTCTTGTTCATGTTCGTTTATTAAGAAAATGAGTTGTTCATGTTCGTTCATTAAGATAATAAACGAACGCTAAACAAACATAATTGAAAAAAATATAAAGTTTATTAAATTATGCATAATATAATGTTTTATAAGTTTGTTTTCTTAAATATATCAATTTTAAAATTATACAATTAAAAGATATGACATATGAACATAAATAAATAAATGAACATAAACGAATGTTAATGAACGCATAATCGGACGTTCACGAACATAAGTGAACGGATGTGACTTTTGTTCATGTTCGTTTATTTAACTAAACGAACATAAAGTATTGTTCATGTTCGTTCATTTAATAAATAAACGAACATAAACAAACTTTTTACTGTACGGTTCATGGAATGTTTACTGAACGTTCAGTTCATTTACAGCCCTATCCAGTGATGTAGAAATTAAAATAGACATAAAATAAAACATTAATTCTGATCGTAAAGTTAATGCAAATATATACTATATAGAGTTGAAATGAAAAGTTAAAATCACAACTCTGATATCAGGCTTATTTTTGTTTTTTTTAAAGGTTGAGATTTATAAACACGAGAAGAGTGGATCCGAAGAAGGAAACCACTAAAAAGGATACAACAATTCAAATATAAAACAATGGGCAAACCCGTAGACAAACAACCACGCGCTTAACAAAGACAAGCACCAAACTACGACTATAAAAATATCTCAAAGGCTTAGAAATCCCGTCGCCCAATCGGAAACGGACAAGTTGCATCGGGTCAAAATCCAATCTTTTGATATCCGATTGTACTGAGGGAAGATGTCTCCTTTTGACACCATCCGATATGAAGTTTTATTAATCATCAATTTTAAATTTCTTTCGTGCTAGAATTGTAATTTTCAACTTACTTGTACGCAAGTAAGTCAACTGATGTGGCATGTAGACGAAATGGACGATGGTTAATGTTTAAAATGTTTTTAAAATGAGAAACATGATACAACAATATTGATTCACTATAAACAAAGCTTTGATTTGAAATTGCACAATATTTTGTGCATTATTCGTTGTACATTAATGTACATGTTTGGGGTGTGACCACGTTTTAATTGTACATTGGGGCTTGATATCAAAGCTGCCATAAACTCGCAACAAATCTCATGTCCCCTCATAGGACTATAGACTATTGACCACTCAGTGGGACCCACGCACGTTCCACATGGGACCTACAGCATCATCGTACCCCTTCCTGTTTCCAAACATATGATAACAATGTCTCCTTGTACAAACACCAATCTAGTACTCCCACGTGTTAAGTGGCCCCACCATAGTCTCATCTTGTACCCGGTATTTTCGACACTATACGGAATCAGTCGGGTTGGCTTGGTCGGGTTATTATCAATTCGAATTCGAGTTAAAGTCGG
Organism: Chrysanthemum lavandulifolium; assembly: GCA_022545495.1. NCBI lineage: Eukaryota > Viridiplantae > Streptophyta > Magnoliopsida > Asterales > Asteraceae > Chrysanthemum > Chrysanthemum lavandulifolium. Next base: position 226,530,447 of record CM040240.1, on the reverse strand, counting down.
TCCAAATTAAAAATAAACGTCTCGAATTTGACTTTATTTAAACTCGAGTTAGTTGGATTTGGATCAATTCTAGTCGGATCAACTCGGGTCGGGTCAGGTCACTTTTGGTTATAGTCATACATTTGCATATTTGTTCTAATTTATATTGATAATTTATAAAATAATATATTAAAAATTAAAAAAAACCCTTATTAAGATTCAAACGGATCGGCCAACTCGAGTTAATCAAACATTTTAACCCGATCACCGATCTATTTAGTATTTGGGTTCTCGGGTTGACCGAATAACTTCGAATTCAATCTTTGACTCGAGTAACCCACCCAAATAGGCTTATCGGGTTCGGGTCGTGTCGGGTATTTTGACACTCCTAAATATGATCATCGATAGTTTAATAAAACAAGAACTTCACAACCGAAACATAGTATACTTAAATATACATGTACCTGACAAAAACCAAAACAACACGGAACCAACTTCCACAAGTCGGTCTATTCACACAACGACTTCTTTTTTTCTTTCCATGTAAGACGTGTCGTTCAAGGTGTCTTTTTTTAGCAAACAGACATAGGTGGGGTGCCAACAAGTCACATAGACGCGTTATGTGTCTTACTACCACCCGCCTTAGACTAGTGGTAATAGTGACATTCATCATCATCGCCAACTCAGCGCCATGTCAACTTCTCTCTCCTCAGCCAAAATCACCAGCACCATATTGTAATAACACAACCAACATCAACACCAAAACATACCCCACTTAAATACAAAGATACCTTACAAAAATAAAATATCACACACACACACGCTACAATAACAACTTCCACACCTCCCACAACTCGATCGTCTGAACGACCGAGTTCTCCTTTTTCCAACCCAACGCACGTCTTTCATGAGTCAAGCTAATAAGTAGGACGCGTCTTTAAAGGCCATAGAACGCGTCTTGAGTGGCTTGTTACCACTAGTCTAAGAGTCATAACTGGGATAAGTGATGATATTTGAAGTTGTTGAATGTAACTTGAAGATAGCTGAGACGATGTTGTAAAGACTATAGCATTATCTCTCCAATTTAGATTGATAAGATAAGACTTTATAGTGGGATTGAAGATAAGTCAAACCAATACTAAGCTCGAGCTCGACGAATACATTGTATGAAAAATGAAGGTCGATTTGGATACTTAGACGACTTTGTTAGGCAAGCTTGAATTTGGTACACTTGGAGCTCAAAGAAAATGGGAAATATCAATCTAAGTGAGTGGCTCTGTCATAAACTCATGAATATTTAGTTAAAGTATACGTATGTTTAAGAGAATTCTGGCATACCGCTATCTTTGAATCATGTCATGTATATTTGATTAAAGGTGTGTTTGTTAAAAGTAGTAGATGGCGGTGAATGTAAGAAATAGAACATGAATTGTAATCAAATTCATCGTCATGACTTTTAAAGAAGATTGAAAAATGATCTTTCTTAAAAAATAGCAAAACTCACCGCTCATTTGCCAACGACTACTAAAAACTAAAATGTTCATTGCTCATCGTTCACCACTCCAAAAAGCTCCACACCGCTCCGCCAAACATACCCTAACTCTCTTGCTCATCGTTCAGTCAAGTGTTTTCTCCAAATATCACAAGTATATGATTAGGAAGATAAGTATAGAGAAAAAAAATATACATAACACTTTCTGTGTTTTATATCACATGCTTTAACATTCATAGATAACCATTTTAAATAATAGACAACTCAATAATTTCAATTATTGGTACCAAAAAGGAGGATATAGGCTTTTTAGACTGCTCCTAGGCAACGGAAATGAAATGATATCAAACAAAGTTCATTATATGTTGTTGTTACGGAGTATGTTGTCTTGTAAATATTTATAGCCATAAATGGGCTTTATAGAAATTTAAAGCTTTGCGCTTAAAATGGAAAAGTGTTCTAGTTATATGGTGTCTCTTAAAATGTTGGTCGTTTACTCTTTAGTAATAGACGATTGATTTGAGATAATTTGAAAAAGAAAGGTGAACAATTTGTGATGTAAGCATTAATTATAAAAGAGATGATTTGCACACTTTATTAATTGATTGTGACACTCAAAAGTATTGTGTATTAAAATATATACTCATATATCACTTTTACTCATGTTCACCCGATAAAGATATTAATGTCAAGATACAATATTTTTTAATGTGCCAATCAATTAATAGAGTGTGCAAATCAACTCCCTAATTATAACTTGGATTTTGACTAGTAGTGGTGACCTCAAGTGACCTGAGCTACCTTTGTCACTTTAGCGATAACTTAACATTTTTTCTCTAAAACTAAATGCATGATCAAATGCTCATAACGATGACCAAATCTTTTTTTTAATTAAAATTTCGTTAATAACTAAAAACACATTACATTAATAACTTAAATAAAAAAACATTATAGTAATAATATTGCTCATTTGTTCGACACCAAATATGTTCCACTAAATCGGCTTTAAGACTTAGATGAGTTTTCTAGCTTTGTATATCTCTAATAACTTGTAACACGTCTTCGGGCGTTAGCACGAAATCATCTTCATAATGTTGCTCCTTATAAAAGGCGTGAGAGATTGTCTTCCCTTTGTCTTTTAAAATAATATTATGTAATATGATACAAATGTACATCAAATCCATAATTTTCTTAAGACTTTGCGACCAGCGAGAGTTTTTATTATAACCCACTTTTTTAGCACGCCAAACGTGCTCCACATCTTTTCTTGTTGTTTTATGTGATTGCTTATACCTTATTCGCCAGTATCATTCGCCTCGGTTGTAAAATAGACTTAACAAGAACAGCCCATTTCGGATATATAGCATCAGTAAGATAATATACCCATTCATAAGTCACGTCGTTAGCCAAAAATGTAACCTCTGGTGCTTTCCCGTCTTTGAGATCATTGAAAATAAGCGATTGAAGTATAACGTTGATATCGTTGTTCGACCTGTCAACACCAAAGAACGCATGCCAAATCCATAAGTCTTGTGAGGCAACCGCTTCCAATAAAATGAATGTACTTGACCCGTGATCACCCCTCGCATAATTAAGCATGATATGTAGTTGGGCATTGAGCCCACAACCAATCCGTCATGATCGATGCTTCCTAAAATCTCGGACAACCCATGTTTCTCCTCGTGAAAAGCATAGAGTTTTTCGACATCGGTATTAGTATGCCTTCGCAAATGTTCCTCTATATATAAGTCCATAACCCCTTAATGAAAGCGTCGAGCATCACGAGAAGTTTTATCACCAATTTGCGATATTCTTCTTAAGCATCGTGAACGGTGTTGTATGCTAATTGACAAATTGCGAGGTACGCTTCAATGTGGAAATGCCAACTTTTCTACAATCAATACCTTATTGAAAATACAAATAATTACAGTTAATTCCGAACAATGCGTATGAAAAGTGAATGACTCATTCGAACCGCTTTACGGAATGTACGTGCGTCACACATTGGGTTTTCAACGAAGTAACGATCATGAACACCGTAACAATCTATATGTACCGGGTTTCGTGGGTTTCTTTGGGATTGTCGAAGTGGAAGCATGAATAAGCAAAGCGGCGTATTTTAAAAACTCCAAGGTTAAACTATTAACTTCGTCTTCTTCATTTGGATCCGTAAAAAATTTTGATCGGAATTCATTTGTTTGAGTTAAGAAGTCAAAGTGTGTAAAAAGATTGAGGTTGAGAAAATGTGTATAAATATAGAAAAGTATTGGAGTATTTATATGGTAACTTTATTAAAATTTATTTATTTTTTAAAATCAAACACCCAAATGGTCCATTTAACTAGCCAATGGCTACTTTTTGCATTGCATTTGGTCGACATTGTGACCCAACCAAGCCATAAAAAAAAGTGGGGAAGGGGGGAGAGGGAGGGGGTAGACGCGTTCGATTAGGACTTTCGTAGGGGTGGGGGACGCATTCCTGGGTGGCGACCGATCCAATGGTCGACCTCCCATTACGACCAGCCTTACAATAACATCAACACTGTGTTCTTTAGTTTTGTTATTAAAGAAAGGAAAAGTAGGGTTTAGGGTATTTTCCTCCCAAATTTGGGAGGAAACACTTTACTTTAAGAATTAACAAAAATACACTAACTTTCATTCTATTTCATTTTCTTTTCTTATTTAAGTAATACTTGAGAACACAATCTCTTCTTTTCCTTTTCACTTTCCTTTTTTTCCTCCATAAATCTAACTCGAGAACACAGTGCAAGTGAAAAAAAATATCTATAAACCATGTGATTCTTAAATATAATAGACATTGTAGATATTAAAGTGGAAGTTTTAACCATGAAGTAACTTTTGCAAAGTGAATGAATTTTGTCAGCACATATTTGTTAGTTTTTTGAAATTTAAATACTGATAAAATTAAAGAATTTGTTAACCATAACCTCAAGGTTATGGTTAAATTATTAGGACATGAAATATATGTTTATACTTTGAAAATAAAATGTTGGAATCACTCCTAAACTAGAATTCAAGTGTTAGTAATTAATATGTAATAGTTAGCTTAATTATGGCTTTTATGATAGTAATCAAGGCTAGGCTCATGTAGAAAGCCCATGAGCCTATGCCAATCCCAATAAGGAAAGAATGGGAACTTGGTGTGTTGCCCTAGTTCCCTCCTATAAATAATCTTGTAAACCCTCACTTGAGGGTTGGTTGTTCACTCTTACATTTATCCTAAGCATAAACCTTTCTTCATATCTTACGCATAAGTGTAACTCGTGTTCATCCGATCTCTCTTTTCTATATTTCTTCATATTGATGCTTGTGTTACATAAATGGGAACCTAACAGTGGTATCAATCGCCAAATAGTTGGGTGAAAAGAATTTGTTTTTGAAGTTTTAGTGTTACGCGTAACTCTCGGTTCATAAACTTCCTCACGCATAAAAACTCATTTTTTACACTTTACAATCCAAGATTCTTGTACTTTCAAGGTTTTTAGGTGTTAAAATTTCGCTTTTGGCAAAAGTTTCAAACTTTACGTGTATTTCATTGGTTTTAAGCTTGATTTTAAACGTGTATTCATTTTCACGTGTAACGTGTCTACAAGTTTTGGATCATCAAGTTTCACACTTTTGTGTTATTTTGGTGATATTGAAGTCGTTTCATGACGTAAACTGGTTTAGAAACACTTTGGGCTAAAAATCGCTTTGGTTAAGTTTTACGATAACAAAACCCTAAAGTTATGCGTAAGATATCCGTGGTTCGATCTTGATTTTCTTGATTTACCTGTTTTCTTGCTTGGATAAGCCCGAAAACACTTCGACTTTGGATATCTTTTACACCGAGATTAGTGTAAAGGATTTTGGGAAAACCCTAATTTTACGCATAAGCTAAAACTTACGCGTAGAACTCTTTACGCCTAAGCATTTTCTTACGCATAAGCTAATCTTACGCATACGTTTTCTACGTCTAACTTTCAGTTTACGCCTAACCTTAGTGTTTCTCAATTATTACGCATAAGCTAATCCTACGCGTAAGTTTGGTGTTTTTACGCTTAAGGTTTTCTTTGCCTAAGCTTGGTTTCTATGCCTAAGGACTCTTCACCAACAAAGTTTCATTCGACTACAAAGATCCATCATCAACACAAGTTTCAAAATGTCTCAACCACCATACTCTAACTACTTTCCTCATGTGTATCCTCAACAACAACAACAACAACTAAGTCAACAACAACATCAATTCAATCTACAACAACAAGTTTATCAACAACAATTTCAACAACAACATTTTCCACAACAAGGAGCAATTCCACCACAAATGGTTCAACCACCACCAAGTCTTCAAGTACAACCTTACACAAACATTCACAATCAACATCCGTCTGTGAATACTATGAAGGAACCGTCTTGGTTTGGAAAGATGTGAAGCTCTAAGTAGCCAACAATCCATACATGAAGTGGATCACTGATAGACCTCCAATGCTCACTCCCTAAACTATGATCAATGGGTGATAAGGTTCTTTAGGTTACGTGATATAAAGAAGCCACATGGAAAGTTCTTAAAGAAGGTAATCATGGAAGGTCCATTTCAGATGCCTCACCGTCATTACACCGGAGATCCAAATGCTACTCCACCAAGAGGTGATGTCACCAACATTGCAACTCTTTTCGACCACCGCCGATGAACTTCTACATTTCAAGTCGATGAGCTAGCAATGCAATACATCCTTTTGGGATTACCCAATCCAATCCTTCAAGTGTTGATGCTCAAAAGATCGCTAAAGCAATGGGAACATATTCATCTTCTCATGGAAGGCATCGCACTCAATCAAGAAGACATGGAATCCAAAATCTACTTGGCTTATGAACACTTCATGATTGAACCCGAGAGACATTAGAGTCATATCATCATCGCTTCTCGACATCATCAATGACTTGGATAAACACAACATCATCATGCCAAGAATTGTCACAACACTAAGTTCCCGAGTAGTCTTGGTCCCGATTGGGAAAAGTATGTCATTTTCATCCTAAGCTAAGAATCTTCATCATGCTTGCAACAAGGGTTTGTCATGATTGCTAGAGCCTTCTACCGATACTCTAACAAATCCAACAATCGATTCGTACCTCATCTAACACAAGGAATCAGTTGTTGTTAACAATGGACGTGTTGAAGTTCGTAATCGTGGTAATGTTCGTTAGATGGGCGGTGGTCAAGGGTTTAATACAATGGGAAGGAATAACATGGGTGCTCCACAACAACAAAGGGCTCAGTGGTTGAACAGGTAATGCTCGAGAATGGGGTTAATGGTCTTCGTTGTTATAATCAGAATGAGAAGGGTCATCCGCTAATGCATGCCCAAAGCCGAGGACAAGAGGCGCTTATCATAAAGAGGCTTTACTCTTGGCTCTCAAGGATGAAGTCGGTGGAACTCTTACCAACAAGGAACACGGCTTCATGGCGGATGATTCGATGATGACATGGAGGACTTGCAGCTAATTCAAGAGATGATGTTGATGGAACACATGCAAGCTCTTCACATGAGTGACACAGCCCAGTGTATGACATCGACGGCTTGTCTCGTGTAACGGATCAAACTTTACTCATTCATGATCCGATATCTCACCAACATCTACATCCGACAAGGATCAAAGTGTTCAACATGCGCCATCTACATCTCATTCAAGATAATCAAATAGACCCGTAGTTATATTTGACGATCAAGATGACCTTATGGTTACCATTGATAATCAAGTTGACTCGTGGTTATACTTGAGGATCGACTAATGATCATGTTGAGACTCACGTTAAACAAGATGAACCTTCGTCTCATCTAGAAGTTGAGCTCATGACCTTAATTAAAGACCAAGAATCTCGATTGGAAATTTGCAAGCAATTAAAAGAAAAAATGCACCGTTAACTAGGGATAATGAATGCTTAATAAAGCAACTCAACGCTTTCAAAACTCAAGAAAACGTGAACAAGGTTTTGAAGTCGCTTTTGCTAAATCTCATAAAACGAAAATCATTAGAACGACGGACACGTGATCTAGTCGCATCCAAGAATGCTTTGTTGTCTCAAATAGAACAACGAAACATGATCATAAACAACAACTTAACGCTCTTACCTTGAAACTCAAAAAGCCAAGTCCGAGTTATTAACTTGTCAAAACAGCTCGAGTACAAAAAGCATTCCACTAAACGAATAGATGACTATCTCGAGGAAATTGTCGACTTACAAAACAAAATCAAAGAGTTTCGAATCGTTGTTTATAAACATGGTGAATCAATCACAACGATTCAAAAGTTTACTTTAAACCAAATCTAAATGGATATGGACCGAATCTTGCGATTACAAACCTAAGTTTTCAAACGAGCATTCAAACCATATCCTCAAGTTTACAAAGGCGAACATAGAGTTGATGATTCCAGATGAGTATTGTTGAATATAATCGTCAAGAGGAATTAGATGCGTAAGAAGAGAGTCGATCAAAATTAGAAAATGTTGTTTATAACAAACCATTTAACTATTCAAAAGTCGTCACTTTCGTTGCACAAAAGGATTTTTCTAACACACCTGGGTTATCACACCTACTTCTAAGGGTCCCCTTCCAATATCGTATAAATTAATGGTCTTTACCTTCACTCGGTGAAATAAAACCATTAGCCGAAAAATGTGAAGTTATAAAATATTTTGAAACATTCATTTGGACATCAAAATTTTGAACGTGAAATTGAATTTCATTCGAAATAAAAGTTGAACATTTTCAATCGCCTCACAAGATGCACAAAGAGATATTCTTCATAAAAGAATTTTACCTCATGTCCTAAATTTGAAAATTTGTGCTATATATTGGGAAAGGATTTTCACAAGGAGCTTGGACTTATGAAAGAGTTTTCGAACAAACAAACATCAATTTCAAATACAAAACGAAAAAAAATGTTACGAAAAGATGTTGATCGACTCTTGGAAGATGTCATCTCTGCTGATATCCATAATGTTGTGTTATTACATTCTTTTGCATATGCATTTCATTATATCTCTTCTGATACTGTTGATTCTGTTGAAATTGTTGAGAATACTGATATTGTGTCACAAATCAAGTCTCTAAAAGATGAAAATGAACGTTTGTTAAACGAACTTTCAAATGCAAAACGTCGTCTTCAATGGTGTCAAAAAGATTGTCATAATCATGAACTCGCTTTGCAAAACAAAATCAACCAATTGCATACCAAAACTCTTTGTCCTAAACTTGAGCAACTGGATGACCAAATGTGTCTTTGAAGTGTCAAATCTCAAAATATGAAAAGAAATTTCAAAAGTGAAAAGGAATATAGTGTCATATTTGATTTACTCAAAAGACTCGTGCTAAAGTGTCAAAAGATGTTGATAATCCGCATATACGAAAGATGTTTTACGACGAGACGGACCCTCTGCTCGAAAATCTAGATTTGTTACACAAAATCCATGATCTAAAGGCGAGTTGGTGCTACTTAAGCAAGATAGGGATAGTAACACAAATGTAATCGCACCAAAACAGATTCAAAATGACTCTAGAACATCTAATGACAAACCACAAGAAACTAATGTGCTTCCTCATCGAAACAGAATAGTTGCTCTTTTTCCCAACGCCCGCACTTCACATTCTAGGAGCAATACAAGGAAGAATAGGAAGTTGCAACGTAAGAAAAGAACAATAAAGAATGTCAAGTAGAAGAACACCCTAGGACTTTGAATAAAACTCAAGTTGCTCCCACTTTAGATATTGCATCTTACAAATGTAATGGAAAAAGTGATTTAACGAATGTTGAACCTTTAAGTACTTTTGATGTTAAGTCTGAAGCTTCTTGTGTTATATGTCGTAAAAGTATGCTTTCTTATTGTCATGATAAATGTGTTGCTAAAACTATCTTGTCTCTTTTACGGAATCCTAAGAAACGGAATACCTCTAGGCCCACTAAAGCTTCTAAGTTTGTGCTTGGTAAACCGCCCTCTTTAGATTCTAAGAAAAGCATTGATGTCCCTATAGCTCCATTATCACCTCCAAGGATCGTAGTACCACCTAGTGCATTCACTAAGACTAAAGCAAAGACTAGTGGAGATGGCGTAAATGGTTGCATAATATACTTGGCTTTACATGGATACCTAAAATCATGGACATGTGTGTTTCATCTATATCTCGCATCGAACCTCTAACTCTTGGGTTCCACATCTACCTCTATTCCATATGTGTCGTCTGTGTTGAATGCGGTGATCTGATCATCCTCCAGGTTGTTGATAGCGGATGTTCCCGACACATGACAGTAATGTCAAACTCATATCGACTTTATTGCAAAGTTCATTGGCACCGTCAGATTCGAATGATCACTTCAGCCTATCATGGGCTACGAAGATTACATCAATGGCAACATCGAAATTAGCGAGTTTATTATGTGGAAGGTCTCGGTCACAATCTCTTCTCTCGTCGGTCAATTTTGTGATGGAGATTTGGAAGTTGCTTTAGGGAGAAAACTTTTTCATTTGTGATCTACAAGGAAACGATCTTATGTCCGGGTCAACGACATCAAGTCTTTACACAATCTCAATGCAAGACATGATTGCTTCATCTCCCATCCGCTCACTCTCTAAGGCTACATCTACAAAATCCTCGCTATGGCACCGCTGCCTCTCACATCTAAACTTTCAAACCATAACCAACCTTGCTCGATACAAACTAGTCAAGGTCTCCCAAGATTTCGGTATTCTAAAGATCACCTATGCTCACCGTGAACAAGGGAAAAGCACTCGTGCTCATTTTCCTTCAAAGGTGGAACACAAACCACAAAGATGTGCTTCATCTTCTTCACATGGATTTGTGTGGCCGATCGCGTGCAGACGATTAATGGCAAACGCTACATCTTGGTAATTGTAGATGACTACTCAAGATGGACTTGGGTTTATTTTCTTCAAGTAAAGATCAAGCTCCACAGATGATCATCACCTTCTCACAAAAATTCAAGTTCACTCGGAACACGGTCGAGACAAATCGTAATGCATAAAGGAACCGAATTTGTGAATCAAACTCTTCGTGCATTTTATGAGAAAGTGGAATTGAGCATCAAACATCTATTGACGACACCGTAACAAAACGGAGTTGTTGAAAGACGAAACCGCACGTTAGTGGAAGCCGCAAGAACGATGTTAATTAATGTTAAACTTCCGGATTACTTATGGGTCAAGCCGTGTCAATCGCATGCTACACTCGTAATCGCTCAATGATTACCAAGATCCACAACAAAACATCTTATGAGCTTATCCACAACCATAAACCGAACCTCAAACACTTTCATGTATTTTGATCCCTTTGTTATCCGAATAATGATCGTGATGACTTTGGTAAGCTCAAAGCCAAAGTCGACATTGGAGTCTTTATAGGATATTGTGAAAATTCTAAGGTTTCCTGATCCGAATCGTCAGTACAAAGTAGGTTATGGAAACGATTCATGCAAATTTCGATGAGCTTATCGAAATGGCTTATGAGCATATGACTTGGAACCTCGTCACAACTGCTTAAACTTCCCCAAACCCCATCATCACCGAACCAAGCCCCCACTTACTCGTCAACAAATGGAAAAGCTCTTTGCTCCTCGCTTAGCGATGATATTGATGAACGTGCTCGTGTGTATCCAATGTTTCACGCTCAACCCGATCATATTCCAATACCGATACACTCGTACAACAACCATGTTGAAGAAGCACCACCGGTTGTCTCTACAACAACAGTTGAACAAACCGCATCCAACGACGCTGAACCGGTGATGATGTTCGAACAATGAAGTACCCCACCGCAGATTTTGATCCAAATGCATTCTTTAACCCGCTTGCTAATGGCTGCCGCACTGATGTTGCGGAATCATCTACAAGCCATTTGAATCCTCCCAATCGCATAATGTATATCAACATCAACCTTCCACACATCGTTGGAAGAAAGACCATCCTCTTGAGAACATTATTGGTAACCGAATCAACCAACAGAATAAGACAACGTCTTCACACAGACGGTGAACATTGCATTTATGCACTCACCGCTGTCGCTAATCAAGGATTCGCTGATCCGTAGTTCCCGAACCACGTTTTATAAACCTAACAAGGCTCTCTGGCCTCAAACAAGCCCCTGGCGTGGTATGATAAGTTATCATCCTTTCTTATCGCCAATAATTTCACTAAAGGCTCGGTCGACCCAACACTTTTCATACAATATCACGGGAACACATTTTAATCGCTCAAATTTATGTGGATGACATCATTTTGAGTCAACTCATCTAAAATACTCAAACATTTTTAAAAACTTATGACAAAACATTTTGAAATGTCCATGATGGGTGAACTTACATTCTTTCTTGGATTGCAAGTTCATCAATCACCCCGTGGTATTTTCTTGAGTCACCCAAATATGCCCTTGAACTTTTAAACAAATTTGGAATGCAAACTGCGGACACCTATGCCACACCAATGGCACATACCAAGAAACTAGACCGATTTACATGGGAAATGGTGGACCCTACCAAATACCAAGTATCATTGGGTCTCATGTATCTAACAACTAGCAGGTGCTGATATTGTTTTTGCCAGATATCTTTGCTCCGTTATCGATCGAGACCAATCGAAACCCACCTCTCCGAGGCTAAAAGAATCCTCTCGATACATCAAGGGAACCATTAACTTGGGGATCTAGTATCCGAAGGATTCGGTTTTGAACTAATAGCTTTTTCAGATGCCGATCACGCAGATGCTTAGATTCACGAAAAAGTACGCCAGAGCATTACAATTTCTTGGTGATAAACCGTGTCATGGCAATCGAAGAAGCGTGGATTGTACATCGATGTCCTCAACCAAGCGTAATATGTAGCCATGTCGGCGTGTTGTGCTCAAGTCATTTGGATGAGAACACAACTCAAAGACTATGGTTACGTATTTGATAGAATCGATGTATCGCGACAATCGGAGTGCTATTGCGATCTCGCAACTCGCTCAACATTCGAAATCAAAGCACATCGATCTTGATATCATTTCATCAAGGAGGACGTGGAAAAGTGGTACCGTTGAATTATACTTTGTGGGTGCGAATACCAACTAGCGGATCTTCTCACCAAAGCCTTAGCTCCCGCTAGGTTTAATGAGTTGGTCCACCGGATTCGTATGCGGTGTTTGACTCAGAGGAACTGGATGAACTTTTAAAACATTCTTAAAACCAATAAACACCAAAACATCTTTTGTAAATATTTTCAAAAACAAAATACAAAATTATAAAATCGATAAAACAACAAAAATATTCTTCTATCTATATTTCTTTTAACATGGCAAGTACTAATCTTCCGTCAACACTTTATCTTTCAAAATTCAAGATTTTATAGTCAAGTGTTGAGGGAGAAAGCAAATATTTATCGGTTTCATAAAACCTTGTACTTGCATGTTACCTCATCCCGGTTGTTTCTTTGTTAATGGTGATCACATTTCTGGTTTACTGACACTCCTCGGACTCAAATTTATAAAATTTCATTATTTCTTAAGTCGAGGGGGAGTGTCGTCAAGTTTTCTTTCCATAAATCATATTTTTTGGTAACCAAAATGGAAGTTATGGGTGTTGGATGTAAATGGTTAAGGTGGAGGGACTGAAAGTGTCAAATGCTCAAAGTATTTTTTAACAAAATACTTCACCTAATTTTCAAAATCACATTTACTTCTCTTCATTTAATATCCAACCACCCAAAACCTACGGCTGAAGCAATTTTAAATCCGGCTTTTGATCATCAATTTGTAAGTGGAAAACCATTCTTTGTAATTATCTAAGCATAGGTTTTGAATCATTTTGAAAACCAACGGTTAGATTTTAATCTAGGAATGATTTTGTGTTCTACGCATAAGCGTATGAACACATAATCATGTTTGAGTGTTGTTTGGTTAAAATGGTTGTGTCAAAACGTTTATTTAATCACATTGAAACCATTTCTATCATTAAAACTCACCCAGAAACACGAATTGAATGATTTTGAGAATTAAGGTTTTATGCGTGATTTGGGTATTTTCAAGTGTGAGTGTTTCGGTTAATTAGATGGTTGAAAGATGTTGTTTATATGTTGAATAGATTATATCCATGCTTAAAACTTACCCTAAACATCGGTTGTGTGAGAATCAAATTTTAGGTTCAAGTTCATAAGATTTGGGTATTTGTGATCCATAGGGTTTTTAATGTTAAAACTTGTTTAGAACATCTCTATAGGCCTCTAAGATCACCCGTAAAATTTTGGTGCATTTCCTATGAGTAAAACTCTTAGTCGTAATTCTTGAATGGTTAGGGTTTTGAGTTTTACGCATAAGTCATTTTACGACAATCGCTTTAATGAGTATTCATGTTTAGGCGAAAAGGAATGAATGTATATGTTAATATTAGTGATATGATGTACTTATTTCGTGTTACTACGCGTGAAAAATTCGTAATCAATGTTACTTGAACATCTACGCATAAGGATCACGCTACGCGTGAGAATGTTATCGCGAAGAGAAATCTTCGGCGTAACCTTTACGCGTAAGGTTCTACAATGGGACTACGCAGATCATGTGAAGGATATGCGTAAACGAAGAACCTCTACGCATAAGGTTCACTCTTACGAGTAAGCCTTACGCCGAAGGTTCCATATACACTTACGCGTAAGCTTTATGCCTAAGGCCCTCTTTTTCTCGCGTAACATTTCACGCAGAAGTCAAGAACCCACGCATAAGCTTATGCTTACACGATAACCTTTCGTTTACGCATAAACTTATAATTTTACGCCTAAGCCTAAGAACAACCAAAATTATGAATTGTTACGCGTGCAAACTTGTAAATAAATAAATCATAATGCCATGAAACCAAAATGTCACTAATAAGCTTAAATGTTTAATAAGTTGTGAAAATAAGTGAAAACTTGGACTTTAAAACTCAAAGTTAATCTACTCACGAAACTTATCACGGCGCCCATGGACTATTGGACTAACAAGTGACATTGGACTCGTAACAATCATCGACATATCACATTCAATAAATAGACAATAAATTCAATTGTTGACTAACGTAATGTCTTTCGATATGTTGGTTCTTTTGGCTAAATATCTTTCGGATCACGATATGGACGCTCAAATGCAAAACGGAAGCACCAAATGTTCTCACTATTGAAGATATCTTCCTCATGGTTACCCAATGAAGATCGGAAAGAACAACCTCGAGTTGATTTTGAGAACTTCTTGTTCGTAGTCTTCGTGTCGATTGTAGTGGATATTCAAGACTCACCCTATCGTAACATGCTCACTAACTCGCTAATGTACTGGAGATCTACATTCACCAATTTCACATACAATGCAAAGGTCAAAGGTCAAAATGTCTTGTGACGGTGACGCTCAACAACAAACAAGTCACCATCACACTAGCGATTTGAGGGCTATTCTTCTTATTCCGCCATCGAACCCATGAATACAATGCCACTCCAACTCAAGAGGTCGCTCTCCGGTTCATGGTCGACATCGGCTATGATGAAGCTATCGGAGTGATCACAAAGCACTCATCGTGGATCTCAAGAACATTCCCACCATGGAGAACCCTACATTATGATTGCAAAATCCGTTTCGACGTGATAGTGGTCATGAGCATCCCAAGCTCATGGAACTACAAATATTTTGGGCTCTGGTCAACAAGAAAGACATAGAAGTTGAAGCTCTGATATGGGATGACATGATGTCTTTCCTCAAAAAGCCTGGCACCAAGATCCCGTGATATCGATACTCCGTGTTGTATGAGCCCACACTCACCGCCGGTTAAGGACTCAACAACAAAGAAACAAGGTGCGGTGTTTCGGATCATCTCCTTCATCGATGATATCAAAGAACTTTATTCGACAAACGATATCTGGCGAATTGAAGCTGGCAAAGTAGGTTTCATGGATGAAAAGTCCTCTGGTACACTTACTAGGAAAACCAGGAGAGGCAGTGCAGGAAGTATCACGAGCACTGAGAGTACTATAAGGTATCCGAAGAGGAGTCCATCCCGTAAAAGGAAAGTTCCACTAAAGGAGGCCATCCCTATTCCCAAACCTGAACCGCAACAAAAGCTTACGGACAAGGACTCAGAGGACACTCAAACGGACGAAGAGGTCATTTACTCTGAAACTCCAATCGATGACACTCAAACAGTAGCAAAACCTCCTAGTCCGAAAGCTGATAAAGGTAAAGGGAAAACTCGATGCACGAGCAAGAAGAGGAAAGCTCGGAAGAAGAGCCACCGGATGAAGACAGAGAGTACAGGAAAAATGTGAAGAATCGAGACTCCAACATCACGCCAAAGAGTTCGAACAAAGAACAAACTCGTGGCCCGGAGGGTCAAGTGGTGGTGCACTATCTACACCAGTTCTTGATGCGGTTAATCAACCCGATAAGGGATCCGTATCACCACCCACCTAACAACAACAAAGGCAACTGGAGGACTCTATCACTTACAATTTGAGGAACCGTAGAAGGGAGAAGTCTGAGAAAATTTCTGATGAAGATGCTGAGGTTGCAGCTAAAGAAAAAGCAGATAAAGAAGCTCAAGCTCAAGTAGATGAAGAAGCCAGGATTAAGGCTGAAGAATTGGCTAAGTCTGAACAAGATGACGAAGTTGATTATGATGATTTTCTTCTAGATAGTCCAGCATGCTCCAAGGAAGAAACTTATGAGCCACCAAAAGACCCTAAGTCTCCTCATGTCTCATCATCATCAGACTCGTCTTCTCACTCTTCACCTCCACCATCCAAAGGCACAACCAGATCCACATCCAAGTCTGTAAAGAAACCAACTGACTCTTGGATATCCCGAACTAAGACAAAAATTGTCAAAGCTATCAAGCAAGTCAAGAAGAAAGACGTGATCAACAAAAAGCTGAATCAACTAGCTGACAGAATTAACTTTCTTCAAAACGGGATAAACGAGATGTTAAAAGAAAAGGAGCAAATCCAGAAGCTTCTCAAAGGAGATTTCCAAAGGGAAATGGAGAAGACGGCTAGAGAATATACTCACAAGTTTCTTCTCGACACTGTCCCTGGAGTGACAAGAGAGATGTTTGATAAGGTTTTAAAATGTACCTTTTTGAGGGGTCGTTTAAGCCCTTATCGATCACTTTGTATCCGTTATCGCTAATATCATTCCTTTTCACTTTTAGGTCTCTTGAAGGCAAAGCTCAGTAATGGCACTTATTTGGACGAAAAGGCGCGAATATATGAAGAAAATGGCCAAAGTCAAGAATCGAGACACTCAAGCCGCTAAATTACAAGGGGACGGCCATGCTTAATATCTGACGCCGTCGAAGGAATTTGTGATGACTCGTAAGAGAAATTGCTAGTTTTTGGAGGACGGCGTCGGGCTTTAAAAAGTAGGCCGTCGCGAACTCGCACAGCTTAGATTCAATCCAGACGGCGTCGGAAGCTAAAGAGGACGACGCCACAAGCATAAGGTGACGCCGTCGCAAGATTAACTTGCCAAGACGACCCTAATGACGGCGACACACGGGCCACAAATCATAAGGTGACGCCTGTCGCACATGTAATCTTATATATAGAATCCAATTTTTAGTTTTAGAGAGTAGTCTTTTGGGTAAACTTTTGGAGTAAAACCTAAACCGAACCAAGGTCGTATTTTAGGGTTCTAAACCCTATCTTACACCAAGATAAGTTGTTTACTTCATTAATTTAATTATGTCTTCAATTATTTGTGTGTATGCTTGCATGTTCTCCATGTCCCGCTAATTTACTTGTGTGTTTGCTTAGGAATATGAAACTTAATTATTGAATATTGATTGGTTGTTTCTTATCTTAGTTGATTAATGATCTAGTAATGCGATAGGTCATTCGTTGTGTACTTAATGCTTGATTAATCTTTGTGAACCTTAGGTTATAGCACTTTGAGTTGTTGTAAGCTAAACTATCCAAAGAGGCCTTAGAGTTAGAGTTTATCATCCCAGTGGGTTTTGTAGACGAGACCCTTTGGTAACTTCAAAGAGTTAGGGAGGAACGATACCCTACAACTTTAGACACACAACGCAACTAGGAATAAGGACGTGACAATTCAACCACCAATAGAAGATAATTAAGGAATAGTAAAATCTAAGTAAACACATCTTTAAACTATCATACGAGCACACAATAATTAGACATAGACTACCACCACCTTAGTTTAGATAATTAGATAATAGTAGAGTAATCGGTAGAAATACCAACCCCCAAATCCAAACCCCGAGATTCATATTTTCCTTTTCTAAAAACATAAAAGATAAAAATAATCTTCCTCAACCCCAACCTTAGCGTAGTAACTTCTCACTAGCATTCCTATTCCCTGAGAACGATATCAATTCCTATGGCTTACCCTAATACTACACTACAACGATTAGGTTCATCGCCTAGGTGTTGAAAAACTTGCTCGATGAAAAGGAAGTTCCTTTGACCCCGAACGGCTGTGTAAGCATATCAAGTTTTGGCGCCGCTGCGGGAATAGAATAGCTAGTTAGTAGTCCACCCGTGTAGGTTTCTTTGCTTGATTCCTATCAAGTAAACTTTTTCTCATTTTAGCTTCCTTTAGTCTATCCCCTTCTTCGTGACCTTTGTTCGTAACCCCATCACTTTTCATCATGGAAGGTGAAAACCCCTCAAATCATTGTCCCGCCAAGAGACCGTACTCTTGGTGAATACTCGAGACCTAGCCACCTAGGCTATAGGAACACCATTGAGCTTCCCGACCAAGCCCAAATTACTACCGCGATCCGACACCATCCGGTTGGTGCAAAATGGATGTGCATTCCATGGACTTCGTTCAAGATCCTAATCAACATCTTAAGGACTTCCTTAAAATTGTCGATTCTATTGACCTTGATGCTAATACTCGGAGACCACGCGTGCGCCTCTTCCAATTTCTCTACGGACCAAGCTAGTAATTGGCTTGAGCGACTTCCACGGCCCATCTCAAGTTGGGATGATCTCACCACTCGCTTCCTTGCTCAATTTTTCCCACCGGGAGAACCACAAAACTTAGGAATAACATCTTGATGTTCCAACAACGTCAAGGTGAATCTCTACGAAGCATGGACTCGATTCAAGGACTTACTTCATAAAGTCCTCATCATGGCATTGATCTTTGGCTCCAAGTCCAAATCTTTATGATCATGTCAACTTCCCCACTAAGCGATCCATTGACCAAGCGGCGGTGGAAAACTTAGTGATCTCACCGCGGAAGAGTCATGGGTATAATAGAGGACCTTGCTCTCTATGACAACGAAAGTTGGAATGACCCCGTGAGTTGCCCAAACCGTTAAGGCAATCTCCTTGCCTCCAATTGACTCACAACCTTCCGACCGTAGGATGCTTGAACTTGAAGATCAAGTAAAATTCCTCATGAGCTCCTACAAAATCCTAAGTCTTCACATCAAGTGAATAAAATCACTCTACCTTGTGAATTATGTAGTGGTCCCCATGACACTCGTGATTGCACAAGACTCCCGAACAAGCTTTGCGGACTACGCCCAGCGTACCGATCGATGGAGGGAGAGAAGTGGTACACTTTCAAGCCCGAACAAAACAACTTAGGAAACTCTTACAACCCTCATGGAGAAATCACCCTAACCTTAAGTGGAATCAAAACTCAAGTACACCCCAAAGCTCATCTAGTCCACCTAATAGGTTCAATTCTCTAAACACCGGAACCCCACTAATCTTGAAGCCATTGCATCTAGATTCATGTCATCTCAAGAGATTCGATTGACTAAGCTTGAAGCCGATTTTAAGCGAAAGCAAGGCGAGATGACAAACAAGCTTGATGCACTCTTAAAAGCCTTCAATGAACGAAATTGGAGCACTTCCAAGTGATACCATAAAGAACCCAAAAGTAAATTCGATTTCATTAACTTCATGTTCTTGTTCACCTTGGGAGAGTACACATCCATGTCCTCACACCCAACGGTTCACTCGGTGAATGCTATCAACAAGGGTTTTAAGCAATCCAAATTTAGGTACCAAGGCCTCGCACCATTGGTAGAACCTACTCTTGAGAAACCCGTCAACCAAGAACCCAAACCCAATCTAGAGGAGAGTACAAGGAACTCCATCAAGAAAAACCGGTTCTTAAAGTCTTAGCTCATGCACCTTATTATAATGTTTTGAAAGAAAATATGAGTTAGAACTTAAACTTGAAAACATGGGTCCGCCTTTGTGCGAAATAATCTACCTAAGAAGTTAGACGATCCAGGCTATTTACTCTTCCGTGTAGGCTTGGAACTTCCAAACCTCTCGATGCTCTAGCCGACTTAGGATCATGCATCAATCTTGTTCCGTTGTCTCTCCATGAAGCCTTAACCTAGGTAAAATAGAACCAACGGAAACCATTTTAGGTCTAGCGAGACGGTGGTGTTTCATATCCGGTAGGGATAATAAAAGACATGGTAGTACACGAGGAGAGTTAACTCTTTTGGCGATTTCCATGTTCTTGACATGAATAAGGACCCGACATGCCCATTACTTGTAGGAAGAGGATTCTTAGCTACCGCTAGTGACATCATTGATTGTAAGATGTCCAAGATAGTGGTAGGAGAAGGTAGTGCTAGGTCGATTTACGATGTCAAAAGGCATACATACTACAAAGAGGAGGAAATTCCACATGAGATTAGGATGGATAGAACACCTTCTAGATATGGACCTTGGATTGATAAAAACCTCATAGGCCCCCAACGACCTTTCTATTTAGATGATGCCTTTGCTAGCAAAGCAACTTTCCATGAAAAGAGATGGCTAGAGACATGGAAGTAAACCCGTTCAAGACGCTTTAGTATTTAGGAAGATGACCGAGTTCTTAGGAAGTTTGCCCGTCAACCTCGTTATGAATAGGTGGAAATTTGAGAAGCCTAAACATAAGTGGGATTGGAGTAGACCGCCTAGTAATGGAAATGGAGAATGGCACATTAGGATAACAATCTATGATCCCGATGGAGAAAAGTTTGAAAAAGCATATCGAACCGAACGTACTACTAGGAACCTAAATGATAAGTTTGATCCTTATGACATTGTTAAGACAAGCTTACTTATATCGCACGTAGGAACACGACTATGAGTCTAGCTACAAGACTCTTAAATAAATAAAAGCGCTTCGTGGGAGGCAACCTATGCTTAATTGTTTGCTTGTTAGTGTCATATATCTTTTATTGATTGTTTATTCTCATGTTTAAATTTGTAAAATGCTTTATTTTGTTTTTAACCTCGTCTTAATTGCATATAAAGGTATTTTACATAAAGGATAAGTGTAGGGAGGATTACACACGTTTTCATAAGAAAGCGTGAACATGAGAATAAAAATTAATTAAAAGATATATTTGTGTGTTTGTTCGAGTCAAATGCTTGTATCGAGTCATAATGGGTGTTTTGCGAAATTTTCCGATTCTAAAGATGTAAATTTTCCGAAAATCGCAGACCGCTTTTTGTCGGGATAACCGACGGCGTCCAGATTACAACTGACGGCGTCGTGAAGGAGTAAAACATCGATTACTTTTCTCGTTTTCGAGCTTTATAAATTTTGGAATTTTCCGGTCTTAATTTTCTTAGAAATTCGTAAACATCCATTCCACAAGCATTATATCCTATTTTAAATCGAGTCTTATATATTATTACCCGATTTTACGCGAAGGTTTCGTTTTTTTTCTTCAAGTGTGCGGTTTTGTTTATCAAGAAGAAGTTACATAAGATTGAGGAGCTTTTCACGCATAAATTCTTCTTGGAAAGGATTTAACCACTACTTCACACACGGATCCTACCGAGCTAATCGGGGAGTATTAGTTTCTTTCGCTTTTGATTACCTTCTTTTATCATAACTTTGATATTTCGGGGAACATTGGGGACAATGTTCGGTTTAAGTGTAGGGAGGGAAAATAAAGCGGAACTTTGAAACTATGCTTATCCTTGATTATTTGCTTTGTCTAATTGCATTTGCGTAATAAACCATGAGAAAATGTCAATTAGGGTAATTTTGGCACCAAATTTAAAATTTTTCATGACATATAGGAGTGGGCCATTAGTCTTAACAAAAGCGTCTCACGGATAGGAAGTTATATGACTAGCACAAACCCTTTACCACTTAAATTCCACCAAAATGTGAGGATCGCCCTTAGATTAGTAGGAATTGAAGCATTCATCTTCAATGCTTAGAGTGTGAACCAGTAGTATATTAGATTCTAGAACTTGTTTTGTGATGCATTGCGAGATCGCTAGTGAGACTACACTTGTGTAGTTAGGAATAACTAAATGATAAGAGGCATTAGGATAACCCTTGTTTGATACCGTAATATAATTACTTCTTCCACATCGGTTGAGTAATTCCCCACACCTTTGCGTTGTACTCATCTTTAGTACACGATACCCTAGTTAAACCCTCGAGCCTATCCTTTTCGCGGTTCTCGTGATGTTTCAGTTTTCCGAATATCAATGAAGAGCATTGTTTACACCCCACCCCAAATGTACACCCAAATCGCCTTAGCCTACCTTGTATGCACTCACTTTTAGTGCATTATTGTTATCACCCTAAACCCTTAGTTCAATTATCTAATTACTTGCATGAGTTGCTAAGTTGAGTCATATCTTTGTACACGTTTTGGGACGATTGGGACTCATGGGAAAAGTTAAAGTTTTAAATGACTAAAAGGGAACGCTAATTCCCTTATATGCGTAATAACGTACTCAAGTGTTTTGATCTTTTCAATTCAGGTCATATTATTGTTAGAGTAATAAAACTCAAGTGTAGGGATGTGCTATAAATCCTATTATTTTGATCTTATTGTAGAGGATGGTAGAGTAAAAGTGTATGAAAAAAAATCGAAAAAAAAAATAGAAAAGAAAAAAATAGAGTGTAAAAAAAAAAAAAAAAAAAAAACAAAACATACTGCTACCATCCTACATCTATCTTTAAATTTATGTTTGTTTATTTGGGTTATCAGAGTTTAGAGTGTCGAGTCTTGGCTTAGCAACGCCATTCTTCGTATGCATTTAACATAGAGATTTTTGACTTGCCACCACTAAATAGCCTATCCCACCAAACCCTTTGTTTCCCTACCGTAAGCCTAACGTTACAACCCTTTAAAGACCTCTTTGATAGTCTTTCCTAGGTCATCGATCCGTATAAACATCAAGTCTAATAGACTTAAAAAATTTTAAACACAAATACAATTTAGATCAGAGGAATATAGGGAATTCCTGGTCGTTAAGTCCCACGGAGGATGAATTGGTGTTAAAACACTTAATCAGATAGTAGAATGATCACTAAGGATAAGAATCAAGTAGGGTTTTCGATGGAAAATTATACTAAAAGAAAAGATTAACAAATAAAGCGACTTAAATGCAAATTAAAAGATTAAAAGTTAAAATCTATTAAATAAACGCTATCACTATTTTTAAAGGCGATGAACGTTTAAAACCTAAAATTTAAAACTTACGTTTGAAATAAAATTACGTCTACGTACAAAATAAAAAGTGAGTTTTAAAGAAATAAAAGAGCTACAAATATGAAAATGGTATTTTTACAATCCTAATAATAAAAGAAAATTATTGGAAAAAGAAAATTATTTTTTAACTATTTATTTAATTATTATTAATTAAAACTATTTATTAAGTATTTAAATTGCACTAAAATACAAGAAAATACAAAATTAACCTAGAAAAATGAAATTATAACTTGGAAAAATCTAAAATATGATAAAACTTATTTTAAAACTAAAATATATTTTAAGACTTATTATGTATTTATTATTAATTTAAAACTATTTAAAACTAATTAAAATGCTAAAAATACTTTTAAACTAAGAAAATTATGGAAAAATACTTTTATTACTTTTGTATTTATCTTAACCTAAGAAAATTGAAAAATCATTTTTTGGACTTTTATAATTTTTAGTATTAAATGCTATTTAAAATACCTAAAAGCTGCTTTTAATTACTAAAAATAGCAAACAGTTATGAAAAATAATGAAAATTTCAGGAAAAGTCTATTTTAATATGCTTAATCTAAGAAAAATAGAAAAACATGGTCTTGTTTGGTGAAATTAGCAACTGCAGTTGTGACTGCTTATAAATAAGCACTTGAAAAAGCCAATTTATAACCAAAAGCTACCAACTTGATACAGAAGCTATATTAAGCTATAATGACTCTATTTCAATCAAAAACAACAAGCTTTAACTTCTGGATTACTAGTTAACACAGATTTGAGGTTTTGACTTTGATAAGCAAAACAGAAAATGGTAGGTTACTTTAAGCTATTGCACAGGACACAGAATAAGCTAAAGCTGAAAAACAATTAATGGAACTTGCATAAGACCTGGTTGACTACCTAAAAACAAAAGTTGATGGCCAGACAAGCTATAATGAGCTTTTGAGAAGCTTATACAAAATCTGAGAATTCGAGTAAAACTCGGTGAATCGAAGTTTTTGGACAAAATGATAAGCTCTTGCGAGCTTATCAAATAAGCTCCAAATGATAAAACAAACTTGAGACCTCTAGATGACTAGGGTGGCTACCCAAAGAACCAAAGATCAAAAGATTTGGTCAACTAGAGAGCTTTTGAGCTTGAGAAAAGGTTAGAAATCATGCCACAGGCACAATTTGAAACAAAGGTGAAATAAGCTACAAGAAAAGGCGCTAAATAAGCTATTGAGAAAATATCAAATACACTAGGATAGAGATGAGCAGCTAGATTTTTATATTCCAGAGGCTCAAATCATGAAATTCAATATTAAGTCCTATATAGGTTATTCTATTTTATCCAAAACTGCTAATACTGGAAATTTGACTTTTATTGAAAACTAAACAGGTTGACTTTTGTGAGTTTTGAATCAATGCTACTCACTGATTATGTTAAGTTAAGCTATAATAAGGATGTATAAAGCTAAAGTAACAAGTTATGAACTGCTAAGATGAGTTTCACACTTTAAATCTCAACAGTTACAAGGTAAGATGAGATTACAAGTGATTTTGACTTTTTCACAAATGAGAACTAGTTTTCTTTGGTTATCTCGAGATATTTAGACCTAGTGAGACCGGATAACAACCAAGAACACAAGATCGCACAACCTTTAATGAGTTGAATGAGTAAAACCAAACAGTCCTTAATAGATCAGATTGGAACTTTTCAAAGAGAAATACAACTTAAGACCATGCGGATGATTACGACTTCATATTATTACTAAACAAGACTAAAGAAACATGTAATGACACCATAACAACATAAGACCTAAAAATACCAAGTATGCTCTTTTAAGCGTGGAGATGAGATTTAAAGGTAACTAAGAATTCCAAAGAACAAGCTACTAGTTTTATTGCTTAAATTCACTTAATTATGACTAAAGAATAATAAGACAGTAGATTCAAACTTATAAACACTTGTACGGTAAAATACAAAAGTGACTTAAAAGGGCTTATGATGATTGCAACTTGAGAACCGAGAATTAGGATCAGAATAACTTCCTATAGAACCTCCATGGGTTCTCTAACCCATTTCCATCCAAATCAAACTTGCATCGCCTTCTTGATCACTTTCATTATCAATTTCGAATTTTCACCAATTTATTTGTATTTTTTGGTATTTTTGCTTTTTAAACTAAATGTAGTTTTAAGGTTACTAAAAGCTTGCATAAGCTTTTCGAGGAGCTTATGTGATCTTATAAGTCCCTACTAACAACTTCTTAACAACATACAATCATTCCCGAAATTTTGAATAAGGACAATTTGCATAAACTCAAATAGGACTGAAATTTGAAATCGAGGTTTCACAAAAGCTTTGTTATACAATACAAACTTGAAATACGAGTTTAAAGACTAAAGCATACATCGGAATTTAAAATAAGCTTAAACGACATAAACTAAAAAATTACCCTAGATATTATATTACATTGCACAATCCTTGATATTTATTGACTTCATTTCATCTTGTCGACACTGAAAGTATCCCACCACATCTTGACCCTTGAAATCACCGGATAATCTTAATTGCCACTTGGCGATTTTGGCGTAAAAATGTCTTCGACGGGTTTTTCCCATTAATTGTCTTTGGCTTGATGTAGGGTGGAGGGGACGGTGGGAGTGATGTGGAGGTGAAAAGGTGGAAAACCGGTGGTTAAAACCACGGTTTTGGTGAAACAAGGGTGAAGGAGGAGGATGAGCAAGGCGGTTTTTATTTGATTTTAAATTTGGGGCGGGTTAAGTGTATTGGGTTGGATTGGGCTTATATTAAATAAAGGGTCCGGTTTGGTGTGGTTTAACAATAAGGACCATATTTGCAATTGGCTAAAGTTGAAGGGCTGAACTTGAACATTTCCCCAAGCTCTCATAAGGACTAAACACGCCAAGTGATAATAGAACAAGGACCATAGTTGAAAATTTCCATTTTACAAATCTAGGGACCAAAATTGTCAAGTTTGAAACTTGAGGGACCAATTATGTAATTTTCTCAAAAGTTTATCATAAGGACCATTTTGCCATTTATTAATAGTACAAGGTTAAAACTTGATAATTTTCACTTTTTAAATAACCAAGGACTATTTTTGACATTTTTCAAAGTTAAAGGACTAAAGTTGTCATTTTGTGATTTTAAACTTTAAAGGGTTTGTTTT
Source organism: Chrysanthemum lavandulifolium (assembly GCA_022545495.1). Classification (NCBI taxonomy): domain Eukaryota; kingdom Viridiplantae; phylum Streptophyta; class Magnoliopsida; order Asterales; family Asteraceae; genus Chrysanthemum; species Chrysanthemum lavandulifolium. The sequence continues at coordinate 226,504,298 of CM040240.1, read as the reverse complement.
GACAACTTTTGAATCTCAAGGACCTAAAATGATATTTTACAAGTTTTGAATTACAGGGACTATTTTGACAACTTTTGTAACTTGGGGACTAAAGCGCCAATTATGCAAACTTAATCGTTTTCATCGATTTTGATGTTTTGCATTTAAAACATATAAAACACTTGTTTGTGATATTTTATCATTTTGATGTGTTTCGAGTGTTTTCGGATGATTTTGCGATCTAGATAGTACAAAATGATGAGTATTTACACTCATCACTTACGCCAAAGCGATGGAGGTTTGATCTATTCTCAAGCCTATGGTAATCTATGTCCTAGGACCGGTTAATGAGTGTTTATCTTCCATTTCCAATTTGCTATATTTCATATACACCCGAGAGATGTGAGTATCCAAACACCCCATGTGAGGTGCTAGTATGTAATTTTCGTGCTTGTTATGACTTTTGCGGGGCTTATATGTGTTGTGGATTGTTTTAAACCAATGCTTCATGACCCCTAACTTATAAATTAATTGGCTAAAAGCACATTTGCTTGAGGACAAGCAAATACCAAGTGTAGGGATATTTGATAAGGTTTTAAAATGTACCTTTTTAGGGGTCGTTTAAGCCCTTATTTGATCACTTTGTATCCGTTATCGCTTAATATCGTTCCTTTTCACTTTTAGGTCTCTTGAAGGCAAGCTGCTGTAATGGCACTTATTTAGACGAAAAGGCGGATATATGAAGAAAATGGCCAAAGTCAAGAATCGAGACACTCAGTCGCTAAATTACAAGGACGGCGTCACTGCTTAATATCGACGCCGTCGGAGGAATTTATGACTCGAAGAGAAATTGCTAGTTTTTGGAGGACGGTCGGGCTTTAAAAGAGTAGGTCGTCGCAACTCGACGCCTAGATTCAATCGAGACGGCGCCGAAGCTAAAGAGGACGGCACACAAGCATAAGTGACGCCGCCGCAAGATTAACTCGCCAAGACGAAACCCTAACGACGGCGACACGACGGCGTCACAAATCATAAGGTGACGCCGTCGCACATGTAATCTTATATATAGAATCCAATTTTTCGCTTTTAGAGAGTAGTCTTTTGGGTAAACTTTTGAGTAAAACCTAAACCGAACCAAGGTCGTATTTTAGGGTTCTAAACCTATCTTACACCAAGATAAGTTGTTTACTTCATTAATTTAATTATGTCTTCAATTATTTGTGTGTATGCTTGCATGTTCTCCATGTCCCAGCTAATTTACTTGTGTGTTTGCTTAGGAATATGAAACTTAATTATTGAATATTGATTGGTTGTTTCTTATCTTAGTTGATTAATGATCTAGTAATGCGATAGGTCATTCGTTGTGTACTTAATGCTTGATTAATCTTTGTGAACCTTAGGTTATAGCACTTTGAGTTGTTGTAAGCTAAACTATCCAAAGAGGCCTTAGAGTTAGAGTTTATCATCCCTAGTGGGTTTTGTAGACGAGACCCTTTGGTAACTTCAAAGAGTTGGGAGGAACGACACCTACAACTTTAGACACACAACGCAACTAGAATAAGGACGTGACAATTCAACCACCAATAAGATAATTAAGGAGTAGTAAAACCTAAGTAAACACATCTTTAAACTATCATACGAGCACACAATAATTAGACATAGACTACCACCACCTTAGTTTAGATAATTAGATAATAGTAGAGTAATCGGTAGAAATACCAACCCCCAAATCCAAACCCCGAGATTCGATTTTTCCTTTTCTAAAAACATAAAAGATAAAAATAATCTTCCTCAACCCCAACCTTAGCGTAGTAACTTCTCACTAGCATTCCTATTCCCCAGAGAACGATATCAATTTCCGTGGCTTACCCTAATACTACACTACAACGATTAGGTTCATCGCCTAGGGTGTTGAAAAACTTGCTCGACGAAAGGAAGTTCCTTTGACCCCAACGCTTGTGTAAGTGTATCAATGTTCAACAGACAACTCTATCCGAATCTCATGCAATTGGCTAAGCAAACTATAAGATCAACACCTCTAACCGTAAAATCAACCCAACCGATCCTATAGTGTTCTCCGATCTTGAATTGGTTTCAAGCCGGTAACACAAATGTCAAACGATCGCAACATTTACTTCGACGAAGGTAAACTGTTTGAAGCATTCTTTGGAATACCAACTCAAAACAACATGCGAGTAGGTGAAAGGCCTAAGCGCCCAAGATACGATGACGATAAGGATAAGGAGCCTAAACGTCCAAAGAAGTCGGTGAACCCTCCTCTATGCCACCACCACCCCAAAGGACTCCAACACAAAGACGATCCCTCCACGCTCTTTCTGCGATAAACCTCGGGACTCGAGTTACCACCATCCATAGAAAACCGTGATCATTTCAAATACCTTTGGTGGTGACGATGAGGAGTTCCTAGAGCCCCAACAACAACCCACCTCTCCCGACACAACAAAGAAACCATCATCCTCATCAAAGCCCAAGAAGAAGAAGAAGGCGACTAAGACTTATGTTGTCTCATGGCTAGATGACGATACAAATTTGAATACGATGGTTTTCTCAACTTTGTGATGCTACTCCCTAATACCGTAAGGTCTAGAAATGGTAGATGGCCGTACCATGGAGCATGTCAAGCTATTACAAGAAAAATTTAAAGTGAAGAGGATGACGAAGGTCGAGCTCAGCGAATAAAAATGATGCCTTTCAATCGCTCAAAGATAGCTCGAAAGTGCAATTGAAGTGGAATACCACCTCGACAACATTGCACGAGCCATGTCGAACAACATCAATTGGCTTAATCCCAAGCTAACATCGACTTCACCCACAAAGACAAAGCTCCATACTACATAGATTGGACCGACCTCTACCCACAATTGGTCAGTCCGGATCAACCACATATTCCATTCCGCTACTTCTTCAACAAAGACCGAATTTCTTCTACACGGTAGTGATGTATCTAAGAAATACACTACATCACTTACACTTTCATTCCGTAAAGAATATACTCAAACAACATAGCAATCGAGGAAAATGCCACCCACATATTCTCGACACGTGGAAAAGTATGATCTTGATGCCATGTATGGATTCATCATTGGCCCGAACGTCAAGAATCTACTACAAGAGTCGCTGTACTCACATCAAAGCATGAAGTGTCAAGTGATAAAGGATCATTGCTATCAAGCATGTCACTCTCTCGCCTAAATGGGACTACACATTTTCAAGAAAATAGTGGTCAAAAGACAAGACGAAGAGGACTATGAATTATGTGAAACGGACTTTCGAGATTGTCTCTCAACGACATTGAAGATATGTATCTTGCCAGGTACATGGATTTAATGAGACATTTCTCTCTGAAATACAATGTGAATACATCAAGTCCTTGCTAATCTTCATCAAGCATAGTGATCCAGAACGTGTAGAAGACATACAACTTGCCGTGGAATCGACGACGCGTGTTAACCTCACTAAACCACACTCGACCTTCCCGACATTAACCATCTTCCTCAATACACCTCATCAAAGAAACCATTTGGAGTAGTCTACCGAGTGAACTACACCGAAATTGCTTTATGGCGTGTAAAGATCTTCATAAGTTTGGGGATCATACATCAAGAAAGTCGGGGATGGGTTAGCTTACGGTTAAAGGCAATACAACAAGGCATTGGGTCACCAAGAGATGGAATTCAAGGAGAGAAGGGATGTGAAGAAGATCATCACGCGGATTGATGAAAGGTTGTTTAGAAAGGATCGATTGTAACTTTAGAGAGTTTCGTAGGAGGTCGCCCCAAGATATCTATCACAGCTATCAACGTCCCGAACACATTCACGAGTTATTCTTTGGACTACGGATTCTCCCGTAACCCTTGATTTGTTTCTCTCATATTTTGGATGTGTAATTTTAATCGACTATGGCTTGTGCACACATAACGATGTACAACCCGTACTTGTCATGAAAGGACCACGTGGTGCGCTTCAGTGCTACAATCCTTATAAAAGGAGCGAAAGCTTCTTATTTTTGAGTAAAACTTATCAAAACTTTCATTTTTCAAAGTTTTGCTCAAAAGAACAAGTACTTCCCCTTATGATTTTCAAAACCTCAAAAGTTTATATCACTTGTTGAGGGGGAGTACTTGCTTAAAACTTTGTTCATAAATTGTTCTTCATGGTAATCTTCCCGCAAAACTCGAAATGGAAATATTTGATATCAAAATTTCGTCAAAAATAACATTAATATGCCATTTTTGAGGGGGAGAAAAATTATGTGATAAGAAATATGTTGTGAATTGCTAATGAATTGTTATACTCTGAGACTTAACCAATGAATTGACGAGATCTTAAATGTTAGTAACTCGAAGGACTTGTCCGAGTAGAATGTACCATTCGAGAAACTCTTGGTAGACATGAACTTTGTGGGTTTGACAACCTTTCGAGGTTTGTCCACACCTTCAAGGTAGTTATTAGAGCTAGTTGTCACCTAAAATCGACAATGTATCTCTTTAACTATGCAACGAATTGTGTCTCGCGGGGATTGTCTATCTTGAGTTGATCAATTCAAAAGTCGCGCTTTCTCTCACCGCGATTTTGTCAAAACACTTAAGCACGTGTGGAGGGAGTATTTTGCAAAATATAAAACTCTCAAAGTATTACAAAATGTTTCTTACTCATAAATACTTTGAGAGATTTTCATGCAAATTAGTTTTGTGGCAATGGAGTTATAAGGTGATTATAGTTAGGAATAACCGTCCTATGATCCGCCAGAGCCGGAGGGATTTACCCAAGGACACCACTAATAGTTAGAATTAGAAGTCCTTAGGTATGATTATAAAAAGGAGAAATTGAGAATCAGAGAAAGAAGGAGTTGAAGAATTAAAAATAAAAGTAAAGAAAAGGGTGAAAAGAAATAGCCTCCAGTTGTTCAACTTAGGCGCATAAGGGTTCAATTCATATGCTACCTTGGTTGTCACTAGATGACACCGGTATTGAAGATTAAAGTCGTCATGGACCCGGACGACCGCACTAAACCTTCTTAGTCACTCAAGTTTCTCTCAATAGAAGCTTGTTTCATTCTCACAGGAACCCTACGTAAACTATCGGCTTCTCTTAGAGATTCTTTGGTATTGAAGAGGAGACCTCTCCTAGTCTCCGCTCGGAAAACCAAAGTGCACTATTGAGTCTAGAGCCACGAGATTCATCAAAGATCTCTTAGGTACACTTGACAATTCATCGCTTGTCGTTCAACAATAAGAACACAAGTGATACATTATCGTGTCCTTCACGGATCTTAGCAACTGTCGAGAACATTTATGAGGGTTCACAACCGTGATCCTCGATGATTAAATGGAAACTCCTTCCGTGGTCAACATCAAACGACTCGACAGCGGTCACTTCGGTAACTCCCGTGGATTACGCTTAGTGTGTCTCAAACGGTCTGATCGTGGGGTGATGCTTTGTACCTCAACGACTCATCCGAATCAGAGGTGTATTTCAGACATCGTGTTATCTCACTTGTGGGACTCCAGTTCGTAAAGCGACCTTTGAGAATTAAAGTTGTGTTTTCACACTATGTTGTTAACACTCTCAAGTTTAAACTTGTAAGCTACCGGATTATTTCTAACCCATGTTTTTATGTTTTCTTCTTATGGATGCTTGCGGGTAGAAAGATCGTCTGATTCTCCACATACTTATACCAACATCAATTGAAGTTCTCTCAAAAGGCAACACAACGTTAGAATGATTCTTCGTCAAAGTCAAAGAATCTACAAAGTTTAAAGACTAAGAGAACTACATTTGTATTAATATCCAACGTTAAAGAGCGTGTGAGCATGTTGGAGAAAGACGTGGAGACACTGGAGCAACGAAGCTGACCTGATGCAGACAACCACAACATACTATCACTACCATCACAAAGAACAAAGAATTAAAGAACAAAGAAAATGATGACGTCAAGGCATAATACTTCAAAGGAAACAATTTCTCTACACTGGAGAGATTGTTCGAATCGAGGCACTTCTTCTCACAAGAAAGAAGAATGTCAGAAGACGTCAAAGCTACTATTACATCATCACCTACAACATTTATATCATCAATCACTAACACTCAGGGGGAGATTATTGGAATCACTCCTAAACTAGAATTCAAGTGCTAGTAATTAATATGTAATAATTAGCTTAATTATGGCTTTTATGTTAGTAATCAAGGCTAGGCTCATGTAGAAAGCCCATGAGCCTATGCCAAGCCCAATAAGGAAAGGATGGGAACTTGGTGTGTTGCCCTAGTTCCCTCCTATAAATAATCTTGTAAACCCTCACTTGAGGGTTGGTTGTTCACTCTTACATTTATCCTAAGCATAAACCTTTCTTCATATCTTACGCATAAGTGTAACTCGTGTTCATCCGATCTCTCTTTTCTATATTTCTTTATATTGATGCTTGTGTTACATAAATGAGAACCTAACATAAACCCTCTACTTTTTTTTTAAATAAGTGAATAACTACACGCAACCGCTCTAAACCACTTTTGTTGTTTTGCATATACTTCTAATTCTTAAAAATAGCATTTAGGACTACATTTAGCAAACCCTAAAATTAAATGTATCAAAATATAAGGATATGCATATAGCCACATACTTGTAACCGGCTAACAAATAGCAAATGCAACCCACACTGTGGGTTGTTTTGAAGATCAAGCGTCTTATTCTTCTTGTAAGTTATATAAGTTTTGATGCTTAGAGCAAGTGGTGTGGTGATATACTCATACCTCTTCATTGCCGTCACCTCAGCGCCACATCAGCATAACAAACCTCCACAACTAACCCCCTCCCTCATAACAAACCTCAACCTCTTCATTTGGAGCCCACCACTATCACTTTATTTTTTTTATTCAAATTTCCAAATAAAAGTAAATTCATTTCATTAAAAATAAAAATATAATACATAACATAATAATAAGAAAAATAAACACGATTTACCGGGTCAGGATTCAAATTGGGATCTATCATCGAAACTCCATCTCCTTCATCTCTTGGATAGCAATTTCCTTCGCCGCCTCGCCTCGTAACAAGCCACTGGCGTCGGCTTTTGAGCATATTTTCGGATATATGTCCCAAAAGTACTCGATTGACTCAGCGGAGCTCGCATGCTTCGACATTGAAGTCAACTTTTGTTTCTTTGCGGCTCTTTTCGTCATCTCTTTCGGGACGAGCTCGTTTATGCGGGCGAATATATCCTCGAGACATGTAATGTCAATCGGATCTTCGCATCCCACTTCGGTAATTTTCAAAATATCCCAACATTTTTCATACACGAACTCCTTCCCAAACATAACGTTGCGCAGCTAACTTTCACATTCTCGACATGATCGTGGTCATTTTCACCCTTCGACTGCGCAGATGTTTGTAAATAGCGTTGAATTTTGGCAATCACCGTTAATCCTCGACCATTTACCAGTTATCATATTTTTGCCTCGCTGGTCATTGGTGGTCTGAGCATTGAACATATCGAGAATGTCGTTCCAAAAGAAATCTTCGGAACGGTCATTTCCCATATCTCGATCTTGGGAAATTTCTATCCAACATTCCGTAAACAACCTTTTTCGGACTTGCTCCACTTCCTCATATCTGCACGGGCTATGACTTCCACATCTTCGCTGTCGTGCGTCCCAATCCACAACTTGTTTTGTTTTTGCCTTCGTCTTTTCCCTTACCTTTGGCGGTTCACGTGATTTTGGTACTTTGAATTGTGAACCGGACGGTTGTGATTCCATTTGGGGAAACTGTGGAGGTTGTGACGGGTTAAAAAGCGTGAAGGTCGTGACGGATTAAAAAACTGTGGTGATTGAAATCGGGCGGGGTAACTTGCGAATCCTTGTTGAAACGAATATTGTTGGTTAAGACAAATTTCTTGTGGAGACTGGTTGGAATTTTGCGAGGAGGGGGTAGAAGGGTTTGAAGAACCCCCGTATTGTGGTGGGGTTGAGTTTAGTAAGTTTGTGAAATACCCTCCGTCATTTGGGTTTTGAGACATTGTGAGATTTTTTTTTGAATAAAGGTATAGAGAGTTGAGGAAGATGGAGGAGATGAAGATGATAAAAATGGTGGATATGATATGTTATTTATAGGGGTGATGAGTTTTTTTTTTTTTTAAAAAGAAAAAATAAAAAAAGTAGTATCCGTTGTTAAACGGATATATTTGAGAATTCAAAATATATCCGTTGTTAAACGGATATATTTGAGAATTCAAAATATATCCGTTTGGTTTGTCAGAGTAAATCACTTCGTCGTGGTGACGACGAACACCTCAACGAAGAGGCACGACGAGCACCCCCAGTATGGTGGCGAGGCACGGCGAGCCCCAATACAACCACACCCAGTGCTCTTATATTATCTTTATTTTGCTACTGCCACACATACCATGATCACTTACCGGGTAGCACTTGTAGAATTCTACTTCTACTTCCACTTGTAACTTTACGTTTCTTTGTTAGTTTCTAAATCTTAAAAAGAAATGTTAAATTAAACAAAGGTTGTCTAAACTATATTTTAAGTAACCTTAATGATTTAAGTTACCTAAATAGATATGTATTAAATCATTGCAATGATATTTAATAGGGTTTTGCTAAACACTGCCCACTGACAATGTTTAAGGTGCATTAAACAATCTATTTTTACCATATTTAAAGTAATTATACATTTAATGCACAACAAATGAACATAAAAATTAGTTTAAATATATGTCATTTTTGATTTAATAAAGTCCAAATTTCTTTTTATATTCATGTTACACATTGTTCAGTGGACATTATTTAGCAAAACCCTATCTAATACACTTCATACGAAATATTCATTTCTTTTTTTAAAACTCAGTTGACGCAATGAACCAATAAATGTTGGATTGTTTGATCTTAGCGATTCATGTGAAGATTGGTTGTTAAAGGTCTAAAATTTGTGTTTTACATAATTTATGAGTTTTTAAAAGGGGCACGAACACTCTATTTGTCACTGGGCAAAGCTCATCAACATGTTCATATTAAAAGTAAAAATATGTTTTGCTTGGCCAACAAAACTTATAAACTTATATAAGAAAAGCTTTTAAAATTATAACTACTCCAAGCAGCTTACAAAACCAACCTTATTAAAGTATTGCTTTTACGACACCATTTTCTAGCTAAAAAACAAAGTTAGCACGGTAAAAAGGAAACCTAATTAAAATCTAGACCAATCTTAAACCCTCAGGAAGTTAGAGAAATCTCTTTAACAGCTAAACATTGATCGATGTTGAACTTCTTAGGCTAACCACAACTCCACAACAGTAACTCCTATTGACCCTTAATTTTTTTTGCCACATCAACATTCTCTCTCTCTGCAACTTACGATTTAACTTTAAGATATTAAAACCGACATTTTTTTTTTTTTTTTTTTAGCAACAAACTTAAAATCTATTAATAATAAAACACATTAAATTTTAAAAGTTAAGATTTTTTTTTTTTTTTTTTTTTTTTTTAATAATGTAATAGTACAATTTTTGTTCATTTGTGGAATGCATTAATCGGTCGAGAGGCGATTGTTTTGTGAATTTTGAGCCGACCGACCTTCAAGACCCATGTCTGCAGTGGTGACGACCTATAACGACCCACAACGACCTATTTGATCGACCGACCATTGTGGGCGCCTTTAGAAGCCTTTGTTAGCTCAAAAACAAACTCTATCTAGTTTGGTATTCAAAACTTCTGCTAATCGTTGTTGAAGTCGACTTGCGGGGTGAGCGTGTGCTCCCCTAGCACTTATCTTAAAACCTTTTTAAAAATATATGACTATTTCTATAATTTATCCTTTACAACAAAATTTACAATGTAACTGTTTTGAAAAAATATCATAATTTACATCTTTGATGATAGTCTTCTGATAATCTTTTCGAAAGTATAGTAAGTTTATCATCTCATAGTCAACCTAAGAGCACATGGTACGGGTGTTATTGGGCTACGTTATTGCCTTATGGCGCCGTCCTAACTCCTAAGGCACGAGACCCTAAGAGACCCAAAGTTATAGGGCTCGACGCCAAATTCACTAGCGAAACCATCATGCTTTATTTGTTTATTTATTTTTATCTGCGTTTTATTGTAAAAACTGTGAGGCTCAGGATTGTAACTTGAGTGATGTAAGTATATGTTTTGTGTTAAGTTATATGTTTTGTGTTATAAGAGAAAAAGCTAAAATAACAAAAAAGAATTGTTATAACACCGACAGTACCTAATGATCTAACCATTTTCAACCGAACACTTAAACTACTAGTAACGAAACCAAACCACCCTATTCTATTCTCTACTCTTTACCAGAAACAAGATCGGAAACATATTACCCTATAACTGCAATGTTTTGGTCTGTCAGTGGATTGAACAAATTGAAGTGTTTGTGTGTGTGCTTTTTTTTATGTGTTATTCTTTGTTATTACTGCGATCTCTTTACTACAAATATTTAATTTGTATTTGGTTTAGGCTAAAAAAAACTAAGTTGACGTTGATGTGACGGAAGTCTCGTAGTCCGGCAATTTGCAAAATCGCGATAATTTAGACTAGGGCTGAGCATCGAAGGTTCAAAACCGAACCGGACCGACGAAACCGACAAAAACCGAACCGGACCGACAAACCCGACAAAAACATGCCAAAATACACATAGACCGATAAAACCGAACCGAACCGAAAATATTCAGTTCGGTTTCGATTCGCATTTTTCACGGTTTTCGGTCCTCGGTTTTCTCGGTTCGGGTCGGTTTTGGACCGACGCTCGGCCCTAATTTAGACCGGTTACTAAACTCATACTCAAGGTTGTTGTTTATTCATAGTACATTCGGCTCTGATAACCCAACCATGGTTAAGCTAACCTTATCTAAGCTCACGCACTAGACACCACCATGAAAGGAGACAAACACCTTACACACACACACACACACACACACACACACACACACACAAACACTCTCCTCTTTAGAGAGAGAAACCAAACAAACATTTTCACTCTATTTATATTTTCACCCAAATTACAACAACTTATATTGTTATATAAATGTCCTAAGGTTGTTTAATTCTCACTAGTTATGGACTCAACTGTTTTATCTTCTGAAGGTGAATTTGCTAAATTTTATTTAGATTAGTTGCTAAAAATGTGCAATTTCTATGTTATGTTTTTTTGCTGTTTTTTATTAATATTTTTTTTATTTAACTATGCTTTCCGACCTTCGGGTTGTTTGCACTTAGCAGGAATTGAACTCGAGTGGTTAAGTTAGAGAAGGAGGGGGGGGGGTTCTTTTGCAGTACATACCAACTAGATACTTTTTGTTGTTGTTTTTATTATTTATTGATGACTTGATGTGTTTTTTGTGCTAAAATGTGCAAATTAGCGCGCGTATACGATTGTGAATATCATTACTAAAATGTGAATTCCTGTTTTGTGTAAATAACCCTTTAGTGGCCACGGCAGCTTCTCCCAAGGGAAGGGAGGGATCTACTTGGTTTGAGTCTGTATGGCGGTGGGCTCAAGGATTAGTCGGCCAAAGGTCAGGACCCCCAAAAAGTGCAAATTTATGTGAATTTCCAAAGTTCATTTGATCTTTAGTTGCTTTATTATGTTCAAATGATCTATTTATATTCATGTTTTTGTAGATTGTTAGTTTAGGGTGTTTGCTTCGTATGTATTACATTTTGACCATGATACTTATTGTCAGTGTTAATAAATTATTGGTATGTTTTGGTGCAAATTCCACATGAAATTCCAAAATGCTTCCACTAATTTTGTTGTTGGTATAATTATGCTAAAAATGAGCAGCTTCGTTTTATATTTGTAGTTGATTATTTGTTATTCGTATAGGAGTTTTGTTGTTTTTATAAATTATTTTAATATTTTTTCCCTGCTAAAAGTGTACATTTAATTTTTGTGATGCAGATCTGTTATACAAGGAGCTGTGGAAGGCATGTACGGGCCCACTAGTCGATATTCCAAGAGATGGAGAGAGTGTTTTCTATTTTCCGCAAGGCCATATGGAACAAGTAAAAATACTTTCGTAATATTTGTTTGTAAATTCATATTGTATTCAGATTATAATCCGCTAAAATTGGGATATTTTATGGTGTTTTAGTTGGAGGCATCGACAAATCAGGATATGAAAGAGAGGATTCCTCAGTTTAATCTCAAATCAAAGATCCTTTGTCGCGTTGTTCATACTCAGTTATTGGTATGTAACACGTTTTGCAGCATCGTTTGATTCATATGTTGAAATTTTATTAAAAACTCGTATCCTAGCTGAAGATTTTTTTTTTATAGGCTGAAAAAGAAACAGATGAAGTTTATGCTCAAATCACGTTACAGCCCGAGGCAAATGTAAGATTTAAGTTTTAGTACTTTCAATAATTGATGGGAAATTTATGCTGTTTGTGAACTTAAGAACTATGTTAACGATCTGTAGCAAAGCGAGATCGACCCTACAAGTCCTGATGAATGCCTCCCAGAGCCACGAGACCAAATGTTCAGTCTTTTGCAAAGTTTTGACAGCTTCAGATACAAGCACTCATGGGGGGTTTTCGGTGCTTAGGAAGCATGCAAACGATTGCCTACCTCCTTTGGTAAGTTTGTTAGTTATTTCACCTACTCTTACCAAACCCGATTTGAGATGTTTACTTTCAGATTTTCTAATTTGTTGAGTTTGTTCAGGATATGACTCAACCTACACCTACTCAGGAGTTAGTAGCTAAAGATCTCCATGGATTCGAGTGGCGATTTAAACATATCTTTAGAGGTGATTACTGTAATTTTGGTTACGTGTACATATGTTACAACTGAGGGGTGTTTGGATTTGCTTTTTCAAATGATTAATGTGCTTTTGAGTAATCAAAATGAAAATTGAAGGAACACTCCTAAAGCCTGGGATAAGCTAGGTAGGTTAGTAGTAATTTCACATTCATCCAAATATACGCAGCTCTAAAATCTTGTTGTCTTGACTATCAAATAACCAGAATCGATGTTTCAATTTAAATGCATGACCAAACACCTTTCCGAAGCCTAAGTGAATTTGTATTTTCGGGACTGAGGAGTTAGGACCATTCCAATTGTAAGAGTTCTGTTTTGATTCTACAGGTCAACCACGAAGGCATTTACTAACAACAGGTTGGAGCACTTTTGTCACCTGTAAGAGGCTAGTGGCTGGTGATTCATTTATATTCCTTAGGTAAAACTCTTGTGTTATTGTTGTTGGTTTCATGCACATATTTTACAATTTGTTTGTGCTTTGCACTTGTTGACATATTGACCAACCATTCTATGCATAGGGGAGAGAACGGTGAGTTACGTGTAGGCATTAAACGTTTTGCTCGTCAACCAAGCTCCATGCCCACTTCAGTAATTTCAAGCCAGAGTATGCACCTCGGAGTTCTTGCAACTGCATCACATGCTGTTTCAACCCAAACCTTGTTTGTTGTTTATTACAAGCCGAGGTAAGATTTCTTTAAAAGGTGGTGATTTCGACCCATTACCTTAATAAATGTGTCAATCTGTTATGTTTAACCTCTAATAGGTCAAATGGGTAAAGTAAAAAAAGTTAGGTAAAAGGAACAGGGTTAAATGTGTCGAATGGGTCAAAAGTTGCCAAAGTATACTATATATGCATAAAACCTCCTTTACCATTTTAGTCAAAATATAACTTAATACGGAAATAGTATAGTTTTTTGGAATTATATTTGATACACCAGCAACTCTTGGAATTTTGGACAAAAAGGGGTTTGGGTCAACGTACAAAATGGTACCCCTTTTGACCCATTTCTGACCCACCCAACCTGCCATTTTTGCTATCTCTAAGCCACTTGTTGCTTTGTACAATGTGAATGTTGATTGAGTTAATAAAAGTTGCTGTATTTTTTTTCAGGACAAGCCAGTTCATCATAAGCTTAAATAAGTATATAGAAGCTATAAACAACCAGTTCACTGTTGGAATGAGATTTAAGATGCCATTTGAGGGCGAGGATTCTCCTGAAAGAAGGTACTAATAAGATTTATGATCACCAGGACGTTTTTGAGTTTTTACCTACAATGCTCTTATGTAATGAATTTTCTGTCTGTATTTAGGTTAACAGGGACAATAGTTGGAGTTGAAGACATATCTCCCCAATGGGAAGACTCTAAATGGCGCTCGTTGAAGGTTTATATATGTTTTATTTTTCAATAAAAATGGATAAATCCAGTAGAAGATATAAAAAAAAACTAATATATGCAAACATACACATGCCTATTTCAGGTCCAGTGGGATGAACCGGCATCTATTTTGAGACCGGAAAGGGTTTCTCCATGGGAGATTGAGCCATTTGGAACACCTGTTCCAACAAGTTTGGTTGAATCGGTGGCACCAAAATGTAAAAGGCCTAGACCTCCGTCTGAAGTTCCTAATCTTGGTGAGTTTTTTTTATGCTCTTTTTACCTTAAGGGGTATTTGAATGTACGTCTTTAAAATACTTTTAAAGGTATTTTAGAATTTAGTTTGTTTTTCAATAACGACGTTGACCTTCGATAATCAGAATATTAGAACAATAAGCAGTCTTTTGCCAAACACCCCCTCATTTAGTTCAATAGTCTTGGTCTCTTGGACCTTGAGATGCTAACCTGTGCGCTGCTTGTTTCAGAACCTGCATGCCCTACTGCATCGTCTGTTTGGAATCCTTCAGGTCAGATAAGTTGTACTCCTGATGGACAGACGAGTGATTATCAGCGGTCCTGGCTTCGGAATCAAACCGAAAGTGGTACCACTGAGTGTCATACGAGAACTCCAATGGAGGCCAGCTGGCTATCATCTCCAATCATGGGATCTCATACCTTCTTTGTTGATGAAATGGAAGATCAAAAAGGTCTCCCAGCATGGTCCGCCCATACAATTCAAACTCCAGTTGACATGAAGAGATCTGAAAGTATTTCGAGTTTTAGAATATTTGGGTTTGACTTGAAGAGTCCTACCAAAGGTGATATTATTCCTGGGACAGCACCATTAACCTCGTCAAATGTATTTCATACCTTTGCTGATGAATACATGCCAAGTCCACTGTCTCTCGGGATCTCTGACCAGAAGTCTGACCTTTCAAAAGATTGCAAAGATCAAGGACAATTGCAAGTGTCACCAAAAGAAGTCCAAAGTAAACAAAGCACTTGCACTCGTAGTCGCACCAAGGTACATATTATCCTATAGGAATAATACCAGAACTCGCAATTTCGACCCATTAGTATATTAATGGGTTGGTTTGGGTTGTGTTTAATTTGTAACACGGCAAATGGGTTACAGTATAAAAATGTCAAGCTAACAAGAAAACAGGATAAACAGGTTGTATGTCAACCAAAGCATCTTCTAAAGTTTTAAATAAATTAGAATATGGGTGTAATTATTTACTTTTAGTGGTCATTTAAAAGTTTGAAACAAAAAGGTTTGCGAGTTAACCCAACATGACCTGGTTCGACCTAGCAAAATTACCCATTATCCAAACCCATTACTCAACCCGTCACACCCACCCACGTCTATAGTATACGTCTTGTTTTTTAAATACATGTCTAACATTAGGTGATAATTGAAGGTTCAAATGCAAGGCATAGCAGTTGGTCGTGCAGTGGACTTGGCTGCCTTAAAAGGTTATGACGAGCTTATAAATGAACTTGAAGAAATGTTTGAGATTAAGGGAGAGTTATACCCTCGTAATCAATGGGAAATTATCTTTACTGACGATGAAGGAGATATGATGCTCATGGGCGACCATCCATGGGAGTAAGTTACTACATTAGCTTGACCAGGATAAATGCTTAAAAGAATAACATTTCTCTAACCTATTGTTTCTTACCTGCAGGGAATTCTGCAGCATGGTGAAGCGAATATTAATATGCTCAAGTCAAGATGTAAAGAAAATGCGAGCGGGCATTAAGCATTCCTTTTCTTCCATAGACAATGAGGTGTCGGGATTTAGCTTAGAAGCTGCTGAAAACTGATGGATTTGGGTGAAATAGTCGTTTCTTTTAGGTACCTCCCCTCTTTCTCGGCTTTCTAGTTTGTTAACGTCTTTTGGGTACTTTGCTTGAAGCAGTAGAAGTAAGGTATGTGCATATTATTAGAGGTTTGAACGTTGATGGGGGAGCCTGACGTTTAGTTTATTGTGATTGTAAATATGCTGGATTGGTTTTATGGACAATGTAGTTTGACTATAGTTGGGTAGTAATATTGCTAGCCTGCTAAATATTTATAGTATTTTGAGTAGTCAAATTGTGTGGAAAATGTATATATCTGAGCTTTGGTAAAAGCCATTTACTTCATGTTTACTTGCATTTGCTTTCTTTCAAATCCGAAAAAGGTAAAGGTGGGAAATCTCAAATGAGTCAGTTTAGGTCAAAACGCGCGCTAAAACGAAAATTGGTGCTAAAAATGAGCCATTTACTTCATGTTTATTGAATACGCGCTAAAATGAAAACAACCGATACAAGTTGAAAGTTCCTCAAAAGTTCATTCTTTTTTTTTTTTTTTTTTTTTGAACATCTCAAAAGTTCGTTCACATGCACAAGATCTAAAATTGATTTTGAGGTGATTTTCAGCTTATTCTTATAAAGTGCTTATTAAATAGCGTATTCAATTGCATATTTTCCAACCAACCCATAACAAAAAAAGCACTATCTTACGCCCGGTGTAATGGTCGCCTGACCATCACCTTCACCTCAATTGCCACATTTAGATTTGAGCACACCATATTACCACGAGATGTAATGGCCACTACAAAACCAACAACCAAACTCATTTTTTTAACAAGTCTAATATATGCTCAAATTCAACTTTTCTTAAAATAAAGTTTTATAAATAAACCTTCCAAAAAAAATTTGTAAAAAGCAAAAAGAAAAAAAGAAAAAAGAAAACATAATATTGACATTTTTAACAACCTACCTAGACACAAACAATTTCTATAAATAAACTTGACACAAAAGTACTCCCAGATTAAAGTAATCGCCTCTACAAAACACACAGGGTTTAAGAAAAAAACGATTAAGACTTTTTCTTCTTACTTTTGAGAATGACATTTTACATTTTATTATTATTATTATTATTATTTTATTATTATTATTATAAATTGAAAAGTTCTGAGAAGTTAGTGGAGTTAGAGATCTTATTATTATTAATATTATTATTATTATTATTATTATTAATTTATTATTATTATTATTATTATTAAGTTTGTAATAACAATTTCAAAACAAGATAATATGATAAACTTGATCAAACTTGTCTATCTATATTTAGTAGTCGACAATTAAAATGAGACATAAAAAAAAAGAAAAAAAAGAGGTGATATTAATTTTGGACAGAGAGATTACTAAATTAGTTATTATTACACATCCAACAAACAATTTTAATAAAAAACTTGACAAAACCATCTTGTCTACTAATTCATCACACACATTCGCGCGCGCGCGCACATTTTTGTTATATATATATATCCCAATGGTCATTTTTTGGACCTTTACTTCCCTTTTCTCATCTTTTTCGTTAGGTGGTGACCTTCAGCGAACCAACCCCATAACCTCCTTCGAGCGCCAAGGTGGGAGGGCCGTTATGGTCGTTCGCGCGCCAAAGGTGCCCTTCGCATGTGGTTGGGGCTACCATAACGCCCGGTCTTAAAAGCTGATCAATTTCGCCTGTTTATCACTTGACACTGATTTATATGTTGGGTAGGGCTACACAAACTAGAAACTTTGGGCTGTTGTCTATTTGTGGACCGGAGGCTATTCCTATTGGGCCTCTAGTAGTGGGCTACTCTAAACAATAAAAGTATTTTGGGCTTTTTTTGCTATCGGTAAATATGCACCACCTATGAGCTTCTTTTGATCCTATCAGTACTTTTTTTTCTTTTTTTTTCTTCTTTTTTCTTTCACATATGAATCGAAATCCAAACCCATAACCTCCTTCGCATGCCAAGGTGGGTGGGCTGTTATGGTCGTTCACGCGCTAAAGGTGCCCTTTGCATGTGGTTGGGGCTACCATAACGCCCGGTCTTAAAAGCTGATCAATTTCGCCTATTTATCATGTGACACTGATTTATATGTTGGCTAGGGCTACACAAACTAGAAACTTTGGGCTGTTGTCTATTTGTGGACCGGAGGCTATTCCTATTGGGCCTCTAGTAGTGGGCTACTCTAAACAATAAAAGTATTTTGGGCTTTTTTTGCTATCGGTAAATATGCACCACCTATGAGCTTCTTTTGATCCTATCACTACTTTTTTTTCTTTTTTTTTCTTCTTTTTTCTTTCACATATGAATCGAAATCCACTCGTAAACATGCAAGCACACATAATGTGCGTGTTGAATATATTTTAGACCACTTTAATCGTTCTATGGATGTTATTGCAACTGTTATGCTAAAACGGCATATGTTCCTTGGATCTTGTGCCCACAAACACCACCTTGATGCCACTTTTGTTTATAAAAAGTATGTGGTTGCAACTAGTTTTTTGGAAAGATCCTTGCAAGTAGCTTAGTTCTTATATTCTGTGAGACTTATGTAATGATGTATTAGGCAAGTAACTTCATGCTATGCGGCCCATAGGTTTTACTTGTTATCAAATTTTGTCTCATTTTGAAATGTCATGAAAACAATTATTATATATATTTTGTATGATTCCAAAAACTATATTCAATTTAGAATGTTTCTCATACTACCCATTAATTAAGTTTTAAACTGAGTGTCTAAGATGATAATTCACTATTTTTAAGTTGTTCCATGTTATCATATATTAAACGGTCAATGAATGAGGTTTATCATGTTCAAGTTATATGGGGAGTGACTGAGTGAGAGTCTTTTAATTCAGATGTACACGATTTTGTGGTTTTCTGGCACTTTCCGTGACTGCTCATAAGACATGTATCTAATGAAGTTTGTATAAAACCTTTTGTGAGAACATCTGAGTAACCAAGCAATATGCTAACTCAAAAAGTCGAGATCCATGCTACCATGTATATGTGCATGATATATATACATGTATGGTCAAAGAATTTAGACTACTCCATCTTCCTTTGTCTCTATTGGTTAGAGCACCGGGTGTCGTGATGTTATCCGTTTTGCGTTATATAGCAAAAAGTGCTATCAACTCAATACTTTTCTGTTATAACTTAAACCAAAGACATCCTTCCTCCATCAGTCGTGTTATAGGACACCCTCTAGCTCACACATAACCCAATAAGACACAAATACAACACGAAAAAAAAAAAAAAAGAAATGACGGATAGCATCGCTGGTGGAGATGACGCCAAAGCCTATGGCGCGAATAGAGGTGTCATCCTCGCGTTATGGGTTGGTGTTTTTGGTTGGCGTGAGGCCTTCCAGTCACCCAAACCGTGTCCTCTTACGGTTATTGTCAGTTTGTCACATTGAATTTTGTGCGTTTATCTTGTTTTGGTCATGCTTCCACTATTTCAGTTGCAGGAAAAAGATTTAATCAATTAAAATAATTCAATATGACCAATTGCAGAATGATATAAATGAAGCATTTATACGGTGTAATATATGTTAAATACTTAAATGTCCATTCACGTATTGTGGGGGTACACACACCCTTTTGTAAGAAAGAATATCCATTTGATAGTGGCAAGCTGTAAATTGCTATCCCTTGTAAAGCTTTATTCACAAAGAATATGATGATATTGATTGTAATTTGGTGTTTGTTTATTGGTGTATGCAGTGATATAACATTTTTAGGGTACGAGTCATAATCTGTAGTTCAACCCGGTCGGTTAAAAAATAAGAAAAGTTTTCCATTAATATATTTATTAATCCGCGTTTGAAACGACGGCGTTTTGTCGTTTGCGAAAAAGGACGAAACGACAATTTAGGTGCCAAATTAAAGAGTAAAACGACATGTCTTAAACCACGTCGTTTCGTGAGTTTCAGAAAATGGCAAAAAATACCCCTCAAGTCAACGACGCATGAAAAAAGTCTTAATTAGAAAAATGGCTAGAATTACCCCTGAAGTGTGTCACTTTTTGCAAAACCGATCCTAAAGTCTTATATTTTCACAAAATTTGAAAAATGGCAAAAATTACCCCTAAAGTATGCGAAAAAACGGCAAAAAATACCCCCAAGCTATGCGACTTTTTGCAAAACCAATCCTAGACTCTATTATATTTTTACAAAAACTTTATTCGTTAAACTTTTCTTAAAAAAACTTTAAAATCCACCGTTAAACAAACTTAAGGTCAGCGTTCATATCCCAACCCATTATTACCATACAAATGTGTCATAGGAAATGAATATCTGCATTTACATAAAGATTTTTGTATGATTTACACACACACATATAACAAAACTCATATAGCGTAAAATTAAATGAAACACATGCATAGCGCTGGTTCTAATCTCGTTTTATAAAATGGACAATTCCATGTATATTATACTAGTTGGGGAAAAAATCACTAAATAGTAACCAGCTTTCACAAGTGTTCTACTAAAGTCACTCAAAGGTTTTTTTGATTGAAAAACCACTTTAGTTTTATATTTGTTCTATTATTATGTAATTTTTAGTTTTTTTGCCAAGTCACCATGACAATAGTGATGATGGCAAAAGTTTAATATAGATCTCAATTCTAATAAATTGATAAGCCGTCGTAGCGTTTCATTTTTCTAATAAAAAATAAAATAAAATAAACTTTCACATTTTTTTTTAAATTAAATATCTCGCAAACCGTTAATCGTTATGCGAAAAAAATCATACCATCGCGACGAAAATTAAATTATCTTTCTATAGATATGCACTTATATATATTTTTAACGATTTGTTTTTTCAAAATTTCGGCCCAGAAAAATCATAATTGATTTGTGAAAATAATATATGATTCGATTTTTACAAATTATATAAGATTTTTGAAAATCATATGTGATTTGTAAAAATCATATATGCTTTGTGAAAATCATATGTGATTCGATTTTTACAAATCATATATGATTTTACAAATCATATATGATTTTACAAATCATATATGATTTTTCTAAGCGGAATTTTTGAAAAAAAAAGTTTGTCGAAAATATAGTGAAGTGCATATCTATAGAAAGATAATTTAATTCTCGTTCCGATGGTGTATTTTTTTTAGTTTGAAGATGTACCATTTGCAAGATATGTTGTTTTAAAAAAAAGGTGAAAATAGTTCTTTTATTAATTTTGATAAAAAAATGAATTGCTAAGATTGATTTATTAGATCTATGGCAAATATGAGATCTATATTGATCTCAACTCCGATATGTTAATTTTTTGGTAATGTGTAGATTCATTTAGCTTACATGAAATGCTAATTAAGTATCATAAACTTTTGCATGCAATTCTTTAAATTAGCTAATGTTATCAGAGCATTAGTGGTTTAAACAAACACCTACTTTGGACGAATTACTCACATGAATTATCATTATTGCCATCTTTATCAGATGACATGATTTGTAAAACTAAAAACTCATAAATAAAATCAATGATTTCTTGATTTATCTTACCATTAGCATATAAAGGGGTTGAAAATTTCATAATGCACACATTAAATTAAATCATTAGCATATAAAAAGAGGTTGAGATGGAATGCTAATTAACTCATACACTAGACATTAACAAACCACAATATACAAGATACTTAGTTTTCAATTAAATTACATGACTATAACAGACAACAAAAACAAATCAATGATATTAAAACATGACAAGAGAAACATTTAAATAAAATGAAATACATGTACACATCATATACTTTAGGGATGAGCATTTGGGCCGAATCCCGAAACCGAAGGAACCGTCGATTCGATATACGGTACAATCTGGGACTACGAAATAAGGTGAAAAAAATCGGGACCACTAATTGATGCGGGACCGGTACCAAATCGGGAAATTCCCGAAAAATGGGGGAAAACCCGATTTCCTACCAACACCGCTACCGGTATCCGAATCCCGTTCGGTACGGTACCGGTACCACTAATTTATACTCGGGAAAAAATCGGTACCACTAATTCGGTACAGGACCGGTACCGTACTCATCCCTAATATACTTTCATGGTGACTTTGCACACAAACTGAAATTACACAATAATGGACAAATATGAAACTTCAATGGTTTTTCATTCGTAAAAAAACTTTGAGTGACTTTAATGGAACAATTGTGTAAGTTAGTTATTATTTAGCGATTTTTTCCCTATTAATTTTCATACTAAAATTATCAGTCAATGTTATAACTACAAATATCGCGGAATATATTGAAAATTTGGCATGTCAAAACAACATTTTGTTATTTGTTTAATCATCACAGAGTCACCACTTCACTTATTATTTAAGGATGTTTTGATTAACAAGTGCTTGAGAAAAATGGAAAAAGTATTATTTAAGAATGTTTTCATGGACAAGTGCTAGTGAAAAATAACAATGTGGTCAATTGATTAATTGAGAGTATTCGCTACTACTAGTAGATAAAGATCATCATTCAAAACCAACGATACCTATTTCATTTCAAGTTATACACATTTTTATAATAAATAATAGTGTTGATTGTCGTTTTCTTTTGGATGATTCACATTTTTTGCATGAAAATATACAATAATACTGTAGTAATTTTTTTGCATGAAAACATACCAAGCCCGGCCTATATATAAAACCAACCAACCACATTGTTGTTCACCTTGTTGTTCTTCTTCTTTGCAATAATTTACCTTCACCCTCGGAGGTGCTCAGCAGATACTAAAGATGACAAGAATATTTTCTATTACAACAACGGATACACTCCCAGCGGTGATGCCTATGGAAAGCTTATAAAGAACTACGAAGTCGACTAGCACGCTGAACCGATGATCATGATATTCCGGTAACACAACCCCCCACGAATGTCCTTCTTCAAGAACGTTTCATCCAGGTTCAACTTTAGATCGGCGATGAGGAGGAGGAGCGTATCACTGTAATAATCGACACAGTGAATGTCTATATGGTGGGTTATATTGTTGCCGATAATGTTCCCCCAACTTTACACTATTTTAATGACATTCTGAGTAGAGAAGAATTATACGAGGCTTTCCCCAACAGAAAATATACTCATAGTTGTCGTTCTGAGTAGAGAAGAATTTTAATGACATACTCCTATTTACCTTTCTAAACAAAAATGTTGTCGTTTCTATTGCTAGAAAAATCACATGTGATCCAAAGGGGCTCACATGTCTTCAAAGTATTCATATTAGGCTTATCCTCGTAGTGGCGGGAATGGTAGCAGCTGCTATATGTGAGAAGAATAGGCGGGAAGATACTAAAATGAGTGGTTTTTAGTTAATTCCTCAGTATTTCTTAGTTGATGTTGCTGAAGCTTTTGCTTATGGGGGTCAGTTGAGTTTTTCATCATGCAAGCACCTGAAAGGATGAAATCTATAAGCACAATACTATGTTTGACTACTTTAGCTAAGGGATCTTATATGAATAGTTTTTTAGTGTGGATTACAAACAAAATAACTCATGGAAATTGGCTCAAGAGTGATTTCGATCACCGAAAGTTGATCGAACAACTTCTATTGCATGGTTGGGATTCTAGAAGTGTTTAACTTTTTAGTTTTAGTTTTTCTGTTTTTGTCATTCAGACACCAGTATAAACCACAACATTCTAGTGGAACTAGTAATGGTTAGTATTGAGTCCATATAATGTTAACATGAATTTAGTTTTAGTTTTTCTGTTTTTGTCATTCAGACACCAGCATAAACCACAACATTCTAGTGGAACTAGTAATGGTTAGTATTGAGTCCATACAATGTTAACATGAATTTTGTGTGGTTAATTTAAGGGACTTGTCAATAACTAGTTATATCACAAATATAGATATCTGAAATTTGCAATGATGGTTCTATGTTAGACCCATTATTTTAGCTTAGTTTTTTCAATTCGGATATCCGAAATTTTGGATATCAGTTTTATATATGAATATCCAAATATCTATAATTTTGGAAAACTTTTATATGAGTTCCAAAACTGACATTTTATAAACCCAAATATATATATATATTTTGGCAACTATGACAGTCTTGGGGATAGAGAGACAACTCAACTTGGAGATGGTACCCTAAATTTCGCCATCGCTAATTTATGTCACGGAAAAAATAATAAAACTATAAAAAAGGCGATGTTAGTGATCATTCAAATGGTGGTAGAAGCAGTAAGGTTTAAGTACATTGAACAACTTATCCTACAAAACATGGATCCGTATAATTATCAAAACTTCATACCAGACGCCATGGCCATAAGCTTGGAGAACAGTTGGTCGGCTCTATCGGAGCAGATCCAATGGTCGTGTGTCTGAGTCTTTCTAGGATCATTGAAATTGAAATCGTTAAACTAAGTCGTCGAATAGGAAATGTAGCAAGTGCTCTCTGAGCGTACGGCTCTAATGTTGTACACATGTAACCCCAAAACTAAAGCAATCGAATGTCGGTTCTTGTTGGGTGACAGTAGTGTCCATCCGGTGAGCCGACCACAAATATCATCGGAAGGGATAGGCTATGCATGACCTTGAAGATGACCAATACAATGATGGGAATCCCATTATTTTGTGGCAATGTGGAAATGTTAAACCTAACTAGCTTTGGACATTCAAATTTGATAGCACCATCCGCTCAATGGAAAATGCTTGACAACCTTGACGATCCTACCCGGAGAGTATGTCATGATATTCGATTGTGATAAAGCGACTAAGCTTCAAGCCACCCAGTGGTATCTTATTTTGGTTCCATCATGAATGCTAAATCAGCCTTGTCATAGCATTGAGACCTCCGCTCGAGGGACGGTGTTGGCGGTAGTTGTTATGGTGATTCGGTGGCGATGATTTTTCGGTGGTGTTATGGTGATTCAGGTGAGAGATGAGAGAGAAAGTAGATCTATGTGTTTTTATGAGAGAAAAAGTGGTTTGATAAAATGAGACGAAGAAAGATATTTTTTCTTTTTATATAGAGAGGGGAAATTACTTATTTACCCTTATTAGTTATTTTCAGATTTCATCTAGGCTGTTGGATGAAAGGAGTTTGGATGGTTAAGATGATGTGGATTGTTCTTTAGATACTAGGTGTTTTGCATAGATCTCACCTCTGTTTTAAGATGTTGCCATCAGCCATGAAAGCCCACCGCTAATTTCCCCAACCTTAGCATTTAAGGAGGATGATCCTAGCTAAGCTTTGATGGCCATCGATGTCACTGAGAGTGCGGTCCTTTGTAGAGCCGAATAGTGTTGTCACCATAGAGTGCCTTTGTTTCTGTTGGGCTCGTTGCTAATAACACAATTTGCTAATGATAAAGGCATTGGAACCGTTGGCTGCAAGCACATTCTCTGAAACCAGCGATATATTTTATGGTGGATTGAGTATAGTTTTCAACACTTCAAGCTTGCCTAGAAGAATTGTTATCCTCGACTACCGTCGACACCGTCCCCTGAGTGGAGGTCTCAGCTGCTTTGACAAGGCATGATTTAGCATTCATGATGGAACCAAAAATAAGATACCACTAGGTGGCTTCATGCTTAGCTGTTTTATCATAATCGAATATCATGACATACTTTCCAGGGGTAGGATCGCTGAAGTTTGTCAAGCATTTTCCATTGGACCGGATGGTGCTATCAAATTTGAATGTCCCGAGCTTGTTAGGTTTAGCATTTCCACCTTCCCACAAAATAATAGGATTCTCATCATTGTATTGGTCATCTTTCACGGTCATGCATAGCCTATCCCTTCCGATGATATTTGTGGTCGGCTCACCAGATGGACACTACTCGTCAGCCCCAACAGGAACTAACATTCTTATTGCTTTGGGTTTGGGGTTACATGTGTACAACATTAGAGCCAGCGTTGCTTGCTGCAGAGCACTTGCTACATTTCCTATTTGGACGTCTTAGTTTGATGCATTGCGAATTTCAATGATCCTAGAAAAGACTCCAGACACACCTGACCATTGGATCTGCTCCGATAGAGCCGACCAACTGTTCTCCAAGCTTATGGCCATGGCATCTGGTATGAAGTTTTGATAATTATACGGATCCATGTTTTGTAGGACAAGTTGTTCAATGTACTTAAACCTTACTACTTCTGCCACCATTTGAATGATCACCAACAACGCCTTTTTTATAGTTTTATTATCTTTTCCATGATATAAATTAGCGATGGCGGCATTTAGGGCACCATGTCCAAGTTGAGTTGTCTCTCTATCCCCAAGATCATCATAGTTGCCAAAAATTATAGATATTTGGGTTTATGAAATGTCGGTTTGGAACTTATATAAAGTTTTCCAAAATTATAGATATTTGGATATTCGGATATATAAAGCGTTATCCAAAATTTCGGATATCCGAATTGAAAAACTAAACTAAAATAATGGGTCTAACATAGAACCATCATTGCAAATTCGAGATATCCATATTTGTGATATAACTAGTTATTGACAAGTCCTTAAATTAACCACAAAAATTCATGTTAACATTGTATGGACTCAATACTAACCATTACTAGTTCCACTAGAATCTTGTGGTTTATCTTGGTGTCGAATGACAAAAGCAGAAAAACTAAAACTAAAAGTTAAACACTTCTAGAATCGACCATGCAATAGAAGTTGTTCGATCACATGAATTACTCACATGAATTATTCACATGAATTATCAATATTGCCATCTTTATCAGATGACATGATTTGTAAAACTAAAAACTCATAAATTAAATCAATGATTTCTTGATTTATCTTACCATTAGCATATAAAGGGGTCGAAAATTTCATAAAGCACACATTAAATTAAATCATTAGCATATAAAAAGAGGTTGAGATGCAATACTAATTAACTTATACAGTAGACATTAACAAACCACAATATACAATATACTTAGTTTTCGATTAAATTACATGACTATAACAGACAACAAAAACAAATCAATGATACTAAAACATGATAAAGAGAAACATTTAAATAAAATGAAATACATGTACACATCCCGAAACCGAACCGGAACCGTACCGATTACCGATATACGATGCAGTGCAGGGCTGAAACAAGGTGAAAAAAATCGGGACCACTAATTACATGCAGGCAGTGCCAAATCGAGAAATTCCTAAAAGCGGGAAAACCCGATTTCACGATACGGTGCGGTGCCAACACCGATACCGGTATCCGAATCCGTTCGATGCGATGCGGTACCACTAATTTATACTCGGGAAAAAATCGGTACCACTAATTCGGTACGGGACCGGTACCGTGCTCATCCCTAATATACTTTCATGGTGACTTTGCACACAAACCAAAATTACACAATAATGGACAAATATGAAACTTGAATAGTTTTTCATTCATAAAAAAACTTTGAGTGACTTTAATGGAATACTTGTGAAAGTTGGTTATTATTTAGCGATTTTTTTCCTATTAATTTTCATACTAAAATTATCAGTCAATGTTATAACTACAAAAAAAAATGTTACAACTACAAATATCGCGGAATATATTGAAAATTTGGCATGTCAAAACAACATTTTGTTATTTTTTTTAATCATCACAGAGTCACCACTTCACTTATTATTTAAGGATGTTTTGATTAACAAGTGCTTGAGAAAAATGGAAAAAGTAGGGTGCGTTTAGTTGGCGGAAAACACCCTTGTTTTCCACAAAATATTTTATGAAAAATAAGGAAAATAGAGATCGTGTTCAAATTATCATTTTCTAACAAAATGTTTTGCAAAACACAAAATCTCATATTCCTAATCTAACAAGTAAAATTAGAAAACAAATTTTAGTTGTTTTCCTTGTTTTCCTTTGTAACCCCAACCCTCCTCCCTTTCTTCAAAATAGAAAATACAAATATCAACCAACGCATTTTCTATACTTTCAAGTGTTTTGTGGAGATAAATTTCCTATCAAATTTTTACAAAACTAGAGATAGAAAACAAAGAAATATTTTCTCCAACTAAACGCACCGTAATATTTAAGAATGTTTTCATGGACAAGTGCTAGTGAAAAATAGCAATGTGGTCAATTGATTAATTGAGTATTCGCTACTACTAGTAGATAAAGATCATCATTCAAAACCAACTATACCCATTTCATTTCAAGTTATACACATTTTATAATAAATAATAGTGTTGATTGTCGTTGTCTTTTGGATGATTTACAATTTTTGCATGAAAATATACAATAATACTGTAGTAATTTTTTTGCATGAAAACATACCAAGCCCGGCGTATATATAAAACCAACCAACCACATTGACATTCAGAGACGAGAAAACCTTAACTAGAAAGAACGATGAGACTATTCGCGACTCTTGTTGTTCTTCTTGTTGCAATAATTACCTTCACCTCGGAGGTGCTCGGAGCAGATACTAAAGATGACAAGAATATTTTCTTTTACAACAATGGATACACTCCTAACAATGATGCCTATGGAAAGATTATAAAGAACTACGAAGTCGACTAGCAGCGGAACCGATGATCATGATATTACGGTAACACAACCCCCACGAATGTCCCTCTTCAAACGTTTCATCCGGTTCAACTTCATATCAACGATGAGGAGGAGGCGTATCAACGTAATAATCGACACGGTGAATGTCTATATGGTGGGTTATATTGTTGCCGATAATGTTCCCCAACTTTACACTATTTTAATGACATTCCGAGTAGAGAAGAATTATATGAGGCTTCCCCAATGACAATATAATCATAGTTGTAGATTACGAATAGTGAAGAATTTTAATGACATACTCCTATTTACCTTTCTAAACAAAATTTCTTCAAAGTATTCATATTGGGCTTATCTTCGTAGTGGCGGGAATGGTAGTATTGCTATATGTAAGAAGAATAAGCGGGAAGATACTAAAATGAGTTGTTTTAGTTAATTCCTCATTATTTCTTAGTTGATGTTCTTTGTAGCTTTTTGCTTATGTGGGTCAGTTGAGTTTTTCATCATGCAAGCACCTGAAAGGATGGAATCTATAAGCACAATACTATTTTTGACTAATTTAGCTATGGGATCTTATATGAGTAGTTTTTTTTTAGTGTGGATTACAAACAAAATAACTTATGGAAATTGGTTCAAGAGTGATTTCGGTCACAAAAAGTTGATCGAACAACTTCTATTGCATGGTTGGGATTCTAGAAGTTTTGAACTTTTTAGTTTTAGTTTTTTTGTTTTTGTCATTCAGACACCAGTATAAACCACAGCATTCTAGTGGAACTAGTAATGCTTAGTATTGAATCCATACAATGTTAACATGAATTTTGTGTGGTTAATTTAAGGGACTTGTCAATAACTAGTTATATCACAAATATGGATATCGAAATTTGCAATGATGGTTCTATGTGACCCATTATTTTAGCTTAGTTTTTTCAATTCGGATATCCGAAATTTTGGATATCAGCTTTATATATCTGAATATCCAAATATCTATAATTTTTGAAAAACTTTTATATGAGTTCCAAAACTGACATTTTATAAACCCAAATATCTATATTTTTTGCAACTATGACAGTCTTGGGGATAGAGACACAACTCAACTTGGAGACGGTACCCTAAAGGTCGCCATCGCTAATTTTTATCACGGAAAAGATAATAAAACTATAAAAAAAGGCGTTGTTGGTGATCATTCAAATTGTGGCAGAAGCAGTAAGGTTTAAGTACATTGAACAACTTATCCTACAAAACATGGATCCGTATAATTATCAAAACTTCATACCAGATGCCATGGCCATAAGCTTGGAGAACAGTTGGTCGGCTCTATCGGAGCAGATTCAATGGTCGGTGTGTGCGGAGTCTTTTCTAGGATCATTGAAATTGAAATCGTTAAACTAAGTCGTCGAATAGGAAATGTAGCAAGTGCTATGCGACAATGCTGCTAGCTCTAATATTGTACACATGTAACCCCAAACCCAAGCAATAAGAATGTCATTTCTGTTGAGGTTGACGAGTAGTGTCCATCTAGTGAGCCGACCACAAATATCATCGGAAGGGATGGGCTATGCATGACCGTGAAAGATGACCAATACAATGATGGGAATCCCATTATTTTGTGGGAATGTGGAAATGCTAAACCTAACCGACTATGGACATTCAAATTTGATAGCCTCATCCGGTCCAATGGAAAATGCTTGACAACCTTGACGATCCTACCCTGGAAAGTATGTCATGATATTCGATTGTGATAAAGCACTAAGCTCAAGCCACCTGATGGTATCTTATTTTGGTTCCATCATGAATGCTAAATCGGGCCTTGTCATAGCATTGAGACCGCCGCTCGGGGGCTGTCTTTGAAGGTAGCGAGGATAACAATTCTTTTAGGCAAGCTTGGAGTGTTGAAAACTATACTCAACCCACCATAAATTATATCAGTGGGTTTCATAGAATGTGCTTGCAGGCCAACGGTTCCAATGCCCATGTTGGGCTAGCAAATTGTGTTATTAGCAACGAGCCTAGCAGGCAACAGTGGGCACTCTATGGTGACAACGCTATTCGGCTCTACAGTGACCACACTCTATGTGTGACATCAGATGGCCATCAAAGCTTAGCTAGGATCATCCTCCTAAAATGCTAAGGCTGGGGAAATCAGTGGTGGGCTTTCATGGCTGACGACACTATCTTAAAATAGAGGTGAGATCTGTGCAAAACACCTAGTATCTAAAGAACAAACCACATCATCTCAACCATCCAAACTCCTTTCATCCAACGGCCTAGATGAAATCGAAAATAACAAATAAGGGTAAATAAGTAATTTCCCTCTCTACATAAAAAGAAAAATATGTTTCTTCATCTCATTTTATCAAACCACTTTCTCTCATAAAACACATAGATCTACTTTCTCTCTCTCACCGGAATCACCATAACACCACGGAAAAAATCATCGGATCCGTCATCGATTACATTGTTGCGCCACCGATCGTTGTTCCGCCACCGATCATTGTTCCGCCATCGATCGGTCATCCTCCATCGATCGCCTCCATCATTGAATTATTTAATTAGATCTGTTGTAAGAAATTCACTATCCATTTTAATATGTACTTATTGAATTAGAGTACGTGTTGTGAGATTTGAATTGATTGGTTATACTAGTTAGTAAGCCTCCAATTGTTGATAAAATGCTTGTTTAGTTGTATTGATTTTATTTCATTATTTTGTTTTTTGTTAAAGGTAGTTTGAATTAGGTTTTAATGGATGTCCAAACTATTAAAACTCATAACATATACATGAGTTGTGAGCCTGGTAGATTTAAGAATGTAAACATGTTGGTTCTTTGTAAGTAAATGGGATTTGTTATTAGAAACGTGTAAATCACTTGAGATTCTATTTTAGTTGTGTAATGTTATGAGAAAAGTGAAAATCCCGTGGGATTCATCAAATAGTCACATGTTATTCAGCAAGAATCCCATGGGGTTCAACATGAATCCCGTGTGATTCATTATGAATCCCATGGGATTTACTAATCAATCACTTGAGATTCATGTTCATGTTGAATCACATGTGATTCATTATGAATCCCATGGGTTTCAAGATGAATCCCATGGGGTTCAAGATGAATTTTAATTCTTTAATTCTTGTGTTTTACATGTTATTCAGCATGAATCCCATGTGATTCATATTCATTATGAATCCTATGGGATTGACTAATGAATCACTGGGATTCACGATGAAATTTAGTTCTTTAATTCTTGTGTTTTACATGTTATTGACATGAATCCCAATCCCATGGGATTCATTATGAATCCATGGGATTGACTAATGAATCACTTGAGATTCATGTTGAATCACATGTGATTCATTATGAATTTTAATTCTTTAATTCTTGTGTTTTAAAAAGTTACTGCATACTATAGAAGATGGGTCGGTGGTATGTACTTGTAGACATTTTGTCCGATACAGAAGGAGAACGCAATGAAAGGCGAAAAGAGTGAAAGAGAAAAAACACTTCAAGTTAAAAAGAAACAAATGAAGCCTTGTTGCCATTATGGAGAGAAGACCAACTTGCATACAAAAACAGTTTGTCCGATGAACCCAAAGGCAAAGTGAAAGGCGAAACCAATTGATGTTTGAACAAACTTAAGTTACTTATATTCTTATTTTTTTGTTAATTTATTTCTTCTTTACTTGAATATTTAAATGATTTGATGTTTGAACAAATTTAAGTTATTTACATATTTGATTTTTTTTGTTTAATTAGATTATTCAGATGATTGACAAAGAAAATTCTTGTATGGATCATGTTTGTTACTTATATTTAGTTTCAATAACTTGATCACATGGGTAATTTTATGGATCGCATGAGATTCTATATGAATCACATGGGTTTATATGAGAATCACATAGGATTCATCAAAGAATCCCATGGGAGTTCATATAAATCTCATGTGATTCTTTGTGAATCCCTTGTGATTCATACAGAATCCATGTAATTTTGTATGCTTTACACAACTAAATTGAACCCAAATAGAGTATCTTATAACATTACACAACTAAAGCTGAATCTCAAGTGATTAATCCTTAAACCCATGTAATTCATGGAATCTTTTTATTAAAAGTTGAATGTTGTTATCTGAATCCCATGTGATTCTCTCGATCCTAGGATTCATATAGAATCCCATGTGATCCATAAAGATACTTGGCGAGTATATTTTATGTGATTCATATAGAATCCATGGGATTCTTTGATGAATCCATGGGATTCATTATGTGATTCATACAGAATCTGTAGAATCCGTTAGGACTCCTTGAGATCGTTTTGAGCCTCTAGGGTTTAACAATAACATAGATAAAGAACATGCACAGCGGAATTAAACAAACAACTATGTTATTGACACAAGGTTTCTCTCAACATCTCCCCCAATATATTAATACGTGTTATCTAAACTATAACAGGGATCTAAGACACCTTAGAGCTTAGAGGTAAACAAAACAAACACTAACCCTAGACGTTTATAGAAACACGTCTAGGTTACACACACAC
The DNA here is from genome assembly GCA_022545495.1 of Chrysanthemum lavandulifolium. NCBI lineage: Eukaryota > Viridiplantae > Streptophyta > Magnoliopsida > Asterales > Asteraceae > Chrysanthemum > Chrysanthemum lavandulifolium. The sequence continues at coordinate 226,471,311 of CM040240.1, read as the reverse complement.
CATCTACTAGACATCTACATTGTGAAATACTTGTATATAAAAACCTAGACCCCATGTCTCTTTATATAGTATAGCATTAGGGTTTACAAGATACTACGAAGGACTAATAAGTAAATCTTCTTTTGCAAGCAAGTCCTTCCATCTTTTTGTAGATTTCTTCTCTTTCTCTTTAATCCCTTGATGTTTCATTCTTGTATTTATTTTGTCTCATCAAATCCAAGGAACCTTAAACCCAACAATCTTCCCTATTTGATGATGACAAAACAAACAAAGTCGTGTACGAACTTCCATAGGCAAGTAGCGAAGTTGAGATGTAAACATCTCAAGTGAATGAAACATTCTTGTCTTCCTTTGTCTTCCCTTAATCCATGCCATCGCACTCCAATATCTCTTCCCCTTTTTGTTATCAACAAATAGAGAATGTAAACATTAGAAACTTCCCCTTGAGTGGTGCATGAAAAGGATTCTTCAAATCAGTAAGTGTGACAACTCGCAATTTCAGGTCATTTCTCAAGTTTCACTATTTCAACATTTATCGTAAACTAGGTTTGCGTGTTCCAAATTCGCGTAACCTTAAGGGTTTAGCGGCGAATTCATGATCATATCATCACGAACATTTCATATGGACTAAGTGTAGTCTACATTTCATTAGCATAATTTGCATTATGTTAGTTCATTCATGACATTTTGATGAGTGTCTAAATACTCATCATTTTTATACCATTTAAACTGCAAAATCATCTGAAAACACTCAGAAACACATCAAAATATCACAAATCAGTGTTTTATGTGTTTTAAATGCAAAAATATCAAAATCAGATGAAAAACGTATCAAATTTGCAAAATTGCGGTTTAGTCCCCAGTTTCTAAAATTGTCAAAAGCAGGTCCTTGGCGCATAATTTCAAAGTAAAATCACCAAAGGTCCTTTTAAATCATAACTTGTCAAATTTAGTCCTTTGGTGAAAATATCAAAATTTTGAGAAAATTACAAAATGGTCCTTGAGTTTCAAAATTGGCGAAATTAGTCCACGGAAAATGTGAAAATGGCAAGTTTAGTCCTGTACTTTTGAAGCTTGTCGGTATTAGTCCTTGGAGAAACTTTTACGAAATGGCGGATTAGTCCTTGAATTTTCGAATTGACAATATTGGTCCTTGAATTTAATCCTTGTCGAACCTCATTTGGACCTTACCGATTATGAACCCCCACCTAATTTGGACCCCTATTACTAATACCACAGTCGGTCAACCTTGGTCAAACAAAACCCAACTTGGCGCCTTTTAGTCTCATCTTCTCACACCTTCCTGCTACATCTCGCTTTCGACCCCCTCCTCTCCATATCATTTTCCTTGTCCCCACTCAACATAACTCCAGAATCATTAAATGATCCTTCCTCATCTCACTCAACATCTCCACTGTTAAAACTCATTTCCGCCAAAAACCATTCAATGGCCAAGATCATATTTCCTCGTCAATGGCTAAGGAAAAGGTGGGATTAGCTCAAGTCAAAGAAAAAGAGTGGGCATATAAAAGGAAGAAAAGAGAAGAATAAGAGTAGTAGCTAGTTTTAGTTTTCTCCTCAATGTCGTTTTTTATTTAATAGCTTAACTTAGTTTAGAATCGTAATCTTGTGTTTCTCTTATTCAAACTCAAGTTAATTTGCCATTATGTCTGTTTTTAAGAACTAATTTCAAGTTTGGTTAAAAGTTTGGTTATTGTGTTTCTTGTTGCAATTGTGATTTTCAAACTCATATGCTCAAAACCATAGCGACTTATTTTAAGCTCAAATAAGCTTATATAAGCTTATCTTAGCTTTTATAAGTATACCTTTAAGTTTTAAGCAGTTTTGGAAAAAGTCAATAAAAGTCAAATTTTGTCAAAGTTTAAAAGGCAATCAATTTATGGTCGATTTGGTTTAGATTTGTGTTTTGGTTAAGTTTTATGCTTATGAGATCGGTACATTTAATCTCGATGAAGGATTTGAGTGTTTATGCATTTTCATGAATTTGAAGGGGTGTTTGGATTGCTTTGTTACCTTTGTTTTAGTGGTTTTAAATGTGGATTAGATTAGTTGCTTAAGTCTTGTTATAGTCCATTAGTGCAATATCATCCTTAGTTTCTTTGTCGATTGAGCTCTAAGTCAAAATCTTAAGCCAGCGATCTTGTAAGCTCACTGTTGGAAACTAGCTTCTATCATCATAGTATATAGGTTTAGAATCCATAAATCTTGCTTGCTTTAGTCTCATTTCATCACATTTCATCTAATTCAGTCCTTAAATTGCTTGCAAAACTCACAAAAGTCAAAGTTTGAGTTCTTGATAAATAGTCAAAACCAACTGTGATGTTCAGTTTCTACAGATCTTGCAGTTGTTGCACACTCTTCATTTCACATAGTTAAGGTCTGAATTTTGGTCTACTTGTAGTATTCTAGGTGGTCTTCAAGACCTTATATCATTTTGGCTTAAGCACTTCGATAAGCTTGTAGAGTAGCTCAAACTAGTTTCCCATTCTTGTTACACATCGACAACACATCCCGGTTTGCGACCCTTTTGTTTGGTCCTTAACTTCCTCATGTTAAGTACTAATTAGCTGAAACTTTGGATTTTTAGTCTCTGCCAGGTTGTTTTGAGATCCACTCTTTTGTTTTCCCCTGTAGCTTATTTAATAAGTAGTTACATAAGCCCTAAGTAGAGGTCTGTTTTCTGTTTTGCTTGTTAGATCAGTTAGCTCATAACTTGGTTAGATGCTTATTTAGGTGTTAGGGTAGTTGCTTTTTGTTGCCTTAGAGTAGTTATAGTATAGCCTAGCTCTGTTTCCATTTGGTTCACTCTTTTGCTTATTAGCTTATTAAAAGTGCTTATTTCCCACTAGTTTACACTCTGACTCTATAATCTTCCACATAGGGCCTAGTTTTATATTTTTCTCAGCTGTAGAATAAGTTTTAGATTTTCCTGAAATTTTCATTAATTTTGGTCCTTTGTTTAGTATTTTCTTATTTAAAATAGTTTTAATCACTTTAAAATAGCTTTTATTGCTATTAATTAAGAAAAAGTTCAAAAATATTTTTCATTTTCTTAAGTTTAGATAAATGTAAAAAGCTTAAAAGTATTTTCACTATTTTTCTCCTTTTATTTGGTATTTTAATAATTTAATTAGTTTTAAATAGTTTTAAATTAATAATAAATACATAAAAAGTCTAAAAATATATTTTCAGTTTTAAAATTAGTTTTATCATATTTTAGATTTTTCTAAGTCTTAATCTTATTTTTCTAATCTTATTTCATATTTTCTTTTATTTTAGAGTATTATTAAATAGTTTAAAATAGTTTTAATTAATAATAATTACATAAATAGTTGTAAAAATAATTTTATTTTCTAATAATTTTCTTTTATCATTAGGTTTGTAAAATGTATTTTTCATATTTTTAGGATTTATATTGAATAAGTTTCACGTTTTATTTTGTGCGTTCGCGTAGTTTTAATTTAAACGTGCGTTTTTGGTTTTAACGTTCATCACTTTAAAAATAGTGATAGCGTTTATTTAATATTTTTATCTTTTAATTTTCTTAATTTGCATTTAAGTCGCTTTTATTTATTTCCTTTTTCGGTGAGTGTAATATTGATCTAATCCTTTCGATCGCTATCTTTAGTGATCATTCTACCGTCTGAATCGGTGTTTGCACACCATTGAGTCTCAGTGGGACATAACGACAGGAATCCACTGTATTCTCGATCTTAATTGTATTTGTGTCGAAATTTGTTTCAAGTCATTTGACTTGACTAGTTCGACACGGATCAAAAACAAGCGTACATTGCGGGAGGCTTTAGCGTGTGTTTAGCCTTTTCGGACCCATTCTTGCACATATTCCATCTTTTGTAAAAGTTTTTGTAAAGTTATCGGAAAATCAAAAAGTCATTAACACTTTTCACGAAGTGTTATCAACATAAAAATATTTTCATTCTTTGCTTTTATGACATATTTTCAAAAATCCAAAATATCCATCCTTTATCCTCCAACCTGTTTAATTCTCCATTCTCTTACCCTCTAATCTGTTTAATTCTTCATCTCTTATCCCTCTTATCCGTTTAATTCTCTATGTCATGGTATTTGACATGTTCCTGGTGTGGAGGTCCCTTTAACGGTGGAAATTGTCGGAGATGTACCAATGTGGGGTTCGGAGACAAATTTGTCGATAATTCGATCCCATTTCAAATGATACACCCGATTTTTCCTATCTACCTCCACAGCCCATTACTGAATCCTACTCATGCAGTATTGTGGAATGATTCTCATTACGGTTTGATTGTCCACGGGTCCCGGCTTGTCATGGTAGGAACCATGTTACAATCGAACTTTGGTGAAAGTTATTTTCCCAATTATCTCTGTTGTGAGTGCGGGGATCCTCATGCGACTTTTGAATGTCGGTAGGTGAATCAAAATTTTCAAAATTCCAATTCTCCGGTTTGACAATTTCCAACCCATGATATCCCATCGGTCATCGACTTAGAGCCTTCCTGACATCTCAATGATTACGAGGTGTAATCTTCCGCAAAGTTACGAAGAAATACGCATTGAAAGAAGCTACAAATGAAAAGAATGTTGTGTAAGCTTTAGCGAGATGAATATAAGAATCGGATATGATGGCGATGATGATGAGGATAGTATTCAAATGAGGAATACTATGATTGTGACGAGGAGAGTGTTACTCGATTGAGCGATATCATTTCTCAACTCCTCGGTCTATTGCTATCACACCTATCTTACCTATTATTGCTTCCAAAGACTCTCTCATAATGGGGGCGAGCCTCTTGCACTATTCCGAAATGGAATCGTCTAGTGTTGAGGACCTTATCCCGATCCCAGTGAGTGCGAGGGAATTCTTGACAAAGAGTGTGATGTGTTTTCTCCTCTTACAAATGATCTTGTTGAGACTTTCTCAGATTTTGGCGGTGATTATAGTGATGCCGATTCTTTATATTCTCAAGATATAGAATTTATTGATGCATCACTTCCACACTCGAGATCGTCAACTTAGAAGAGGATGTTGACCATGTTGTTTCCAACAATTCATCGACTATCACTAATCCCTTATTCGAATTCGATTCGAATTTACTCTAAATTCGATTAATCCAATCTTTAATAGTGATGAGTCGACACGGAGACTATAATGGACGAGGTGCATATTTATAGCCACGAAGTACCGCATGTCCCGCTCCGTATATTCTTCATGAGAGTTCTCGGTGAACTCTCTCATATCATATCTCATTGGAGTATGATTGCTTGGATGGCAAAGTCATGATCGGGAGAGAATCTCAATTTGCATAGTTATGACAAATCTTCCCACCCTCCCACCGAGATGCCTTCCAACCCAAAGAGCTCTACAATAAAATCCAAATAAGTGCAAGCGCACTTAATCCAGGAAGAAGATCTAATCATGATTGTTATCATGATTTTCCTTCTTTCTTCACCTACTCGGTGACTTCCTCTTCTTCACTCCTTCGGAATGAAGACACTATCTTTGACCCGGCATTTTCATGTACCATCTTTGAGCGGTTCTATATATATCTCATCGGTGTGGAACTTTCACGTGCTTGAATGTTTGTCGAACATCTTGAATGAAAGTCCGATGGAGATTGTTTCTTCCACTTTGCTTCCCATGAACCAATGAATGCGGGGTCGAGTAAAGCTAGCGACTCGGAAATAAAAGCAATAGCACACACCATATGGGTTTTCACCCATATTTCGACTTCTCACCCTTTCTACCACCTAAGTGTGGGGTGATGCCCGCATGTTATAAAAAAAAAAAAAAAAAAAAAAATCTTTATAAATAATGGCGTAATATTTCCTTTTCGTTCTTTGTTTCGGCATAACCACGGTACTTTGAATATTGAGGGCAATATTCATTTCTAAGTGTGGGGAATTCTCGCGAATTTTGACATATATTATCTACCCAATTCCCGTTTTGGCCAAAATTTTTTTTGGAGTAAGTGTTTTACACTTTCTCATTTGGTTATCGATCCGCCATGTTTGTAAGACAAAGGTTGGCTAATCCGAGAGCAAGCGGCTCTTGGTAAAGATTGCTCAAATCCGTTTATATGGCTTGCAATTTGCCCAAAATTGTATGGTTCTCAACTCACCATATCCTAAAAAGTAAAGAGTTGGCTAGCCATGAGGTTATGGCTTGTGGTAAAGGCGATGGAAAATCCATAATTGGTAATCGGCTCACCAAAGATAATTCGATAATTTATCTAAGAGTTGGCTAGTCGAGAAAAGTGCGGCACGGTAAAGACACATCAAATCCGTTTACTGACTTGTGGTTTGCTCAAAATCACATGGTTATCGATGTACCATGGTTCTTACTTGACTGAAACATTTGGCTACTCGAGTAATGGCTTTTGGTAAAGAGTTTAAAATCCATTATGTTTTCTCAAATCATTGCTAGGGACAAGCAATATCTTAGTGTGGGGATTGATGAGTGTCTAAATCTCATCATTTTATACCATTTAAAGCTGCAAAATCATCGAAAACACTCGAAACACATCAAAATGATCAAAATATCACAAATCGGTGTTTTATGTGTTTTAAATGCAAAAATATCAAAATCGGATGAAAACGTATCAAATTTGCAAAAATTGCGGTTTAGTCCCCAGTTTCTAAAATTGTCAAAAGCAGTCCTGGCGCATAATTTCAAAGTAAAATCACCAAAGGTCCTTTTAAATCATAACTTGTCAAATTTAGTCCTTTGGTGAAAAATATCAAAATTTTGAGAAAATTACAAAATGGTCCTTGAGTTTCAAAATTAGCGAATTAGTCCACTGGAAAATGTGAAAATGGCAAGTTTAGTCCTGTACTTTTGAAGCTTGTCGACATTAGTCCTTGGAGAAACTTTTACGAAATGGCGATTAGTCCTTGAATTTTCGAATTGACAATATTGGTCCTTGAATTTAATCCGCTTGTCGAACCTCATTTTGGACCTTACCCGATTATGAACCCACCTAATTTGGACCCCTATTACTAATACCACAGTCGGTCGACCTTGGTCAAACAAAACCCAACTTGGCGCCTTTTAGTCTCATCTTCTCACTTTCTTCCTGCTACACTCCACACTTTCAACCCCTCCTCCATATCATTTTCCTTGTCCCCCGCTCGACATAACTCAAGAATCATTAAATGATCCTTCCTCATCTCACTCAACATCTCCACTGTTAAAACTCATTTCCGCCAAAAACCATTCGATGGCCAAGATCATATTTCCTCGTCAATGGCTAAGGAAAAAGGTGGGATTAGCTCGAAGTCAAAGAAAAGAGTGGGCATATAAAAGGAAGAAAGAGAAGAATAAGAGTAGTAGCTAGTTTTAGTTTTTCTCCTCGATGTCGTTTTTTATTTAATAGCTTAACTTAGTTTAGAATCGTAATCTTGTGTTTCTCTTATTCAAACTCAGTTAATTTGCCATTATAATCTGTTTTAAGAACTAATTTCAAGTTTGGTTAAAAGTTTGGTTATTGTGTTTCTTGTTGCAATTGTGATTTTCAAACTCATATGCTCAAAACCATAGCGACTTATTTTTAAGCTCGAATAAGCTTATATAAGCTTATCTTAGCTTTTTATAAGTATACCTTTAAGTTTTAAGCAGTTTTGGAAAAAGTCAATAAAAGTCAAATTTTGTCAAAGTTTAAAAGGCAATCAATTTATGGTCAATTTCTGGTTTAGATTTGTGTTTTGGTTAAGTTTTATGCTTATGAGATCAGGTACATTTAATCTCAGTAAGGATTTGAGTGTTTATGCATTTTCATGAATTTGAAGGGGTGTTTGGATTGCTTTGTTACACTGTTTTAGTGGTTTTAAATGTGGATTAGATTAGTTGCTTAAGTCTTGTTATAGTCCATTAGTGCAATATCTGTCCTTAGTTTGCTGTCAATTGAGCTCTAAGTCAAAATCTTAAGCCCACTGATCTTGTAAGCTCACTGTTGGAAACTAGCTTCTGTCATCATAGTATATAGGTTTAGAATCCATAAATCTTGCTTGCTTTAGTCTCATTTCATCACATTTCATCTAATTCAGTCCTTAAATTGCTTGCAAAACTCACAAAAGTCAAAGTTTGAGTTCTTGATAAATAGTCAAAACCAACTGTGATGTTCAGTTTCTACAGATCTTGCAGCTGTTGCACACTCTTCATTTCACATAGTTAAGGTCTGAATTTTGGTCTACTTGTAGTATTCTAGGTGGTCTTCAAGACCTTATATCTGTTTTTGGCTTAAGCACTTCTGATAAGCTTGTAGAGTAGCTCAAACTAGTTTCCCCATTACTGTTCTGCACATCAACAACTTCTGTCCCAGTTTGCAGCCCTTTTGTTTGGTCCTTAACTTCCTCATGTTAAGTACTAATTAGCTGAAACTTTGGATTTTTAGTCTCTGCCAGGTTGTTTTGAGATCCACTCTTTTGTTTTCCCCTGTAGCTTATTTAATAAGTAGTTACATAAGCCCTAAGTAAGTCATTTTTTGTTTTGCTTGTTAGATCAGTTAGCTCATAACTTGGTTAGATGCTTATTTAGGTGTTAGGGGTAGTTGCTTTTTGTTGCCTTAGAGTAGTTATAGTATAGCCTAGCTCCTGTTTCCATTTGGTTCACTCTTTTGCTTATTAGCTTATTAAAAAGTGCTTATTTCCCACTAGTTTACACTACAGCTCTATAATCTTCCACATAGGGCCTAGTTTTTATATTTTTCTCAGCTGTAGAATAAGTTTTTAGATTTTCCCTGAAATTTTCATTAATTTTGGTCACTGTTTAGTATTTTTCTTATTTAAAAATAGTTTTTAATCACTTTAAAATAGCTTTTATTGCTATTAATTAAGAAAAGTTCCAAAAATATTTTTCATTTTCTTAAGTTTAGATAAATGTAAAAGCTTAAAAGTATTTTCACTATTTTTCTCCTTTTATTTGGTATTTTAATAATTTAATTAGTTTTAAATAGTTTTAAATTAATAATAAATACATAAAAGTCTAAAAATATATTTTCAGTTTTAAAATTAGTTTTATCATATTTTAGATTTTTCTAAGTCTTAATCTTATTTTCTAGTCTTATTTCATATTTTCTTTTATTTTAGAGTATTATTAAATAGTTTAAAATAGTTTTAATTAATAATAATTACATAAATAGTTGTAAAATAATTTTATTTTCTAATAATTTTCTTTTATCATTAGGTTTGTAAAATACTTAGCAGGAATTGAACTCAGTGGTTAAGTTAGAGAAGGAGGGGGGGTTCTTTTGCAGTACATACCAACTAGATACTTTTGTTGTTGTTTTATTATTTATTGATGACTTGATGTGTTTTGTGTGCTAAAATGTGCAAATTAGCGCGCGTATACGATTGTGAATATCATTACTAAAATGTGAATTCCTGTTTTGTGTAAATAACCCTTTAGTGGCCACGGCAGCTTCTCCCAAGGGAAGGGAGGATCTACTTGGTTTGAGTCTGTATGGCGGTGGGCTCAAGGATTAGTCAGCCAAAGGTCAGGACCCCAAAAAGTGCAAATTCTATGTGAATTTCCAAAGTTCATTTGATCTTTTAGTTGCTTTATTATGTTCAAATGATCTATTTATATTCATGTTTTTTGTAGATTGTTAGTTTAGGGTGTTTGCTTCGTATGTATTACATTTTGACCATGATACTTATTGTCGAGTGTTAATAAATTATTGGTATGTTTTTGGTGCAAATTCCACGCGAAATTCCAAAATGCTTCCACTAATTTTGTTGTTGGTATAATTATGCTAAAAATGAGCAGCTTCGTTTTATATTTGTAGTTGATTATTTGTTATTCGTATAGGAGTTTTGTTGTTTTTATAAATTATTTTAATATTTTTCCCTGCTAAAAGTGTACATTTAATTTTGTGATGCAGATCTGTTATACAAGGAGCTGTGGAAGGCATGTCTGGCCCACTAGTCGATATTCAAGAGATGGAGAGAGTGTTTTCTATTTTCCATAAGGCCATATGGAACAAGTAAAAATACTTTCGTAATTTTCGTTTGGAAATTCATATTGTATTCAGATTATAATCTGCTAAAATTGGGATATTTTCGTTTTATGGTGTTTTAGTTGGAGGCATCGACAAATCAGGATATGAAAGAGGATTCCTCAGTTTAATCTCAAATCAAAAATCCTTTGTCGCGTTGTTCATACTCAGTTATTGGTATGTAACATGTTTTGTAGCATCATTCGATTCATATGTTGAAATTTTATTAAAAACTCGTATCCTAGCTGAAGATTTTTTTTTTAATAGGCTGAAAAAGAAACAGATGAAGTTTATGCTCAAATCACGTTACAGCCGAGGCAAATGTAAGATTTAAGTTTTAGTACTTTCAATAATTGATGGGAAATTTATGCTGTTTGTGAACTTAAGAACTATGTTAACGATCTGTAGCAAAGCGAGATCGACCCTACAAGTCCTGATGAATGCCTCCCAGAGCCACGAGACCAAATGTTCAGTCTTTTGCAAAGTTTTGACAGCTTCAGATACAAGCACTCATGGGGGTTTTGATTGCTTAGGAAGCATGCAACGATTGCCTACCTCCTTTGGTAAGTTTGTTAGTTATTTCACCTACTCTTACCAAACACGATTTGAGATGTTTACTTTCAGATTTTCTAATTTGTTGAGTTTGTTCAGGATATGACTCAACCTACACCTACTCAGGAGTTAGTAGCTAAAGATCTCCATGGATTCAGTGGCGATTTAAACATATCTTTAGAGGTGATTACTGTAATTTTGGTTACGTGTACATATGTTACAACTGAGGGGTGTTTGGATATGCTTTTCAAATGATTAATGTGATTCTGAATAACCAAAAAGAAAATTAAACAATCACTCCTAAAGCCAGGGATATGCTAGGTAGGTTAGTAGTAATTTCACATTTATCCAAATATAAGCTTCTCTAAAATCTTGTTATCTTGACTATTAAATAACCAGAATCAGTGTTTCAATTTAAATGCATGTCCAAACACCTTTCTGAAGCCTAAGTGAATTTGTATTTTCGGGACTGAGGAGTTAGGACAATTCCAATTGTAAGAGTATTGTTTTGATCCTACAGGTCAACCACGAAGGCATCTGCTAACAACAGGTTGGAGCACTTTGTCACTTGTAAGAGGCTAGTGGCTGGTGATTCATTTATATTCCTTAGGTAAAACTCTTGTGTTATTGTTGTTTGTTTCAAGCACGTATTTTACAATTTGTTTGTGCTTTGCACTTGTTGACATATTGACCAACTATTCTATGCATAGGGAGAGAATGGTGAGTTACGTGTAGGCATTAAGCGTTTTGCTCGTCAACCTAGCTCCATGCCCACTTCAGTAATTTCAAGCCAGAGTATGCACCTCGGAGTTCTTGCAACTGCATCACATGCTGTTTCAACCCAAACCCTGTTTGTTGTTTATTACAAGCGAGGTAAGATTTCTTTTAAAGGTGGCTATTTTGACCCATTACTTATAAATGTCTCAATCTGTTTATGTTTTACCTCTAATAGGTAAAATGGGTAAAATAATAAAAGTTAGGTAAAAGGAACAGGGTTAAATGTGTCGAATGGGTCAAAAGTTGCCAAAGTATACTATATATGCATAAAACCTCCTTTACCATTTTAGTCAAAATATAACTTATCGGAAATAGTATAGTTTTTGGAATTATATTTGATACACCAGTAACTCTTGGAATTTTGGACAAAAGGGTTTGGGTCAACGTACAAATGGTACCCGTTTGACCCATTTCTGACCCACCGACCTGCCGTTTTGCTACCTCTAAGCCACTTGTTGCTTTGTACAATGTGAATGTTGATCGGGTTAATTAAAGTTGCTGTATTTTTTCAGGACAAGCCAGTTCATCATAAGCTTGAACAAGTATATAGAAGCTATAAACAACAATTTCACTGTTGGCATGAGATTTAAGATGCCATTTGAGGGCGAGGACTCTCCCGAAAGAAGGTAATAATAAGATTACGATCACCAGGACGTTTTTGAGTTTCTACCTACAATGATTTTCTGTCATTATTTAGGTTTACAGGGACAATAGTTGGAGTTGAAGACATATCTCCCCAATGGGAAGACTCTAAATGGCGCTCGTTGAAGGTTAATATATGTTTGATTTTTCAATAAAAATGGATAAATCCAGTAAAAGATATAAAAAAAAACTAATATATGCAAACATACACATGCCTATTTCAGGTCCAGTGGGATGAACCGGCATCTATTTTGAGACCGGAAAGGGTTTCTCCATGGGAGATTGAGCCATTTGGAACACCTGTTCCAACAAGTTTGGTTGAATCAGTGGCACCAAAATGTAAAAGGCCTAGACCTCCGTCTGAAGTTCCTAATCTTGGTGAGTTTTAATGTTCTTTTTACCTTAAGGGGTATTTGAATGTGTCTTTAAAATACTTAAAAGGTATTTTAGAATTTAGTTTGTTTTTCAATAATGACGTTGACCTTGAGAATCAGAAAATTAGAATCATAAGCAGTCTTTTGCCAAACACCCCTCGTTTAGTTCAGTAGTCTTGGATCTTGAGATGCTAACCTGTCGCTGCTTGTTTCAGAACCTGCATGCCCTACTGCATCGTCTGTTTGGAATCCTTCTGGTCAGATAAGTTGTACTCTGATGGACAGGCAGTGATTATCAACGGTCCTGGCTTGAATCAAACCGAAAGTGGTACCACTGAGTGTCATACGAGAACTCAATGGAGGCCAGCTGGCTATCATCTCCAATCATGGGATCTCATAACTTCTTTGTTGATGAAATGGAAGATCAAAAGGTCTCCCAGCATGGTCCGCCCATACAATTCAAACTCCAGTTGACATGAAGAGATCTGAAAGTATTTGAGTTTTAGAATATTTGGGTTTGACTTGAAGAGTCCTACCAAGGTGATATTATTCCTGAGACAGCACCGTTAACCTCGTCAAATGTATTTCATACCTTTGCTGATGAATACATGCCAAGTCCACTGTCTCTCGGGATCTCTGACCAGAAGTCTGACCTTTCAAAAGATTGCAAAGATCAAGGACAATTGCAAGTGTCACCAAAAGAAGTCCAAAGTAAACAAAGCACTTGCACTCGTAGTCGCACCAAGGTACATATTATCCTATAGGAATTATACCAGAACTTGCAATTTCGACCCATTAGTATATTAATGGGTTGGTTTGGAGTGGTGTTTAATTTGTAACACGGCAAATGGGTTACAGTATAAAATGTCAAGCTAACAAGAAAACAGGATAAACAGGTTGTATGTCAACCAAAGCGTCTTCTAAAGTTTTAAATAAATTAGAATATGGGTGTAATTATTTACTTTTAGTGGTCATTTAAAAGTTTGAAACAAAAAGGTTTGCGAGTTAACCCAACATGACCTGGTTCGACCTAGCAAAATTACCCATTATCCAAACCCATTACTCAACCCGTCACACCCACCCACGTCTATAGTATACGTCTTGTTTTTTAAATACATGTCTAACATTAGTGATAATTGAAGGTTCAAATGCAAGGCATAGCAGTTGGTCGTGCAGTGGACTTGACTGCCTTAAAAGGTTATGACGAGCTTATAAATGAACTTGAAGAAATGTTTGAGATTAAGGGAGAGTTATACCCTCGTAATCAATGGGAAATTATCTTTACTGACGATGAAGGAGATATGATGCTCATGGGCGACCATCCATGGGAGTAAGTTACTACATTAGCTTGACCAGAATAAATGCTTAAAGAATAACATTTCTCTAACCTATTGTTTCTTACCTGCAGAGAATTCTGCAGCATGGTGGCGAATATTAATATGCTCAAGTCAAGATGTAAGGAAAATGCGGCGGGCATTAAGCATTCCTTTTCTTCCATAGACAATGAGGTGTCGGGTTTAGCTTAGAAGCTGCTGAAAACTGATGGATTTGGGTGAAATAGTCGTTTCTTTTAGGTACCTCCCTCTTTCTCGGCTTTCTAGTTTGTTAACGTCTTTTGGGTACTTTGCTTGAAGCAGTAGAATTAAGGTATGTGCATATTATTAGAGGTTTGAGCGTTGATGGGGAGCCTGACGTTTAGTTTATTGTGATTGTAAATATGCTGGATTGGTTTTATGGACAATGTGGTTTGACTATAGTTGGGTAGTAATATTGCTAGCCTGCTAAATATTTATAGTATTTTGAGTAGTCAAATTGTGTGGAAAATGTATATATCTGAGCTTTGGTAAAAGCCATTTACTTCATGTTTACTTGCATTTGCTTTCTTTCAAATCCGAAAAAGGTAAAGGTGGGAAATCTCAAATGAGTCAGTTTAGGTCAAAGCGCTAAAAGCGAAAATTGGTGCTAAAATGAGCCATTTACTTCATGTTTATTGAATACGCGCTAAAATGAAAACGGCCGATACAAGTTGAAAGTTTCTCAAAAGTTCATTTTTTTTTTTTTTTTTTTGAACATCTCAAAAGTTCGTTCACATGCACAAGATCTAAAATTGATTTTGAGGTGATTTTCAGCTTATTCTTATAAAGTGCTTATTAAATAGCATATTCAATTGCATATTTTCCAACCTACCCATAACAAAAAAAGCACTATCTTACGCCCGGTGTAATGGTCGCCTGACCATCACTTTCACCTCAACTGCCACATTAGAGTTGAGCACACCATATTACCACGAGATGTAATGGCCACTACAAAACCAACTACCAAACTCATTTTTTTTAACAAGTCTAATAGATGCTCAAATTCAACTTTTCTTAAAATAAAGTTTTATAAATAAACCTTCCATAAAAAATTTATAAAAAACAAAAAGAAAAAAAGAAAAAAGAAAACATAATATTGACATTTTTAACAACCTACCTAGACACAAACAATTTCTATAAATAAACTTGACACGAAAGTACTCCCCCGTATCAAAGTAATCGTCTCTCTACAAAAAACACACAGTTTAAGAAAAACGCAATTAAGACTTTTTCTCTTTCTTACTTTTGCAGAATGGCATTTTTACATTTTATTATTATTATTATTATTATTATTATTATTATTATTAAGTTTGTAATAACAATTTCAAAACAAGATAATATGATAAACTTGATCAAACTTGTCTATCTATATTTAGTAGTCGACAATTAAAATGAGACATAAAAAAAAGGTGATATTAATTTTGGACAGAGAGATTACTAAATTAGTTATTATTATACACCCAACAAACAATTTTAATAAAAACTTGACAAAACCATCTTGTCTTCTAATTCATCACACACGTTAAGCCAGCACACATTTTTGTTATATATATATATATATATATATATATATATAGTGTTGTATTCTATCTGACACAAATATTGAGATCTGATCTTTCTGATGCCTTTTGACCAATCAGAACCGTTGGATATTTGATCAATGGCTATTATTAATTTTGATTTTAATATAATTAAATTCAAAAATCAAACCATTATCTATAAAGCTGAAAGGGTAATTCTGGTATTTCATACCAACCCTAAATTAGTGCCACCACCAACCATTTATCCTCACAAAACCAATTAACTGCCTCTCAAAATCTCATATGTCGCCTCTTTATCATTCATCACAACAATCTCCATCATAAAAAAAAAATCCAAAGATCAGACCAAAATGATCTTCATCACCAACCAAAAGATTAGACCACAATGACTACATCTTCAACCTTATCAAACATCCATCATATCTTCGTCACCAAAAAGAATCTTAAAGGTTATTGAATTGTTTATTTTTCTCATTTAATTCTCACCGCCGACACTTCAAGATCTGAAAACTACCATATTAATCGTCGGATTGTGATTTGTCTTTGTGACTTGGTGCGCCTCCAGTCATGGTGGATCTAGATCAGATTTAAAAAATCAGGTTTGTCAAATTTTTTAATTGTTTGGAATGGGTTTGATATTGTCATTTACATTATAAGGAAAATTGGTGCTATTTACATTATAAGGATTAAAGAGCAGGTTTGTTAACTTGTCATTTAAAAAAAAAAAAAAATTCTATTATTTTTGTTTTGAAAGTGATGTTAAGGAAAATTAAATGATTAAAATTTTGAGTTATAGAACAGAGTGTATGGAGAAATACTTTGGAACTTAGAGATCTTTAGTTATTCCCTAGATTTGTGTTTCAAAGGCTCGTAGCGGTGATGGTCCATAAAAGATTGCAAAAATTAAGATTTTCTTTATTTCCAATTGCCAAATTAATACTAAATATGTCAACATTCTTGGTGTGATTTGGTATAACTGTTTAATCTTTGCAAAATAGTGCATTTAGTTTCTTTGGACAAATTGGACCCACGCAATTTTGATTCATATCATCTTTAAAAAACAGTTCGTTAAGGCCATATATATATTTCTATTGAATCTAAAAAAGGGATGGCTGCTAATTAAGTTCATAATAATATTGTATATGTAGGCTACAACAAAATGTAAAAGAGCATCGAATTCAAACAATCCACAATTATTTAGTGTGAATACTTCATAGCAGAAACATGGTGTGCATATGTGTTTTTGGCTCGTACAAAATCAATAAAAGTGGTGTGCATATGTGTAATATGAAATTAATACAATGGTGCATATGTGTTTTATGGTTGGTATAAATCAAAGAAAAAGTATGCATATGTGTTTTAAGGTTTGCATGTTTTGAAAGATTAGACTATTTTGAATATATTGATGTTCACTTGGATCGCACTTTTAGTTAAATGTTGGTATAGATTTTCAAAAGAAAATTTGGTTCATGAGGTTTTTATTTCGTTCGAGATATGAATTGATGTAAATAAATATTGTACATATATGTTAGGCTAGTTATGTTTATTTTTATTTTTTTGGCGTAATTTGGTATAACTAAAGCTTGTGCATATGTGTTATGGCTATACTTGTTATGAATATAGATTGTGCATATGTGTTAGGCTAGTTGTTATGTTTATTTTTAATTTTTTGACATAATTTGGTATAAATAAAGATTGTGCATATGTGTTATGGCTATAGTTATTATGAATATCTAATTGTTGCGATTAGAAGTTTGTGAGAAAATATGTGCATATGTGCTATGAAAGTTCTTACCATTATACAATTTATTTACATCATTAATTTGATATAGACAAAGCTTATGCATATGTGTTATGCTAGTTGTTCTGATTTCAAATTTCGTTTACTCATTTTTTGCGGTCTAATTATACTTGAACATGTTTGTATAGAGATTTATGAAGATGATTATGACATTCAAGACCTATGAGATGAAAGGATGATGTTGAAGGAATGTGAGCGACTACACATGCATACAAGAGGAAGGAAGCGTGCACATATGTTTGTGGAAGGTGTACATATGTTTGTGGAAGAGTCACACGTATTCTTAGAAGAGTGCATATATATTAACGAGATACATTTGTATAAATTGTATTTCATTTGATATCAATTTTGTGTATACTATTTATATTTTGGTTTGTTACAAATTTAGAAGTTACATGTATATGTTTTTGTTATAAATTTAGAAGATTAAAAGCGTCGCTAGAAACATATGTGCAATTACCATTTAAGCAAAACAAGTTTTATGTATAACCAATTGTACACAAAAACCTATGTAAATTTTACAAAATTTAAAAAAAAAAAAAAAAAAACATATATGCACTTCATTTTCAAACATGTATACTGAGAGAAAAAAAAAAAAAAAAAAAAAAAAAAATCAAAATTAAAGGAAATTTAAAAGCGTTTTTAATTAAAATTTCAAAAAAATAAAATAAAAATGTGTTTAACTATTATGCCTTTTCAATTAAATAAAAATTTTATTAATACTTAATTCTATTAATACAAATGAGTCTGTAAATCTTGTGTCTAATCTTGATCTTCGCGCATAGAGCGCGACCCTATATATATATATAGTAGGGATTCGGTAAAAGTAAATTAAAATAAGAAGTGGTGAAGTGACCAAAATCACGCGTTTGAGATCTGACGACTTGCATTATATGCGTTTATTCGTATAGATCTGACATGCGAGTTTGAGTTAATTTGATGTATAGATGGTGCAATTGATTTTCATGATTTCGACGCGTGCGGAGGAGCAAAAACAAGAAATCATGAAATGCATCTAATATCGTATATCATCGATTAAAAGCTAGTAAACACGATATGGTGCGTTATAATGCATCTAAGATTATAGGGATGCATCTAATTTGGGTCGATGCATCCGGTTTGCGGTTATAGTTAACTTATAACTTGTTATTTTAAGTAATCTTCTTATTTGATCTAACTATATATATATATATATATATATATATATATATATATATATATATATATATATATATATATATATATATATATATATATATATATATATATATATAGGGATCGGTGAGAGTAAATTAAAATAAGAAGTGGTGAAGTGAACAAAACCGCGCGTTTGAGATCTGACGACTTTGCATTAGGCGCGTTTCTATTCATAGATCTGACATCATGAGTTTATTTAATTTGATGTATAGATGGTGCAAATTGATTTTCGTGATTTTGGCGTGTGGAGGAACAAAAACCATAGAAATCATGAAATGCATCTAATATCATATATCATCGATTAAAGTTAGAAAAGCAGCGTTATAGTGCGTTATAATGCATCTAAGATTATAGGGATCTCGTCTAATTTGGGTCGGTCGTCTCGGTTTGCGGTTATAGTTCTTGTTCTTTCTTATTTTAAATAATCTTCTTATTTGATCACTAAATATATATATATATATATATATATATATATATATATATATATATATATATATATATATATATATATATATATATATATATATATATATATATATATATATATATATATATATAGGGTAGTTCTTGTGGTAATAGAAAACAAAATAAAAGCAATGAATTGTCTGGACCGTTGGATGCATCATTTTAGATGAGAATTAGTTTTAATTAGATAATTAATACATAATGGCAATTCTGTAAATAAATAAATTATATGTGGTATTTAGATGGTAAATTTGGTAGAGCTAAACTCACGTGATTCACTCCACTTTTTTCCTGTTTCCTTTTAACACCATTTTTTATTTTTTCTTACATTCGATATTTGTTGTAGTTCTTTTTGCTCACCAAATTTGACTTTATATAGACTTTTCATTTTTCTCTTATATAACCTCATTTTTGGCACATATTTTATTGATACACCTAGTCAATAATTGTTACGCTTCGTTAAAAAAATATCATTGTCACGCAACCATGAACCTGATAGTTTGATACACGATACCAAATTAATTAATATGACACACTATTTTTATTTACACACTATTTTTTATGACACACTAAGTTTCTTAATAAATATATAATGACACATAATTTTTTATTAATACATTTGCAGTGTCAAACTGAATTTGATAATACATATATGGTGAGACACCAATCTTTTTTATTACACACTTGTAGTGTCATTGCTAAATTCTCAATACAAAATTAAATTGTGGTGACAAACGAAGAGCATCTATAATGCATAAAATGGTAGAAAGCTTTTTAGTATTCTAAAAAGTCTTTTTAGTGAGTTTTGGCATTCTGACCAAACTTTTGAAAAACTTTTATCTGAAACTTGGTAATCTCGAGTCTTTCTTTCAAACTTTGGTTATAAATGTTTAATCATTAAGTCGTCAGTCTTAAAACGATCGTTGTAGAATCTTTCTAGTTTAAAAAAAATTGTGTGTGACTTGATCGACGATCGTTATCGTCTAAGTTTAAAATAAAATAAAATGTGACACACTTGGTCTTTTGATATTTTTGTAGTGACGCACTAATTTCTTCACACACTTCTATTAACAAACTAAGTTTATGAAACACTTATTTATATGATACATTTTAATGACACATTAACTTTTTTTTTCTACATTTCATTTTAGGCACTTGGTATTCTGACACCAAAATTATTGTCTGGATACGTAACTAACCACTTTGACACACCATTGTATTACGAGTAATAAATATATATACCAATAAAAAAACATTATATGGTGATCGTTATTATAAAGTATTATATATATAAAGTTTGTTACAAATACTTGCCCAAATCAACTATAAAACTCATTATCCAACTGATTAAAAAATAAGAAAAGGACAAATATGCAAGATTTACCAGATCATCAAAAATTAGATCATAACCTCACGGAAAACTAGTAGATTTAAGGCTTCATAAAAAACTGACAAACAAACAAATAGATCTTAACCTGTGTGTCGGACAAGGTGCGACTAAAATCAAATATGTCGATGACTAATTAATATAGACGAACAAACCCGGATCTGTAACTATGGCTAATCAAACGTTAGATTAAAATGCTAATAACGAATGGATTGGGTTTATATCCGTGAAACAAAGAACAAAGAACCATGGTTAGTGTCTACCGGTTGTGTCCATATTTTCGTGAAGAAACTAAGAACGACGGTTATAACTATTTTCGTGAAGTATGATCAGCGAAAGTGGGGGTTAGCGGATGCGTGTGTTAAGGTTTGTGACTAAATTAAATCTAGATATCTTGAAAGATTTTGTTAAGATGGGAAAGAAAGAATGATAAAGAAAATGGAGAGAATGATGAAAAGATGCAGATGACGTTATGGGAAAATAGAGATAAGCAAGGAAATGTAAATTTCCTAGATTGCCCTTTGTTTATTTCATAATTAAAATGTAATTAAATTTGGATTTCGTATGTGGTTTTTATTGGTTCTGTTGTTTTTATGTTAAAGATGGTAACGTGTGAGCCTTAATATATATATATATATATATATATATATATATATATATATATATATATATATATATATATATATATATATATATATATATATATATATATATATATATATATATATATATAGTGTAGTTATTTTGAGAGCAAGAAAATGTCGAGAAGCTGCGAGCCGTCCGATTCATTCATTTTTGATCGATGGTGAAAAGACTTGTGGCATAATTGTAATAAAATAGAACTTGAGATATTAATATGTAAATGATGGAAGGGTATTATGGGCATTGAACTAAAATATTAATTCATTGAAAAAAAAACCTGTAACTTATTTGATTAGATCCAAATTTCTCTCTCAAAACCCTAACCACCACTTTCACTTCTTCACCAAAATCGCGCCCTCTCACCACTACCTTTTCTCCGTCTTTCTAATCATTCAAACAAAGTACCCTCATTTTTCAAATCTTTTGTACCCAAATGGCGCCTTGACGGGGTTCGTAGTTGGTAATAAAGCATGAAGAATTACAAGGTAACATTTACTCATATATTTTCTATTTCAAAGATTTATGTAACAATCAGTATCATATTGATATTCTATATTTATTTTCAAAAAGGGATCTACAAGTTTTTTTTTTTCTTTTTTTTTCTTGTATTTTGTTACCTTTTATTTCACAATCATTTAGTTAATCGTTTTCTGATAATTTTATGATTATGGGAGATTGGTTTTTTCAATTATACTGTTGCTAAATGTTTTTGTATTTATTGTTTTAGGTAGGAAGAAGATTAACCTCTTGTGTGCTATACAGTTGGTTCAACGTGTTAAGTTTCTAGTAGCTTTTAAGGTATATCTATACTACTTTATAAAGGGTTTGGGACTTTCTAAATAAAGTAGTCTTAAAAATTTTAAGACTAAAAAACATTTCTTTAATTGGAAATTGAAATTAACAACCCATCATTCAAATGTAAATTAAATGTCTTTAATTGCAACAACTTTAATATTCATAAAACACGTTGACTTGTGAGTTGTAATAGCGAATTTAATCTATCATCATCATGTAGTAAATGTTTTGATGGATTAGTAAATGGACTATCAATCTGACCACTAATAGAACTTATCCAAATATCATGATGGTGGTTTATCCCTAAAAGTATGATAAATGTGTAGATGGATTAGTAGTTTGATCATTTTATTTGAAGTTTTATTTGTAATGTTCTTAAATGTATTTGAATTATTATGTAATGGTTGAAAAAAAAGTTAAAAAAAATGCGATTCGCTTGTTGTGCTTAAAGGTCATGAAAAACATTTATTCGTATAAAAATGGTCACTGGTGCCAGCCGCCGCATTAGCGTGGGTACCTTCAGTTATATTTATGGTTGTATAATTTTTTGTTTGTATGGTTCAATGTGTTAAGTGCACATATGTTTTGTTGTTGTTTATGATGTAAAAAAGTGGGATGTTTAGCTTTTTGTTGTTGTCAAAACATGGGTGGTGGGTGGTTTAGTTTGCATTTTTGCTGTCAAAATGGATGTTTGATTGCTGTTTTTCTGTCAAAATGGGTGTCTTAATGCTGTCAAATTTGGTATTTGGGTCTTGTTTTGCACATCACAGAAATTTATTTGGTTTGTTGTCAAAATGGGTGTTTGGCTGCAGTTTTTCCTGTAAAAAATGGGTTGTTTGGTTTGCTAACAAAATGGGTGTTTGGTTCTTTGTTTTACATTAAAATGTGTTGTTTTGGTTTCTTTGTCAAAATAGTTATTTGGTTTGCTAACAAAATGGGTGTTT